>JANRMT010062856.1:77384739-77425699 GCA_026402145.1 Polypterus bichir lapradei
GTTTGTGAGTTCAATTATAGTGGGGTAAGATGGAGTACATTTAAACATTATTCTGCAGTAACTCTAGCATCCCCAAAACATGGTTTCAACATCTCTTTCTGACTCTGCTTTGCAGAATTCAGGTAGTTCTTGAAGTTAATGAGGCAAGTTATTATTAGGCACGTATAAACTAATAAAAATGCCACTCAGTGTTACTTATATACATACAAGTAAGGCTAAATTAAATATTTTTAACACGTTTTACAAAAACACATTAGCATGATGGCAACTTACTTTGAACTGTATGTCAGCTCTTCCTTTTGCCTGAGCCTGTTTCTCCAATGTCTGGTCACAATATCATTGGAGTGATTTGAAAAATGGTAACAAGGTGAAGGTTTGTTAATTCAGTGTATACATCTTTCTGTTTTAAACTAGTAGACACAGTAGACACATCATATTTTGTTTATTTCCCTGCTCTGCAGAATTTCAATGCATTTATTCCACCAGAGTCTGTAGCAAGGATAAGTAACCTTTGATACTGTCTAGGGCTTCTTATCTATTAATACTGATGAGCATTTATTTTTTTGCTCAACATACTTCAGCATTTGGTAGCACTAATCCTTTTCTTTGAATATGTCACAGCTTACTCAACCATTAGTCTACAGATACAAGAGTCTAGTATGCAATGAAATCAACATACAGTACAGTTACCAAACAAAAATAATACAATAATAATATAAATAAATACCATTGTTTTATTGACATAGTATTACAGAATTAAACAAATTCTCCTTTACTTACAAGTGAAGTGACACAGATAAAATAATGACATCAAAATAATTTGCAAACACTACAGCATTATGGAGTGAAATAAGAAAAAAACATATATTTAAGGTATAAATTCCAGAATGTCAACTGTGAAGGAATGACCTGCAGATCTCATGATGCTTCTTGTAGCAAATTTACATTTAAAACATTGGAAAAATAATCACAATAACCCAGACAGCATACTCCTGGAGCTAAAACTAAACATTACAAATTCAGGATTGCATTTTGCGTATTTATAGCTGCAGTGGACTATATTCAATTAAATAAATGCTAAGAAAGTAATTTCAATTAATAGATAACTCTGTTTAAACTCCTCAGCCATGAAGTGCATTAAAACAAATCCCTGGCCCTTTGCTAGTGACATTTTACTGATTGCTGAACTGATGCTGTATATTTAATTGTTAATATATTAAGGATGGAGTGGTCAGATTCATAATTTTCACAATTAATTCATATCTAGATATCAGGCTCTTGTTAATGATATATGAAATTAAACTTAGTGCCTCATTATATAGTTTTAAACCATGTTGTCTGCCATGAAAGCTAAAATATGGATGAAAAGAAGATAATACTAAACTGTTTTTTCTCTCAAGTCTGATATATAGTTTATAAAATACATTAATGCAATAGAGTTAATGACAAGACTAAAGTGACTTTAATGAAATAAACAAAAAAAAGTTTTCTCTACATTAACTGATAATTTGCCCACATTGTTTCCTAATGAAGATGTTAAACTGTTTCATTATTTAGTGCTTTTATCTCATTTGCATTTTTATTTGCACGGTTTTTGTATTCCTTCATTTCAGTAGTTGGTTCCTTTTATACACTGTTGTTCTCATTCTTTTTAAAGACTTTTTAAATTGCACATTCTGAAATATTAAGTAAAGCAATAATGGCTCTTAACAGTCTCTTTATGGGAATTTCATTAGCATTAGGATGTAGTAACCCTTAACGATGATTGTATAGCTACAACCTCCCATTTTCAAGATGATAAAAGAACTAGTATCTCAATGTTTCCCTGCAAAATCCATGGTTGGGAAGTTCAAGAGTATACTGTAACTAACTAAACTGCTCTAACTGTATGTGCTAACTGAAACTTCAAGTGTATTGACACAATCCCAAAATAAGAAAGGCAAATGAATGGAAGGTTTCAATGATGACATTTTGCTGTAACAGAAATGAAGGGTAAATTAAGAAAACATAATACAATGGAGACCAACCTTAGAAATCGTTGTTCAAGTTTGTGGCAAAGACAATTAAAAATAACAAATAAACTAGCCAATACTGATGCTCTGTGTAAGAAAGGTCAGAGCCAACTATACTTTCTTAGAAGGTTGGCGTCCTTCAACATCTGCAATAAGATGCTGCAGATGTTCTACCAGACGGTTGTGGCGAGTGCCCTCTTCTACGCGGTGGTGTGCTGGGGAGGCAGCATAAAGAAGAAGGATGTCTCACACCTGGACAAACTTGTTAAGAAGGCAGGCTCTATTGTAGGAATAAAGCTGGACAGTTTAACATCTGTAGCAGAACGATGGGCACTAAGCAAACTCCTGTCAATCATGAAGAATCCACTGCATCCACTTAACAGTGTCATCTCCAGGCAGAGGAGTAGCTTCAGTGACAGACTTTTGTCACTGTCTTGCTCCACTGACAGACTGAGGAGATCGTTCCTCCCCCACACTATGCAACTCTTCAATTCCACTCGGGGGAGTAAATGCTAACATTATTTAAAGTTATTGTCTGTTTTTACATGCATTTTTATTACTCTTTAATTAATTTTTTTTTTTTTTGTATCAGTATACTGCTGCTGGATTATTTGAATTTCCCCTTGGGATTACTAAAGTATCTATCTATCTATCTAATGTTGAGGGTTGTTTTGAGTATATCAATAAATAATGTATTACAATGCATACAGGATATAATAGAAGATTACAAATAAATGCATCTATATACAGTATGATTAATAAATGCATTTTAATGCTTGTGAGTCTGTGTTGATTTAAAGTTACATTTGATTGACTAACTGACTGACTGACAGCCATTAAGTAGTGAGATTGTAACACATGCTTAGTATTGTGCTTAGTAAATTTAGTTTAATTCAAATATTGTAGGCAGAGGCTTATGTCAAGAATAGTGCCACAAAGATCCAGTTAAGCCCAAACATCAAAAGCATAGAATCCATGTTAAGAACGACTTAAAAAATGAAAAACTTTAAAATATTTTATTAGATTTAATATATAAATATTTATATATACTAGAATACTATCTTATGGTGAACATACATTGCTAGGTTTAATTTACTCACATTTAAAATGAAACTATTTGTTATCTGCTTTTTATATAATCATAATAACTGAACAGCATGCTTTCTATAGAACAAATAAGCTTCATTTTCACTACATTATTAAGTAGGAAGAACTGATTTACCTTGCAAAGGTTATGCCTTTACATTTCATGAAGATTTGCCAAAGGGTAGGCCTTACAAAACAGAATAAAAATGATTACCACAAAAAACAACAATTTCTTCTTAAATTGAATTTCTGTGGGGTCACGTTCAAATAAATATTGCAAAAGGAGAACCTGTGGTAAAAACAGATACATAAACTGATTTCAAGAAGTGGGCTCAGGGAGGTTTTCCATACCATACACAAGTAGAAAACACTTAACAGTAAACAGCCTGTGTCACAGGCTTCCCTTTAACTTGATATTTTTGCTCCTTTGCAGGAAACCTTGTTTATTCTCTCACCTGCCTGGGACATGTGTTTCTGAATTATATACATCATCAGAAAGGCCCACAAACAAACAGTGACAGAAAATGGCTGATATTAGAATGTAATTCCAGTTGAAAATATAGCCTAGATACTATAGGACAGTCAGTAATGTCAGGATATTTTTAAGATGTGTTGTGAAAAGGTTCAGAAACCTATTGTCTGATGCAACTTTTTAGTTCAATTAAAAAAAGCGAAGAAGACAACACCAAACTCTAAGGGAGTACAAAAGGATTTGGTCCTCTCCATTTCCTTCTTGATGGGCATTCAGAGAATAAGGACTTTTTGATGCATAGCTGGCTAAGTAACAGTACAGTCCTTGCCATGTAAGAAGATGATCCATTGAAATAAAACATGGCTTTAATGGACCTTACCAATCAAGAGCGTCCCCAAAAAATGCATTAAAATGTATCGATTTACTAATTTTCATTGCAACATGGTCTTTTTGAATTGATATCTTTCTTTACTCCACTTTATACCACTAAAAATACTGTTATAAGATACTCATACTTTAATAAAAACATTTGTTTTCTCCATCACAAGAATAAATGTCACTTTATATACAGTATTATTATGGAGTATCTTGTTATTATGCAAACAGAAATGAAAATAAATACTTCAGCAAAGTAAAAACAGTGCTCATGTTTAAACAAGGAAGAATAATAAGGCCGTTCAGATATACTATTTTTCCAGAATGAAACAACCAGTAAAAATTAGCAG
Source organism: Polypterus bichir lapradei (assembly GCA_026402145.1). Taxonomy (NCBI): domain Eukaryota; kingdom Metazoa; phylum Chordata; class Cladistia; order Polypteriformes; family Polypteridae; genus Polypterus; species Polypterus bichir. The sequence continues at coordinate 77,389,035 of JANRMT010062856.1, forward strand.
TCAAGATCTTTCAGCAGAGACTTCAGTGTTTGTGGATTTGAATATATAGTAGAATGGACTGAATACAATTGGATTGTTAAGAAGGAAAGAGCTTAAAATAATTTTAAAGCATATGACATTTTCAATAGCTCAAGGTAAGAGGCTGGAACACATATTTCTTTTAATGTTACTAGTTTGTCAGTTAGTGATAAAGCTTAGACTGTTTTACAGGTTTGGCCTTCAGATGTACCTTCCTGTTTTCTTTTAGCTTGCCTTGTATATTGAGATTGTGTTTGAATGCCAAATAAAAGCTGACATTCTATATCATAAAGTGCTATGACAATGTTTGTGCAAATGTAGGAATGCTTATTTTCCTCTATTGGCCATTAGGTTTTAAAATAACATAGTAATAATTAAAAAAAATGCTTTCTTCTGCTTTTTAGAAGACTATTGCAGAGGCTGAGACATGTGACAAAGAAACAAGGCAGTAATCGTTATTGTCTGTTTAAGAGTACATTGATTGCCAAGGTAACTACAGTGCCACAAATGCATAGTAATAATAATAAATGTCATTTCTCAACTTGAATTTGAAAGAATCTTAGTAGCTAATGAAAAGGTGAGTGATGTATGTTTTTAGCATAGCAACAATTTGCAGTCATTTGTAATTTTATTTGTTTATTCACCTTGTCTAACTCTTTCTTCTAAATTCTGCATTTATTTGGCAAAGCCTTTGAATGTCATGCATACACATCACATTAGTACCCAACTCATACAGTTCTGGGTTTTAACTGCAGTGAAACAAATATTGCAAAATATTTTGAACAATATATATATTATCTCAAGTGTGAGGGCTTAGTGCACATCTTCCAGGAACTGGTTTGAAGTGTACATTGTGTGTAGATTTAAGTGCTGCATTGCCACATACTGTATATGATTTCCTTTTCTGTCCGAGGTCAGAAGGAAACAACTGGAATGAGGACCCATGACCATGCCTCAAACTTTAGCCTCTGACTCCTCCATTTGCAGTGCTCCAGCATAACTCATCAAACAAGAAGTTTAGGGGTTGCCCAAATAAGTGTGACTTTGCAATATTCTTTAGCTTACTCAGTGACTAGTAAACAGGGTTATTCTGTGGTTCCACAAATCTTTATAGATGTTTTTCCTCTTTCAATTTTACACTTTTTTTTCTTGAAGTAGATTAGCCTGCTTTTTCTGCTAAACAGAGCTGTCTGTTTAAGCAAAACGGCAGGTGTTTTAATTGCCTAGTAACACCCATGTATTAAATATAATGTATCATGAAGTACTTGAGGTGCTTTCTAAAAAAGAGAAAGACATTCAAAGAGTTCAAGCAATGTGCCTTTATGCCAGTTAAAGTCACATTTCATTTGTCCTGTGAATGCTTGTTGCATTGTACATTAATATAACTGAAAAGAAATAATAGGCATACTTCTCTCAGTGTCAATTTAGAATTAACATAATCAATCATGCCTTTGGGGTTGTGGGAGGAAAAATGGACTAAAAAAATTAAATAAACCCTGTAACAATTTGTGAGCTCCACATAGACAATGGTAGGGGAAAGAATTCAAACTTACAATTAGTTGACTATAAAAATTTAGTGAAAGTTCATATTATGTTAATGTCTGATATAGCAATCTTCCAGTGATCTGCAATACTTGGTGGAACACAAGTTTACTCGTTTAATCCCCCTGTTTGTTAAGTTGTAGAGTCTTTACTTAGTTAATGTTTAGCTTTTTTTTTTTTTTTTTGAAAACTACCAGATTCCATTTGTTGAAGTCGTTGTTGAAGTAGTCTTAAAATAAGGAGTTGATTATACAGTACATGTCACAAATATGAAAGTAGTTTAGAATGTTTCTTGTATACATTAAATATATACAGAATTATTGGTCCTGGGAGGTATGCTTTTATGGCATTTGACTTAATGCTATAATAACTATCTATACTGTTACTAATTGTCCAAGTAATTTTCCATTTGAATTGTTGCAAAATTTGCATGCATGCAAATGGGCAAGATACAGAACTGTTAGCTATTGGACAATCACTTGTACATTATACCTTTCAGTGTTTAAATCTGTTACTGTGCAATATAAAAGCCTATCCTTTATTAGTAAGCTTGTAGGTTTTAATTTAAATTCTGTGATATCGTCTGTTATAATTCAAGCTTGGTGGAAAGGAAATGCCAACAGTGTCCTCTATTTCTAAAACCAAATAAACATAGCAACTGAACCCAATATGCTTTTTCCACTAGAAAACATTTTTTTCTAATTTAATTCATGTGCTTTTCCCCCTTTGTTCTCATTTGGTACATTATGCTTTTACATGACATCTTACTTTACAGCTACTAGAATCTGATTATTTTTTTCTACAATCCCTCATTTTGCTTTCATGGTTGTAGGCTTTGCCATTGTTCAAGTATCTATAAATATGTTCTGTTTAACAGTAAGAAGGCAACTTAAAAATGTCCCATTAACTTTTTAAAGAAGATTATATATTTTTTACATCAGAACGGACAAAATAAATGTCTACATTTCTTAATATCTTACACTTTCCATTCTTTAATAATTGTACCATACATATTTTCTTTGAAGAATGTACTAGTGAAAGAATATCACACAAAGTTATCTGATTAATTATGCAGAAATCTTAACCCTGAAATTTTAAGATGAGTTATCACTACAGCAAGATATGTACATGAGAACAATATTTACACAGTGTAACTCAATCATTTAAGCCATTTGACTTTCTTTTCTGATATTTGCAGAATTGTCACCATGGCTGTTTTTTGAAAGAATGAGAAGAGAGATGGTGATATTTTGGTAGATGATTGCTTCTCTGTAGAATGATTTCTACTTTCAGATAGCTTGCATGAACTCAACCTTATGGATTAATTCTGACTAATTCAGATCCTTCTGTGTCTACTACATGTGACAATGGCAAACATTTCTGTTATCATCATGTGTCGTCATGTCAATGGCAAATGATTTCATGAGTGACTTCAAGTTAAAAATATAGCCTCTACCTTCAGTAAAGGTATGCATGTCAATGGCATTTAAAGACCATGCCCTAGGCTTGATAGAATTCTCTCTTTCAGAAAGTTGCGGTCATTCAAATCCATCAAAAGAACAACAGGTCTTTTAGTCCAGACATGGGCAACTGTGGGGTCAGCTGCTTAATCCTGATGTGTCAGTCTTTCACTCAGTGTTAAGCAAGCCACATCCTGATGGTCTATTGCAGTTTTCTTTTGTAATATATTGATGGCCCTAGACGAGGTCTCTTGCTATGGTACCAAGTATTAGTATTTGTAGATTCTTTATTACATCAAACAATTTAAATCTAAATTTTTCTTACTATAAGTCTCGTAAAAATAAAATGTTTTACTTCAGATACTTCATTAAGTGTGCCTTGAGCACCTCAAGATAAAAACTGAGTACATGAACCAGTTTCTCATGCTGGGGATCATCTTGCATTCTCTTGATCAGAAGTTCAAGAGCACCAGGAGTTGCCAGAAGTAGCATTAGGAAAGTGGTGTAAGGGCTTTTCAGGACCCTGAAGTAGTTTCCAACTTTCACCTGGAAGAAGTTCTTAGCTAAGGCTTAAAACTCCTTCTAGCTAGACCTGGACTGTTGCTTGAAGTCAGCAGATGAGATATACAAGGGGTTGATTGGTGAGACAAAGAGAGGGTAGTGGGAGAAGGAGTGTGGTATTATGGTTGGAGGTAAACAGGGAGTGTTGTATGGGTGGGAAATTAAGTACAGGTAGGGCCCATTGAAAGTAATCAACATTATTTTTTCATTTCCTTTATTCTTGAGTTCTCCCAGTTTGACTTATATTTATGTTTAGTAATAACTGGAGAATGTTGCCTAAATTTAACACTACCACACCCCTTGATCCTGGATTCTTGTTGCTTCTCTGAAAATGTAGGTATTGCTCTGAAAAAATTTACAGTTAACAAATTCTGCTTTAGTGATTTAAAGCAAATGTTTTCAAGTGCTTAGCATTTCACCTTCTAAAACATTTATGTTATAAGCTGTAAACAGGGGCTGCAAGTTAACATTACCTATTCCTGTTGTTTGAAAAAGAGTACATTGCTTTCCTCCCAGCAAGAACAGCAAAATGTGGTATCAAATGAAAATTAAATAGAACATTAATATTTTTCTGTTTCTTTAATGGGTGGCACGGTGAAGCAGTGGGTAGCGCTGCTGCCTCGCAGTTAGGAGACCCGGGTTCGCTTCCTGGCTCCTACCTGCGTGGAGTTTGCATGTTCTCCCTGTGTCTGCATGGGTTTCCTCCCACAGTCCAAAGACATGCAGTTTAGGTGCATTGGCGATTCTAAATTGTCCCTAGGGTGTGTGTGTGCGCCCTACCTGGGGTTTGTTTCCTGTGTTGGCTGGGATTGGCTCCAGCAGACCCCCGTGACCCTGTAGTTAGGTTGGATAATGGATGGATGGATATTTCTTTAATGTCCTTATGAATAAAGGTAATAAATTAAAATTTCTGAAATTTTATCTTTTTTTGCATCACTAGTTCATTGGTTCAGTGTGGCACAAGTTAATGTTCAAAACACCTCAGTATATTTATACGATGGCAGTTTTTACAGAAAAATGGAAAAGAGAATGTATGGGAATACTCCATTTTTAGCATTCTTCTAGACAAGATTCAAGACAATCCAAAAGAATATTTTGTATAAACTTAGTCATATTATGCCAAATGGTAAGATAAAATCATAGTCATTAAACAGACATAATTCATAAACCCTTATAGCAAACAATTAATTCAATAGTTCTATAAAAGTAAAAAATGGTTGTTTTGGGAGTCCTAAGCAAATCTCATTGTAAGATGGTTGCCACAGCAAAGTAACAAAACCTTAGTAAAATTGATCTATTGATGTCATTTCTAGATGACAAAATACAGACTCACACATCTTCTTACATTATCTTGAGCATCATGTGTCCAAAAAGATCGTGAACTATCTGGAAATGTCCAAGAAAGATGAAAAAGTAATTCCTGTGACTGTGAAACTTTAAGTGATAAAGTGTAGAAAAGCACCTTTATTAAAAAGTATTTAGTGAAGGGCAATGTCTTTTCCAGGTTTGTTTTTGTAATTTATGTTAGTGTAAAACTAATTGGGTCAATTTGCATGTATTTTGGTGTCAATTGAACTCAAATGGGGGACACTTTTGGGACCAGAGAATGCTTAAAATGCTTTCAATTTAAATTATTGGCAATTAGTCTGTTTGCACTACAACCTCACTTTACAAAAGGGTTCAGGAACAGATTATCTTTGTTAAGTAAAGGAAGACACTGTTAATGAAATATTAATATGGAGGCAAAAATTACTTAAACCCAAAAATAAAAGAAACAGGGTGTATAAACTGAGCGTCATGCTCATAGTAAAGGTCATGCTATAGACAAGGCAAATTCCTAACTGTAAAACCCATGCTGTTACTTCTTTAAATCAATATTCATCTCATTCAGATCCCTAACTAAAGGACCCACCTTTTAAAAACTTCTAAGATTTTCCCAAAAAAGTTAAGATAAACATATCTTTTGCCTAAAAACTTGTCTTTGATCAAAAATCTGAACTGTCCTTGGTTTTGTACAACGTGGTGCCTGTGGTACCATATGTGAGCTCACAGAAACTCCACCTCAGTACAGAAACATTCTGCGACTTGCCTGATAATCTCAATATTGAGTAACACTAAAAGCACCAAACATAACCAAAATGGGAAGAACAAAAGAAAATTAAAAAACATCTGAAACAAAACTAACTAAGAGGAGAACTAAGTCATACATACCTACACCATGGTAATTAAAATATCTTAAACTACCTTGTAGTGACAAGATATGTAAAATGACACCTTCTATTGGTTAACTAAAAAAGATTACAATATGCAAACTTTCGAGGCAACTCAAGTCCCTTCTTCAGGCAAGATGTAACTACCTTAAAATTATGCAAACCTATTTCATGTTACTCTTTGCTATTGACAATTTTACCCACTAAAGTGCTGAAGCATTTACCAGGTCTTTCATTTTTTATTGTTTAACCTCCATTTTTCATCCTTGCTTTACCATTTACAACTGAAATGTAATTTGTTACAAGAGTCATTAAAATTATTTAAACTAAGTGTCTTGGTGAATAAACATAAGTACGACAGCAATTATTCAGCAGCCGTCCCTTAATTTAATCAGAAAATATGTAAATATCGTTATCAAAAAAATATACAAGGATTTTAATTATTTAACACTTGAGCATTTTGTCTACAAAACTCGATACTGCACTTTCGAATTGAGGTCTTTAATAATACAAACAGGTCTGCTAAAATACAAAGCTAAGTGGTAAATGTTTGTCTCATAGAAAAAGAATAGCTATAAATCATGAAAAAATGATTGACACTGCTTTTAACATTTTGTATGTATAGATTTAAGGAGAAATTGTGCATACACACTAAAAACAAAATAGTTGTCATCAACTAATATAAAGTGACACACAGGTTGAATGTTACATATTTCACCCATAAAAAATAGTTTTATAAGGATTTATTGAATTAAAAAAAACAAAAGAAAGAAAAGCATTCTTGCATTAAATACAATTCATGTTGGCTTTTGTATTGTTTAAATAATGAAAGAAAGTAAATGGCATCATGTTGCTTTTGTGGAACTGAAGAAAAGAAAATTATCTTAATAAATATAAATGGATAATTGAACAGGTAAAAAATTATTGAGAATGTCATTCAGTTAACCAATATTACAAATATAAATAACAAATTAAAAAATGTATTTTTAGTTACAGTAAAAAAGAATCATCATCTACAGTTTAATTTTGTTTTATCAAACCAAATCATAAATCATTTTTAATGCCAATACACATTACATTCTACTATTAAAATATGTTTGCTATCTTTGAAGCTAAAGTTACATACTGTTCATAGCACAGTGTACTATTATTTTCCCTGATACTTGCGATGTGAAGTGAAGCAGTACATAGTCATTTTATAAACATTCTGTAATTGTCCCCAAACAGCCTAATTTGGCAGCCCAAGGGACTTAAGTACAAAGGGGAAACAAAAGAATTAAAACTTGATTGAATACTTCCACTTTCAAACAGTAAGGTTCTTAGTTTCCAAAGCATACTGTGTACATTTTTTAGAGGTACTGTATGTTTATAATCTTTTTGTGATTTTGGCATCATGGTACAGAAGTATTGCTTGTTCATTTGTGTAGTGTTTGATCTGTGTGTGAGTTACTTTATGTCATTGCCTGCTGTTATCAAAATCAGCTTAGACTTACCGATGTGTAAAAAGTAAAATAATATTAAGGACAAAATGCACCACCAATTTTTGTAATGATAGCCATATAAAGAAAAAAATCACATGCTTCTAAACGCCTGTCTATTTTGCCCTCAAAAAAGCTAACTTCATCCATTTACCCCAGTAAAGTTAGCATAGGCCCCTGTCTATATAAACTCCTAAAGGGCAAAACCACCAATGTGTTGAAAAAAAGCAAAAGAAAAAAGAAAACACAGAATAAACATGGAAGTCTAGAGACACAATATTGTCCATTTTTTCCAAAATAAAAATTGTGTTTGATGCTGAATGTAACATGCAAAATATATAAGAAGAAACAGATTATGTGCTTTAGCAAAAATAACATGAAGTGTAAAAAGGGAGCTAACGCTTTTACCATGCTTTCTTTTATTGGATAAATATAGTGTTATGAAATCACACATTGATATGTGTAACCATGGCTGGCATGCCACCTGACTAAAGACCCAATAACCTCATGACAATGCAACCACCTGAGTTCCCAAATCAATATAAGATTATCACCAAGCAAAAATAATAATAAAGACAACACCAGAGAAATTCATACAGAACTGACATAGGGGACTACTTACCCATAACCCTGTAATGGATTAGGCAGGCTAAGAAAATTGATGGATTTATTTGTAAATTTTTACAGAAGCTTGTAAATGGTATTTACATTGTGTAAAAATAAAATTAATTCTGCTTAACTCCTTCAATGGGGTAAAATTGAAAATAAAAAAATGTCAGACTTTTAATTTAGTGTAGTCCTTGTCACTTTACTGTCATTCTGCCCAGAATTAAGTAGTATGCAGATCAATTTAAAAGGCAAAAATGAATGTTGATTTGGGCATTTTATTGCCCAGAGAATAAATACAGACAATTATTGCTTAAGCCGTATAGTGCATTCATTTTCCCATTTCTGAAATGGAATTTGCATTCCACAATAGAAGGGCATAATCAAACTAGAGATAATAGGTGAACAGCAACAATATGTACAGCAAGATTGAATATTATTAATTACAAAGAGTTTTCAGGTATCACAAGAAGACATAGTATCAATATCTTAAACTATGAAGGAAGGTCCATCACTGTCAGCTTACTGTTCTAGGAGAATGGGATCAAAGTCGTTTCTCCAGATGCAACAGTTTTCTCCCACATCCAAAACAAGTGCAAATAATGTCATTTGTCAGCTGTAAGGTGAACCTGTATAAGACAGTTGGAGTTTTCTATTCCCCCTAATAGACTGGTGTACCCTCCTGGGTTTTTTCCTGTCTTGTTCCCTGTGACTCTGTATTGGAATAAGTATATTCATAAATTATTGTTGATACCACCAATTATTTTAAAATGCAAACACTTTTTAGCCACTCAAGTCCTTAGCAATTTATACTGGGTCATTTTAAAAGAAAATGCTTGCTAGTTGCATGGTTAAACGTTTTACACGTTTATTGGTAAAATAGAGAATGTGATATATTTTTTTCTCCCTCGATAAGAACTTGCATGTAAGAATGTGGCTATTCAAAGTGAAGTTGTTTTGATAAAACAGTCAATCCAATTTATTCTACCTTTGGTGAATATATGTCTAAAGAGGATGGATAATTTTCAGCAACTGCAAAATACAAGCTAAACATTTTTTTGTGACAAAGATTGATGTTCCGTATAGGTTATTAAAAATGAATTAACACATGTATTTAAACTGAGTGGAAAAACTCACTCTTTTACTGTTAAATATAAGCTAAGGAAATGAATGGATAGGAGTACCCAAACTTTCAATATGAAAAAACAAATAAAAAAATTATTGTATTTATTAACATGTTGTGATGTAGATCAGACTCAATGTAAAATATTGACAGATTTGCTATTTGTATTTTTAAAGCCCAGTAGAAAGAAAACATGAGTAATATGTCTGTGGATTCACATCAGTGCACAGTGTGAGCCAGATTTTGCTAGTAAAACTTAAACAGTAAGATAGGAACCAACCCTTCAAAAATGTTAGATATTCCCTCTTGCATTCTTCTGTGTGTAAATTCTTAGTTTACTTTAAGTATGCAATGTTTGTAATGAAGCGGGTTTAAAAGTGGAAGTGTGTTTTATCCAAATGAATACATAGAAATGTTGGTATAAGTTATTATTGAAAGAGTAAATCTCTGGATTAACAATCATCTAATTGAAATATAAATAAAACCTTTAACCTTAAATATGCTGAATACGGATTACTTTTTGTGTGACATAAACACATTAAGAGATGATTGAGGATTTTAAAGTCATACTTTCAAGGGTAATATATGTTTAGTAATTAAACAGTTGCTAATTTACTATTATTTTAAGGAGCAACCAATCCCAAGTATGACTACTTTCAACTAAAAAACTCGTAATCATATTTTCATACAGTATTCTGTTGATAAATTTGTGCATTGTAGGTTTTATTTTGCCATTTTCTCCTTCATTCTTTCAGTCATAATATAAATAGGATTCTGATGGCAAGGCTTTGGAAATTTGATATCACACTGCGAATAATAGAGGTGAAACCATCATGCCCTTCAGGCAGAAGGTAAATGTGTTTCCTTATGAGAGTTAAAGAAGAAAAGAAAAAAGTCCCATTCAAGTCTTTGGCTGGTAGATACAAGCCTCACTGCCAGTCATAGAGCAGGTTCACAGTAAAGACTTGCTGCTATTCTAGGCCTGCTGTTCACAGCAGGGGATGCTCTGCAATGAAGCAGGTTCTTTGTAGAAAACTGGTGTGTCACACAATTAACTGTTTCAACAACAGATCCATGCTGCTAAATTCCCTTTTGACTTGTTACATTTAATAAGCCATTTGATCTCAGCTCTTTGGCCTGGTTTAGCTCCACTCCTCTGATTTGAAACTGAATACTGCAGGCAAAAAAAAAACAAAAAACTGCTGTGCATTAGGCAGTTTATTAATCTTTTACATCATTTGGTCCCTGAAGCATGATTACATGGTATTATTTCTTTGAAATGTGAGAAAGCATTATGCAATATGAGAGTTTTAATATCATCCAGAGTTATAAATGAATGCTTGCTGTGATTTTATTTTTTGTAAAATTTCATTAACCAACGAGAATGGAAAAATAATCCAATTTCTTCCCACTAACACTTTGTTATAATTTTCGAAACTGATTTCCTATATATCTTTAAACCTGTTGCATGAATTAATATTAGCATTGAGCCATTAAATGCTTTAGATTCATTTTTCACTTAATTATGCAAGCTACTATTAATAAATATCTAATAAACATAAGAGAGTTCTCATATATGTAATAATGGCAGCTTTAACCATTCAACGATTGATATCAAACCTATCAATAGATTTGAAGGAGATATTCAAGATGTTTTAAGGCTTAAATAGATATGTTAAGTTTATGGTATGCTTAAGTTGCTTATCTTATCTAGAAGATAAAGCTTGCTTGGCTGTTCTATTCTAGATATTCACTAAGTAAGATTATTTTATGCAAAATGACATTGAGTTAACTTATATTAATTTGACTATTTAAATATGGTCGATTTTTATAACCTTGCAGCCCTGTAAAAGGTATTTCCTTAAGCAAAACTTTGGGGGATTTTAAGCAAATTTTTCTCCTGTAATGCTACACTAATTTGATCGTCAGTTTTGAATTCAAATGCATATCAGTTTTCTTAATTCATCTATAAACCCTTTTATAACCCTGCTTAATTTAGTTTTACAGATGGAAAGAGGCAGAGCAATGGTGCATAATATAATACAAAACAAAACATGGATGTGTGGACAGTCCATCATAAAGTCCCCACAATTAGTTTTGCTGGGCCACTTTAGAGTAATCAGTTAACCCAACGTGTACTTGGTCAAATCCTTTCCAAAATCTTTTAGGAATTTATTTTTAGTGTGACACACAGTAAATTCTGTCTTTCTTACATTTTAGTAGCTGGATAAGTTAGGCTGCATCTGATTTTGTATAATAACGTTTAAAAGAGCTGAATAACTACTTTAAAAATGGATGTGTACACTTGGAGCACCCTCGAAACAGTATCACAGAGGAAATTCACTCTGTACTCCAACAATTACATTGCTCCATATAATTAGATTGGCTTCTGTCTTATCTTATTTTATATCTTATCTTATTATATTTCAAACTCTAAAATGTAAGTATACTTACATATCTTACTCCCTGCCAGCTTGAACTGAATTAAGCAGATCTGGAGAAGTAAGCATACATACCTATATAAGAAAGAACATCACATTAACAACAGGATACTCTTGTGAAGTTTTCTTCATTTCCTTGCATCACAAGAGGACGCAGTGTGCTTTGTCCAGGAGGTATCAGTGCATAGCATGATCTCGACGTACCAAAAAAAAAAAAAAACACACAAAGGTACTAATTAATGAAGGGTTTATAAAACAGCAAATAAAATTGCATTTTATGGGCCAGTTTCCCTCTGTACCTAATATAAGGTAATGCTATTAAAGACAAATTAGAGAAGTGTGGTTTTAGTGGGCGGCATGGTAGCGCAGTGGATACTAGTTAGGAGACCCAGGTTCACTTCCTGGGTCCTCCCAGCGTGGAGTTTGCATGTTCTCCCCATGTCTGTGTGGGTTTCCTCCCACAGTCCAAAGACATGCTGGTTAGGTGCATTGGCAATTCTAAACTGTGGGGTGTGTGTGCATGCCCTGCAGTGGGCTGGCGCTGTGCCCGGGGATTGTTTCCTGCCTTGCGCCATGTGTTGGCTGGGATTGGCTCCAGCAGACCCCCGTGACCCTGTAGTTAGGATATAGTGGGTTGGATAATGGATGGGTGGGGTTTAGTGTTTTTTGAAGTGTTAAACTCTCATGGCCCAGAGTGTTTCTAACAGTAAAGTATTTTGCATGTTTGTGGCATAAAACAAATTGCTGCTTTGTCATTTCTTTTATGCTTCACTCTCATAATACTAAGTGTTAGTTAATCTATGGTAGCATAATGATACTAAGGCCATTGAGTTATATTCAGATATTCGCATATTTAAGATTCTTGCTGTTGCATTTTGAACTAATCGCAGCAGTTGTATCTTTCTAGGTATCACTAAAAGGTGTGCATTACAATAATATGGACCTCCAATGAAAAAAACTTTTCAGCATTTTACAATGATATAAGAGATCTAACACATTTTGATGTTTCTTATGTGAAAGATTGCAGTCTTAGTAATATATATTGCAGTCTGAAGTTAAGCCCTGAATCTACAATGACACTTTGATTTGTTTTACTTCAGATTTTATTTGTACAGCCAGGTGATCTAGTTTACTTTTTATTTGCTGCTAATGATTAAAATGTCTGTTTTTACTTCATCTAATTTAAAGAAATTACTACTCATCCATTCTGTTATGCTATAAGACACTGGATCACAAGATTTGGAGCCTCATTGTCATCTAGCAATATCGATAAAGTAATCTGTGTGTTGGCTGCATGTAGTAATTCACTTTAATTTTTGAAATGGTCAAGGCTAATGACAGCATGTCCAGTAGGTTAAAAATAACCCAACATAGATCCCAGTGGCACACCATACGTAATATCATGCATCTCTGAGTTATAATCTTCAATCCTGACAAAAATGTTTCTTCCTGTTATATACGAATTAAACCAACTCAAAGCACTTCCAGCAAGGCTCACTTATTGCCTAAAGAGGTTAATAAGATTCCTGTGATCAATGGTCTCTCAGATCTTGCAGAAAAAAAAATCAGGTATATTATCTGCATCAGCATTAAGCCTTAAATCATTAACTATTTTAATTAAAGCAGATTCTGTGTGTGTACACTTTTATATTTACTTATTTACCTGACACCTTTATCCATGGCAACTTGCAACATTTATGATACAATTGGCTTGGTTTTCCAATTGGAGCAGAGGCAGGTAAAATGACTTGATCATGGTCACACAGAGTCAGTAGTGGGATTTGAAGTCACAACCTCAGATTTTGAAGTCCAAAGCCTTAACCACTACACTACACTGCCTGCCTGTGAATATATTCTGTACTGCATATGTTGTAGATACACTCACTGGCCACTTTATTAGTACACCTGTTCAACTGCTTGTTAACGTAAATATCTGATCAGCCAATCACATGGCAGCAATTCAATGCATTTAGCACATAGACATTGTCAACACGACCTGCTGAAGTTCAAACCAAGCATCAGTATACGGAGGAAAAGTGTTTTAAATGACTTTGAATGTGGCACGGTTATTGGTGCCATACAAGGTGGTCTGAGTATTTCAGAAACTGCTGATCTACTGGGATTTTCAAGCACAACCATCTATAAGGTTTACAAGGAATGGTCTGAAAAAGGAAAAATATTCAGTGAGCTGCAGTTGTCTGGGCAACAATAACTTGTTGATGTCAGAGGTCAGAGGAGAATGGCCAGACTGGTTCAACTGTTAGAAATGCAACAGTAACCAAAATAACCAGTTGTTACAACCAAGGTACAGTATGCAGAAAAACATATCTGAATGCACAACACATTGAATCTTGAACTACAGCAGCAGGAGACCGCACTGGGTGCCACTCTTCTCAGCTAAAATCTGGCAACTGAGTGTACAATTCGGATGGGCTCAACAAAATTGGACAATAGAAGAATGAAAAAAACATTGCCTGGCCTGATGAGTCTTGATTGCTGCTACAACATTTGGATGGCAGGTTCAGAATTTGGCATCAACAACATGAAAGCATGGATCCATTCTGCTTTGTATCAATGGTTCAGGCTGATGGTGGAGGTGTAATGGTGTGGGAAGTATTTTCTTAGCACACTTTGGGCCTCTTAGAATCAACTGAGCATTGGTAAATGCCACAGCGCACCTGAATATTGATGCTGACCATGTCCATCCCTTTATGACCCCAGTGTACCCATCTTCTGATGGCTGTTTCCAGCATGATAAAGTGCCATGTCACAAAGCTCATATCTTCTTAAACTGGTTTCTTGAACATGACGTTGAGTTCACTGTACTGAAATGGCCTCCACAGTCACCAGATCTCAATCCAATAGAGCACTTTTGGGATGATGCAGAATGGAAGATTCGCATCATGGATTTGCAGCCGACAAATCTGCAGTAATTGCGTGATATTATCATTACAGTATGGACCAAAATGCCTAAGGAATGTTTCCAGCACCTTGTTGAATCTATGCCATAAAGAATTACAGCAGTTCTGAAGGCAAAAGTGGGTCCAACCCAGTACCAGCAAGCTGTAACTAATAAAGTGGTTGGTGAGTTTATACAGGAGTATATGTGCATTATTATTATTATCATTGATAGATAGATAGATAGATAGATAGATAGATAGATAGATAGATAGATAGATAGATAGATACTTTATTAATCCCAAGGGGAAATGTACATACTCCAGCAGCAGCATACTTATAAAAACAATATTAAATTAAACATTGATAACAATGAAAGTATAACAGACAGACAATGATTTTGTGTAATATTAACGCATAGTGTGGGGTTGGAACGATCTCCTCAGTCTGTCAGTGGAGGAGGACGGTGACAGCAGCCTGTCGCTGAAGCTGCTCCTCTGTCTGGAGATGATCCTGTTCAGTGGATGCAGTGGATTTTCCATTATTGACAGGAGCTTGCTCAGCGCCCATCGCTCTGCCACGGATGTCAAACTGTCCAGCTCTGTGCCTACAATACAGCCTGCTTTCCTCACCAGTTTGTCCAGGCGTGAGGCATCCCTCTTCTTTATGCTGTCTCCCCAGCACACCAATGCATACAAGAGGGCGCTCGCCACAAGCGCCTGATAGAACATCTGCAGCATCTTATTGCAGATGTTGAAAGACGCCAGCCTTCTAAGGAAGTATAGTCAGCATAGTATAGTAAAGTAAGCATACAAAGAAAAGTATAAAGAAAGCATAGCATACTTTCTGTATTTGTTAAGTATTATTATTATTACATTTCAAATCAGAGTCAGTTTGTGTATTTCTGTTTTGGATTGGACAATAATTGCAGGTGCTTTAATGTCTACTGGAGGGATGTTAGTAAACAATTATTGATCTATGTATTGTATATAACCTAATATTAGGTAAGATTTAATACCATGCCAAAAATAAATATATAGTGTGGAAGGTAGCCTCAGACACAAGCAAGCAGACACAGGAAGTCCCGAAACACACATGTTTATTAATAATAAAAGTCCGCACACAACACAGTGCCTTGCACCAAACACCCTTGTGTCAGTCCATTTCTCCTCAAGTTTCTGGACTTCTCCTTCCGCCTTTCCACCTCTCCTCCCGAGTGTTGCCTTCTTCCTCCTGACTCGGCTCACTCACTCGAGGGAGGCAGCCTCTTTTATAAACACCCAGATGTGCTCCAGGTGCTCTCCGATGAACTTCCGGCCGCACTTCCTGGTGTAGCGGAAGTGCCGTATAAGCACCTGGGAGCACTCTGGATGTCCCTGGAATTCCTTCCCCCCAGCACTTCCGGGTGTTGTGGAAATGCTGGCTTTCAGGGCTCCACAACTGTCCGGGCCCCCCTGGTGGTGGCCCTCCTGTGGTCCAGGGGAGGTATTGTCCCTCCAGGCGTCCCGGCCAGGCATGAGTCCTGGCTGTCTGACACAATAGTTAATAGACATTATAAATATATACATGTCTATTGAGGTGTAGAGTCACAATTGAAACATATTTTTGTATATTTCTTTTTTTTTTTGACTTTTAACAGGTTCACACTAATATAGCTATACTTTATTAAGTCTAATGGCAGATGACTTAAACCACCCTAAGGCAGTGCTACAGAGGCCAAACAATGTGTTTTAGACCATTAGTAATAATGCTGTGATATGTGGTGTCACATACATTACTTAGACCTATAAAACTAAGCACAGACAGATTATTTCTATCAGCATTAAACCTGACTCATTTGCTACTTTAACTACAGCACTGCTATAATTAGCTTTAAAACCTGATTGGTATTTTTTGAGAACAGAATTTGAATTCATGCAATTGTGTTATTTTCTAAAAATTACTTTTTCTAGGCTTTTACTTAAAAAAGGTAGATTGAAAATATGACACAAATCATCTAAAACTGTGCTATCAAGATTGTTTCCCCTGAGGAGAGGTTTAACAGCCACGGTTTTCAAAACATTTAGATAAATAACAGATTATTCTGAGATTATTACAATTTATGTACACTGTATAAATACACTGTATATGCACATGCACATTGCTCCAGTGCACCCCAATCATTATTACTTTAGAATTATTACCAATTGTTTTTAATATCACTAATGATTAATGGAAATGTGTAATGTAAGTGGTCCAGAATATAAAATAAATGAATACTTGATTAAGCTGAAAATAAGATTAATGAAAGTGAAAATGTCTTTCAAAGTATGCATACAAAACATCTAAAAATCTTTTACTGTGCTAATATTTCTAAGGCCAGCCAATGTAAGGTTTGCGTTGGGTTTAGCTGCAGAAGAGTGATTTTACTGCAAAAGAAAGAAACCGTATGACTCCACTTTTTTCCCACTCTCTGCTGTGAGGTGATTCAGAAGCACTGCAGGATGCCTGGATTTTTCTTTTTCATGCAATTGATACAGGAAAATAATATTTCATATAATTTCAAAATATATTTTGAGTTGAGGCTGAAGCAGGCTTCATAGAATCCTCTATCAATAAATCAATTATATACAGAGCACTTTATAAAACACAGAAGGATAAAATTCAAAGGAACAAGATAATTTAGTTCAATGTATTTCTATAAATAACACTTCCCATTTACAAACTGAATGCACATTTAGAAATATAAAGTAGTTAAAATAAAACACAATATAATTCAATAAAAATATGAAAACATAATAAAATGCAGAACAAAATTACACAAACACATTGGTAGTGTGTACAAATATTAAGAATAGCTTACAAAATTAAAAATAAACGACAAGTACATTGAATTACACTAAAAACAGAAGTTAGCACAGTACTAGCACAGTAAATATACATTATAGTTAATGAGTAAAGTAAGCTGGCATTGCCAGTCTAAAATGCAGGAGAAAAAAGGTAGCGTTATTTTAATAATTTATTTATGCTGTTTACTTTCATGTGGCTGCTGTTGTTATTTCTATATTACATTTTAGAACAGAGTTGGTGTTATTATGCTGTGTTGTTTCCAGGTGCATATGTACATCTGCTGTGAAAAATAATAATGGGAGGTGCTGGCCAACCCAACTGAAAAATATTAAATACTTAAAATGTGCATCTTAAATTTTGTGCGTCTTATAAAGGCCCAAATAAACAATAGGAAATGAATGAAATATGAAAATTATGACTGACTGAAATGGAGGAAATGGATAATAGCAGGTGACTAACTGGCAGTGTAAAAGACTCCAGCACAGATACTATAAATCGGAGTTTAATTGGACTGTAATTCTCTGTCAGCAGAAATCCAAAACCAAATTTTGTCATTTAATCCCACCCAGAAGACATTGATTACTTGCTTGCCCAAAATGAGAAACATGTCTTTGATAGCATTCATAGGAGAATTAGCCAAAAACAGCTGCATGTGCATTTTGTTTTTAAGCCAGAGGAGTTGTATGTGCAGTGACTTTTTATGTCAGAAGTATAGTACTACACATGCATTTTATTACTATAAAAACCAGGGGTGACAAGTATGTCATTTCTATGTTAGACGGATCCCACATGCAACCAGGGCAGCTTAAACCCTCTCACGTGACTCACAGTACACTAAAAAGAATATAAAATGGGCTGTCTTAATAGAGGCTTATCAGGGAACAGAAGCCAGGAGACCAAGGAAGACAGAGACTGAAAGAGGAACAAGCTCAGTATTACTGAGGTTAGCAAAATATAATATTATTCTGTCAGAGCTCTTTGTCTATCAGGGAAACTAAAGAGGACTTGGGAGATTACATATTGCTGTCACTCAAGAGATCTCAGAGTTAGCTGATTGCTAGAATTGGGGATGATGGGCTTTTTATGTTAATCTTTCTGTAAACTGTGATTGTGAGCGGGAGAAGGGTATTTCTGTGCAATAAATCTTATTTTATCCTTTAAACTTTTCTTGATTGTTGTGTGTGTGTGTAATAATAAGGTTTGATGTTTAGCACTTCTCTGAGGGGACCTGGTGGTTAAGTCTGAGGTGATCAAGGAATAACCCTGTCAAAACAAGTCAGTGGTTTTAAGTTTGTGCCCTGGGAGTGGAGCTCTTAATTCAGTTGTGAAGGACTGTCAAATGTTAAAAATGAAGGTTCTTTATGTACCTGGTCCTTTGTGCCCAATTTAAAGCAGTTATTTTTT
This sequence comes from Polypterus bichir lapradei, assembly GCA_026402145.1. Classification (NCBI taxonomy): domain Eukaryota; kingdom Metazoa; phylum Chordata; class Cladistia; order Polypteriformes; family Polypteridae; genus Polypterus; species Polypterus bichir. Next base: position 77,407,605 of record JANRMT010062856.1, read on the forward strand.
TACTAAACACTTTAAAGCACAGAGCATAATTTGATCATTTCATTTACTGATGTGTGTTCTCTTAAATCTTTCTGAAACTTTTCCTTCTAAATTAACTAAAATATTTCCTTTAGGTTTCATTTTTTTATTTTCTTTTTTTTAAAAAAAAAGACAATCAGGGTCTTGATTTGCCTGGTCATAGAAAGGATCAAACACAAGTTCTGATTTCAGCATGTTCTTTAAATAATCCTGTTAAAAAAAAGTAATTGTGCCAACAGTGAGAAAGTATATGGACATTCTTCCAAATATTAAAAGCTGCAATAAAGCTAAAAATTACTCTGAAAAGGTTTGGACCAAAAGAATGGTGGTCACGTGCTGTGTAAGCTGAACAATATGTTTTTGAGTTTTGGACAAGAATGATTGATGAGGACTAGATCCAGAGCCTTGATGGTTCATCTGGAATGAATGAGCAATTTGTTTTTGAATGGCTTTAGGAATCTTAGACTTGCTTGCATGTGGGTAGACCATTACCATACTAAGTGTTCCAAAGAATTCATTCAACTACCTCACTTCATTCAGTAACAAAATGTGTTTTAAATGCCATTTACATGTCAGTGTTCTGATCGATTATGGAGTACGGCAGATGGCCAAGGACCTTGCTTGACCGGGATGCCTTTGTGATGGAAGGACCAGGGGAGAGGATGGGTTCACAGCAATACCTCCCCTGGAACATGAGATTGGAACCCCCCCTGGATTGCATCGAGTTAGGGTGGCATTGAGGCCAGGGGGTCCAGGACAGTTCCAGAAGCTCTCTACCCTGGGCCTTCCATCAAAAGACCGTCCCAACTGGGCAAGGCCCTCAGCCATCTGCCACAGTAAAACCAAGGTCAAAGTAACACCTTCACATTTGATATAACAGAATAAGTCAATTGGTTTATCTGATTGAAGTGTTTGGCGGTTATCTTATTAGAACATTAGAACAACTTTGACAAAATGACCATTCAACCTAACAAAGCTCATCTTTTCTATTCACCTAATTTAATCAAGTTGCATTTTGAAGGTCCCCAAAGTCCTACTGTTTAACCACACTACTTGGTAACTTGTTCAACATGACTGTGTTTCTTTGTGTGAAGAAAGAACTTTCTTGCATATGTGAAATCTACCCATAATAAGTTCCATTTTTATAGCCGTGGTCTAGTTGAAGAATTTATTTTAATGTAACAGCTGGGATCCTTGCACTAACTCTCTTCATATTTTTAAACAATTACATCATGTTATCTATTCAATCCCCATTTGTTTAAACTAATATTATTCAGCCGCTTCATAGCTTATACAGTTCTGGAATCAGTCTAATTGCTCCTCTTTGTCCTTCCACTAGCTTTCCTGTGGAGACCAGAACTGCATATAACATTAAAGAAGAGGCCTAACATGTGTGTTACATAGCTTAAGTATAACCTCCCTTGACTTATACTTCATGCAATGGCTAAAATAGTGACACCCATGAGAAAATTAGATGGCATTAAGTTCATTCAAAAATATGTTACTTTAAAATTACAAGTCACAAACAAAAGACGACCATTCAGTCAAATAATAATTAGAATCTACATGACTTTGAAGGCATAAGAACAATAGTCCATTATGTCTGCTGGTGTATTTTCAAGTTTCAAATATTACAGTATCTATTCAAATCTAGCATACTTATTTCCAGTGTGTAATAGTTTATATATATTTACATTAAGTTTCATCTTCCATAAAATCTGCACCAAACCTGTATTCTGTTTAGGTCTCTTTGTTATGATTGAGCTGATTCTACATTATCCGCTATTCCACAGCTTTTGGCATCCCCTGCAAACTTAACCCAATCATTATTTATACTCTTATCTAGATTGTGTATATATGTTGAAAAGAGCAGTGGCCCTGGCACTGATTCCTGACACCACTTCTAGAATCATCTTTTTCTAAAAAGTTCTTTGTACCTTAACCATTGCTTTGAATGTTTATCTTATACCAGCTATGAAAAGCTGACCACAGCACAGACATTAAGTGTCTGCCTTTCTATTTTCTGCTGACCACTTTGAACAGTCTGCTGCCAAAATGTGAAACTGAGAGAGCTTTGCTAAGATGTAATTAGTAACACACCAGAAAACATGTGTCCTTCCTGAAGAGATTACAATTTCTATGAAAAATAGAAGGCCAAACTGTTATTGTAGCTGGACATCAATTGCAAGGAGTCATTCACTTGTTTTCTAGGGAAGTCAAAATGATAAAATTGATAATTAAATCAAGACAAGAAAGCTATAAATTGTAAAGCAGAATGCCAGAACCTAAATCAGTAAAACCACACTGGTTCAGAGTCAAATCTGTAATCTCGGACAAAGGGCTAGTGGCACTGTGCTGGAGTTTGTGTGACAAAAATCGGGGTGTCTTCTGTCCTTAGCAACCAAGCAAAGTGCTCTAGCAACCAATTTTCTACCATGACAGATTCTAAATTATCTGTGTAAAACACTTAAAAGAAAAATCTGATCTTTTTCCTAACCGAAGAACTAAGATCAAGACATGCACACATGGAAATAAAGCATAAATATTCACCTTTTAAAATATTAAAGTCTTATTAACTAAAAAGTCATTATCTATGTATTCACCTCCTTAAGCAATCTAGAGTAAATGTTCCCAAGGTTTTTTTTCATTAAGCCTATTTAATCTTAGCAGCATTTCTCCCTCTACTATTTCCAGGTACCTTCTTGAAAGTCTCTGTAACTACTAGAAGGTTATTAGCTGTCTTTATAATATTTATGATTAATGATTTGTGTAGTAGTAAATGTCATTGGTGTGTAATGTACATTATATGAACAAAAAAAAACACAGTAATAGCTACAGCAGTTATTTAAAATTTTGTTTTTTGAAGCAATCTTTGACTATGTTCCACATCTTAATTATAATATATTCAAATGGAGAAACACATTTATTTAATTTGCATCACTAAACATATTAAAAAAGAAAATATATATTTTGGCAAGTACTATAAAGGATTGCTCCTTTCATTCTATGAGCACAGTTCTTTTCAATTTAATAGGTAAGTGTAAAGTGACTAATTCCAGTAAAGCTCAAAGCATGTCAGTTTGCCAAAAATGAAACATGAATAATAACATTCAATGCTTAAATATAATTCAGCATGCATTGAAATTCTCTTTTTTCAACAGATAGAGTTGAAAAGGGACACTTTTTTATATACAGTATTGCGAAAATATCTATAAAAACATCAAGGTAAAAATTAAACTGGTTTTCTGTATCTTTCTACATTACAAAATGTGTTTAATTGTATTTACTGTAATAAGTAAATTACGTCGGTGTCTTGAAATGCCTTGTAGCATTTGTAGCAAACATATGTTAAAGCCACAAACAAAAATGAAAATAGATTAATTCCAGAAACATATATTTAAATATTTATGTATTCAATGACCACCCTGTCTTGTAAGATTAGCCACTGCAACTTAAATTTATGTAACTTGAAACCACATATGCAATGTACATTTCTAAACATGATTCTTTTAAATTGGAATTAACAAACATCAAGAGCAAAGGATTCATATCCAATGCCCTGTAATTGCCTATATGAAGTTTGCATATTCTCCCCATTTCTGCGTTTTTCTACTGGTGTCCCTGTTTCCCTACCACATGGATGTATATGTGAATGGGCCATGCTATGGTGAGCTGTCTAGTTCTGGCCCCTGTGTCAATGGATTGGATTAAACAGGTTTGAGAATATCATGTTACTTCATGTACACCTGTTCTGGGTTAAATGTGATCAGTAACTTTAAAGTTAAAATAAAAAAAAATACTTGAATTTTTCATTAGATGAGGGATCCCTTTCCTAGTTAAACAGAGAGATTTGTTTCATTGTTGGTGTTAAAGGTGTTTTACATGCCATTTATAATTGTAATGCTGGCCGAGTATAATGTATCTTGATCATTTTCTTTATTTCGATCATGTTCCACCTGCAAGCATGTGTCAGCCGGTTTTAACTATAATTGATAAACTGACCTAGCTCTAAAACAAACAAAAATTGTGATACACTCGTAATGGAGTCTGTATTTAGTAAATTTGTTTTTCCCATATCATTATCTACTCAATAACTATCATAAAATAGGACACAAACAAAGATAAACAGTTGGGGCACCACCTTGGTAAGTGGATTTGCAAGAGCAAAGAAAATAAACAAAAATGCAGAATAGTCTTTTCAGGCTTGAGTTTTGGACAGGAAGTAAAACAAGACGGCTGAATTCCAGGTTATGAGTTTAAGTGGCACAGAGTGGAGGGTCCATTCTGACAGACACGAAAGTGACATCAGTGATGGAGAGGAGAAGAGAAGGTTTTAGATTTAGATTCATAATTACATTTTAGTTGTATTCCTAATACACTATATGAGCATAGAATTATCATATTTATATATATACTGTATATATATATATGCATATATATATTTATCATATAAATATGATATCTCTACTGTCTTCTGATGTCTTTTCTGGTTCCTCTGCCACCTGATCAAGGCACCTTGCCGCCCCTTTCAGGTGTCATAGCTGTCCACAAGAACAACTTCATAAGATACTAACATGTGACACCTAAAACCAACAGGACTGATTTAAGAATATTTATGTTTGGTAGAATGCCAAGTGGGGGCTGGGTGGTCTTTTTGCCTTGAAACCCCTGCAGATTTCTTTTTTGTTTTGTTTTTTATGTCCTCCTGGCCATCTGATGTACCTTTTTCTTTGTTACTTATTTTTTAATATTATTGCTTAATCTTACTTGTTTTTTGTTTCACATTTTCTTTTTGTCATCTTGTAAAGGGAGCCTTTTTTGGTTCCTAAAAGACTTACCAACATAAAGGTTCCAGAAATAACATTTATGCATTTAGATATGCAACAGGCTCTATACAGTAAATAACCATAAATTGATGGTAACAGATTTGTGAAATACAGTCATAATATTAAAAGGACTTTTTCTGCATACAGTAACACAGACTTTTTTAATCTGCTAGTGTCCTGCTAAGTAAACTACCATACATTAAAGATTTCTGTTTTTTTCTACAGCACCAAAAAACAACTTCATAATCAATAGTCCTACAAGCAATCACACAACCCGGTAAAGAATCATAAAATACCATTAAAGAACTATTGTGTCTAAGAATTGTAAATAAGCCTTGTATATAATAATTTGACTGTGAAAGAGATTGTATTATACTGTTTCCTGACTAATCCACCAAATTGCATTCATGAAATCGTAACTAAAAAATTTTAAGAAAAAACAATTCATAGATGAGTATTGTAGAAACACAATCACTCCCTCCTTGTTCCACTGATGACCTCTGATACTAAGGTATACCAACATAGTACTAAAATAAGATAATACTTAAAAACTATTCAATTTATAATGTCAATTACTTCCATATAGTCTGTACTTAACAACCTGTTTTTATACTCATATAAAGTGGAGCCCTTGCTTGTAACAAAAGGATATGATCAAAGTGGAGCATATGATATTATTTATCTTGACTTTCAGAAAGTATTTGAGGTGCCACATGACACGCTGGGCATCAAACTAAACGAAGTGATGTTTTTAGATGGGTGCAAAATTGGCTCAGACACAGGAAATAGAGGGTGATAGTGCGAGGAACCTTATAGGAATTGATTAATGTTAAGAGTGGTGTTCCACAGGGGTTAGTGCTAGAGCTGCTGCTATTTTTAATGTATATAAATGATTTATATAGGAATATAAGTAACAAGCTGGTTAAGTTTGCAGATGATACCAACATAGATGGATTGGTAGATAATTTGGATTCCATTAAATTGTTACAACAGAACGTGGACAGCATAGGCGCTTGGGCAGATTTATGGCAGACGAAATGTAATGTCAGTAAATGTAAAGTATTACATACTAGCCATGTGCGCCAAACTATGTTGCGTGTGTTAAAGTTGTCTGTGAAGGACTCCCTATTTAAACGCGGCTGCCAGTCGTGAACTGGGCCCTTCGTCGCACAGCATTATGATTTTTTTATAAGGGAAACAAAATTACAAAAGAAAACCCTTGGACATTGATTTGATAGGAACGGCCTACTCGGAATCAATGTCCGAATAGTAATTATGTGGTGGTGTGGGAGCATTTCTGCTTCTGTCTGTTAACAGTCCGTCTCGTTTTCACGACGCTATCGTTTCCTCTCATGATGTCTTCTCAACCTTTCTTCAATCTCGCAGGTTGCTTTGTGGCAATTCAAAGATTAAGGCAATATATACGGAGCAATGGTTATAAAAGGGGGACACATAGGTATCCAGGCTCTTTAAAGCATAAATAGGGATCACTTCACTGACATGTGAGCAAGCCAAGGTACAACTGTGAGACGCGCAGCACTCGCTGGCTACAACGTAACAATAATAATTTCCGGAATGTGCTGTTACGTTGTCATTCATTTTACCCACTGTCTTTCTTTCATTCATATGTTACGCAGGCACGTACCTTTTATCTTCAGCAATCTCATTCTCTAACCAGGCCTCAGGAGCTAACCAGCGTAACACTGTCCACCACCCCTTTGTTATTCCGGCACATTGTTGACATCCGTGAGTAACAACAACGTACTAAACTGGAAGGTGGTCTACGCATGCGTGGAATTCGCGGACAAACAAAGATCAAGATCTAAATGAAGATCTCTTTAGTTAATTTAAAGCACAACAATTTCTTTAGTTTGAATGTCTGTGTTTTGAGGTGTGACTGGAGTACTACAGTCTTCAGTAGTATAAGCCTGGAGGAGATTCTTAATGCAATGCCTATGTTTTAGCTGTTTCTCTACTGCCATCTAGTGCTTCTTCTTCTAATTCATTCGCGGACAAACAAAGATCAAGATCCAAATGAAGGTTATATATAGAGATAGGAAGTAAAAATGTTAGGTTTGAATACACAATGGAAGGGCTGAAAATTGAGAGTTCACTTTATGAGAAGGATTTAGGAGTCATAGTGGACTCAACATTATCAACTTTCCGACAGTGTTCAGAAGTCATTAAGAAGGCTAACAGAATGTCAGTTTATATAGCACTCTGATGTGTGGAGTACAAGCCCAAGGAGGTTATGCTCAAGCATTATAACACACCGGTGAGGCCTCATCTGGAGTACTGTGTGCAGTTTTGGTCTCCAGGCTACAAAAAGGACATAGAAGCATTAGAAAAGGTCCAGAGAAGAGCGACTAGGCTGATTCCAGGGCTACAGGAGATAAATTATGAAGAAAGATTAAAAGAGTTGAACCTTTCCAGTTTAAGCAAAAGAAGATTAAGAGGTGACATGATTAAAATGTTTAAAATCATGAAGAGAATAGTGGATAGAGACTGTTATTTTAAAATGAGTTCAACAAGAACATGGGGACACAGTTGGAAACTTGTTAACGGTAGATTTCATACAAACATTAGGAAGTTTTTTTTACTCAGAGAACCACAAACACTTGGAATAAGCGACCAAGTAGCGTGGTAGACAGTATGACTTTAGGAACTTTCAAAACTAGACTAGATGTTTTTTTAGAAAAATTAAGTGGATAGGACTGGCAAGCTTTGTTGGGCTGAATGGCCTGTTCTCACCTAGATTGTTCTAATGTCCCAATGTTCTAATGTAGTACCTTGTACTGTAAGGGGTTGACTATGTGTATGTTTACTTTTTTCCAGGCTATTATGTACTGTATATTCAATCCATGTTAATTACTTTCCACTGCATCCTAGTCATTAATTTTTAATTTCACATTGTAATGATGCTTTTAAAACACTTATTATAAAAGATGTATTGATTATTTCTCAGCTGTGACAAAATCAGTCACCTCTGGTATATCCTCATGTTTATTGCACATGATTATTACAGTAACACCATTGCTATAAATTCTAGTGGATTCAATACATTAATTTATGTATTCAGTTTTTTCTTTTAGAAATTTATAATCAGAAGGTAATGCTTCATATAAATCCTGTATAGCTCCTATCTTGAGTATACTTCAAAAGTTACAGTGAAAGATAAGAACATATCATGGGTCAGAATGACTATGTAAAACTGGGTCAGCAAAAAGAAAAGAACAAAATTGCTACATGAAAGCATTATATGGAATCAAGTAAGGATGGTAAGAGGGAGGAACAAGAGAGTTAAAGCAGATGATACAAACAAATTAAATACAGGCGAGAGGAATTTGTGAAGATTAAAGCTACTTAGCAAAGATTATATAATCTTCAATATTTTATTAAGGGTTTTTGCACTGATTTTAACTAGATTGTGAAGTTAAATTTTTAAAGTTAGGGTTCATGTTGATATTGTGATTTACTGAATATAATCAGCATGGAAAAGAAGAGACATTAGGCAAAAATAAAAAGAATGAGTAAGACATATCTCTGTAAGCAGATGATATCTTTCAGTTTCTATATGGCATTAAAAAGACTATTCCTGATAAGCTATTAACTTCAATTGCTTAAGGGATTTCTCAGACCACAAAATCAGATGGCTAAATCTGTCTTTTTACTTCATAACGGTAAAGCAAATCAAGTTACATGCCTTCAGTCACTCCAATTAAAAACACAAATGACCTACTTTGGAAATAATTCTAGAGACTGGTGTAGACTATTGTTTTATAAACCTATTAAAATAGATTCTTAAAATATTAAGTTGGTGATATGTAAAAACAATATATTCTGGCTTGTTAGCACAGTGTTTTGGAGCTGTGAGGCAGCTGCAGTAACCACTGGGTCCCATCTGCATCACAATGAGGTTCAAGTTATGTTAAATGCAAGTCTAAGTTGGTCCAGTGTAGATGTGGGTGTGAATGTGCCCTCCAATGGACTGGCACTTACAAGTGTCTTTTTACCTTGTGCCCAATGCTACTAGAAATAGACACAACTCTAAACTGGATTATCTGGACAGTATGTTGCATGTTGGTGCTTTGTGCTGACGTGTGCTTTGCAAACGCTAGAGTCTGTTGAGAGTTTTTGGTTTGTTCTGTGGTGTGAGATTTAAATAAAAAAAAGTACATTTTGCTCTTAAAAACTTGGGTTTTGGTTGCTGCTAAGGAACCGTGTGGGAATTTTTAAAGCTTTTTTTCCCTTTAGAATGTTGTGGTTTTTTTTTTGCTTTTTTTTTCGCCCACACAACAGCGAAAGTAGCTAGGTGTTTGGACGTGCGCTTGGAAAAGTTATTTGTACTTGTACCAGTTCTTGTTATCTGTATTTGAATTAGCATCTAGGAGGCAGGGTAAAAAGCAGCAGTAACTGATAACGGCATTTGTAAGTAAATAACCACTTTGTGGTAACAGCAATTTCTTAGTTTAAAGGAAAAGAAAAAAAGGCTGCGGCTGACTTCAAAGCAGTAAAAGGTGAAAGCTCAGCATTTTGCAGGTAAGTGGCCAGCGTTAAGACGCCGATCAAGCACAAGGGGCTGTAGGAGCAAATAAGGTAGTAAACTTTTATTTGTTTATTTTAGATTAAACTGTCCTTAGCGGTCCAGAGGTAGAACAGTTAAGTGGGCGACAGTGTATTGGTTCATTAATATGGCTAATACAAACAGTACAAGTGAAGAGCTTATAAGTAAGAGGAGCGCAAAGTTAGGAGAAGAGACACAGAAAACTAAAGTTAACCTCATAGAAAGACGAATAGCAGGGAGCTGAGAGGGAGAACAGTACAGGAGCTTAAGGGGAAAAGGTGTAAAATATCTGTAGCAGATCTTAGTGTTACCATTTAAGTTAAGGAGCAGCTGAAAGAAGAAGAAATTTAATTTTAAGGAAAAAAAACAAAGTTAAGGCAGTTAGTAATCCCAAATCAAATTTTAATAATGAGGCCATTGCAATGCAAGTCCTGTTGGATGTTGGACTTTTTAGATGATGGTTTGGAAGAGCCAGTTGTCTATGAGGGCTACATCTGCAAGAGATGCCAGCTGATCCAGCACCTCGAGCTCAGGGTCGCTGAACTGGAGGAGGAGTTGGCTGACCTGCGTTGTAATAGAGAATTGGCAGACTTGGCCCATGTGTCCTTTAGAGAGATAGTGTGCACCCCCAAGGTGGCGTGGGAGGAGATTCCAGACAAGACAGGTAGGAATAGGTGGGTCATGGTCACAAGGTGTAAGGTAAAGGGTGCACACAGTCGGGGGGCATCAACCCCAGAATTAGAAGTGTCAAACCATTATCATGTCCTTGCGGAGCTGGATGGTGTCTCTGATAATTCTGAGGTGGTAGGCAGGGATGAGGAACCCCAACGGGCCACCTCAAAACCAGTTTCTAAAAAGAGAGAGGTAGTAATAGTTGGGGACTCATTCATTAGGGGGATTGAAGCACAGGTGTGCTCCAGAGAGAGTCTCTCGCACGGTGTGTTGCCTTCCAGGAGCACAGGTGGGAGACCTCCCTGGAAGGGTGGATAGGCTCTTGGCCAGAGCGGCGGTGGATCCAGTTGTCATTGTCCAAGTTGGAACAAATGACATACATAAGGGTAGTCTGTCAATTCTGCAATCCAAATTCAAAGAGTTAGGTGCCAAGCTGAGGAGTAGAACTGACAAGGTAGTCTTCTCTGAAGTTCTGCCTGTGCCACGCGCCAGTCCAGGTAAGACTGAGGAGATTAGAAGGCTTAACGTGTGGCTCAAATCTTGGTGCAGGATATAAGGGTATAGGTTTATGAGGCATTGGGACTCCTTTTGGAACAGATGGGACCTGTTCCGACGTGACAGGTTACATCTGAACTGGAGCGGCACCAATGTATTGGGGAGGCGTATGTGTAGGCTAGTCAAGGATTGTTTAAACTAGGGACTGGGGGGGGGCACGGAGTTTAGGACATGCCAGATTTAAATCTATACATGGAAGAACAAACAATGGTGTAGAAATAAAAATGCATAGTAATGTAAATTCTAAGCAAACATTTAAATGTAGAAGGAGTAACACATTAAAAATAGCTTGCCTTAATTCTAGAAGTATCAAAAATAAGGTAAGTGAGTTGGAGTTATATGTAGCAGAGCATAATTATGATATTATAGCAATAACGGAAACCTGGCTAAATAACAAAGATGGGGATGAGTGCAACATAGAGGGATACACATTTTTTAGGAAGGATAGACAGAACAAAAAAGGAGATGGGGTTGATGTTTATGCCAAACAGGGTTTAAATGTAAGACCTCTTCAGTTGGATGATGAGCCCCATCTTAGTGAGGACATGTGGCTTCACCTGGAAAATATTAGGGAAACAGGTCTTATTTTAGGAGTGTGTTATAGACCACCCAATTCAGACAGTAATTTCAACACACATCTTTTTAGTAATATCAAAAAGGCAAGTTTACAGGGAGATATAGTCATGGGGGACTTTAATTATCCAAATCTTAACTGGGATAACCTTGCAGGTGGAGGAGCACAAGAACAGGAGTTTTTAGAAGTAATCAGTGACAGTTTTTTAACACAGCATGTAAAAGCACCAACACGGGGTGAATCCTGTCTGGATTTAGTATTTTGTAATAATCAGGATAGAATTGAGGTTGTAGAGGTGATTGAACCACTAGGGTCAAGTGACCATAATGTAATACAATTCTCAGAATTTTGTAAGAGTGCAGATGCAAAGACTAAAATTGTTAAGTTGAACTTTCGTAGGGCTAATTTTGAGCAGATACGACAAAGTCTAAGTAGGATACACTGGGATAAGCTTTTAAATGTGGAGGCAGTCAAGGAGCAGTGGAACAGGTTTAAAAATGTTTTACATGTAATGCAGGACAGATACATACCTAAATTTGGAATTAATAGGAAACTAAAAAAAACTCCACGATGGATTAATAAAGATTTAAAAAAGAAGTTGCAAAGGAAAAAACTGCTGTATAAGGCATATACAGTAAGACTAATGACTGCAAAGTGAATCGTAGAGAGTATGAGAATATGAGGGCAACCATTAAGAAGGATATCAGGGAGGCTAAAAGACAGTTGGAGAGGAATATAGCAGATAAGGCGAAAGAAGACCCCAAGAGATTCTTTCAGTATTTTAGTAGTAAAAGAACAGTTAAGGAGGAGGTCAAGTGCATCAGGAATAGTAAAGGGGAATTAAAATATACAGACAGTGATATAGCAGATGCCCTGAACTTACATTTTTCTGAGGTGTTTACAAGTGAGCAAGTGGATAACCTGCCAGCGGTAAACGTGACTACTAGGGAGGTACTGAGGGATTTGGAAATTGTAGAGGGAGAAGTGCTGCTCAGATTAAATAAGATGAAATCAAACAAATCACCAGGACCAGATAATATTTATCCTCGTGTTCTTAAGGAGGCTAGTCAGTACATATATAAACCCTTGACACATATTTTTAGGAAGTCACTGAGCACTGGAGAGATTCCGAAGGACTGGAAAATGTCAAATATCATCCCATTATATAAAAAGGGTGACAGGGCAGATCCAAGCAACTATAGGCCAGAAAGCTTAACATGCATCACAGGAAAATTAATGGAAGGAATTATTAAGGATAAGATTGAGCAACACATGGCAAGGACAGGAGTTATTCTGAACAGTCAGTATGAGTTCAGAAGAGGGAGTTTGTGTTTTACTAACATGCTGGAATATTTGAGGAGGCAACAAAAGGATACGATCAAAGTGGAGCATATGATATTATTTATCTTGACTTTCAGAAAGCATTTGATAAGGTGCCACATGAGAGGTTGGGCATCAAATTAAAAGAAGTGGGAGTTCAGGGTAATGTTTTTAGATGGGTGCAGAATTGGCTCAGACACAGGAAGCAGAGGGTGACACAGGGGTCAGTGCTAGGGCCGCTGCTATTTTTAATATACTGTATATAAATGATTTAGATAGGAATATAAGTAACAAGCTAGTTAAGTTTGCAGATGATACCAAGATAGATGGATTTTCAGATAGTTTGGAATCCGTTATATCATTACAGAAGGACTTGGATAGCATACAGGTTTGGACAGGTTTGTGGCAGATACAATACAATACAATACAATACAGTTTATTTTTGTATAGCCCAAAATCACACAGGAAGTGCCGCAATGGGCTTTAACAGGCCCTGCCTCTTGACAGCCCCCCAGCCTTGACTCTCTGAGAAGACAAGGAAAAACTCCCAAAAAAACCTTGTAGGGAAAAATGGAAGAAAACTAGGGAAGGCAGTTCAAAGAGAGACCCCTTTCCAGGTAGGTTGGGCGTGCAGTGGGTGTCAAAAGAAGGGGGTCAATACAATACAATACACAGAACAGAACAAATCCTTAATACAGCATAATAATACAAATTCTAGAAGCACGGAGCAGAATTTAACTGTAGATGATATCCCATAATAAGATTTGGATATTTTTAGAGTCCTGGAGACCTCATCCATCAAGCTGCCTCCCCATTTGGCCATTCCACGGCTGAAACGTTGCTCGGCCAGCCAATCCGATGAAAGAACCCCTTTTTCCCATGATTCCTGTGATCCTCCATCAGGGATGACTTTACTATAGGCAGGCAACAACTTGGCAGGTGGGTCGTGGCACCAATTGCCACATTTGAGTACCGAGAACAGAAACAGAATAGGTGAGGGTTAGTAACAAATTATAACAATCATGTTACTTATGTTTTAGTGCTAATGACTAACAACAGAGATGCAGTATGTACAGTGAATCAGCAGCTCTAGTCAGAATATGCTAAACTGAAGTAGTGAGTCTTCGGCCGAGATTTAAAGGCTGAGACCGAGGGGGCATCTCTTATAGAAGCAGGAAGACCATTCCACAATTTAGGGGCCCTGTAACTAAAGGCTCAACTTCCCACTGTTATTTTATTAATCCTTTGAATCATAAGCAGACCGGCATCTTGAGATCTTAATGTGCGCTCAGGTTTGTAAGTCATGATAAGTTCAGACAAGTAAGCCGGACCTTGGCCATTTAATGCTTTATATGTTAAAAGGAGGATTTTTGAAATCTGCCCTAAACTTAACCGGGAGCCAGTGTAAGGATTTAAGAACTGGAGTTATGTGTTCATATTTTCTTGTTCTTGTAATAATTCTTGCAGCCACATTTTGGATTAACTGGAGGCTGTATAAAGAACAGTTTGAACAGCCAGTGAACACCGCATTGCAGTAGTCAATCCTACTAGAGATAAATGCATGAATTAATTTCTCACAATCCTGTTTATTTAGAAAGCGCCTTAATTTCCTAACATTTTTAAGATGGAAGAAACATGTTTTGAACAATTTTGTAATATGTGCTTTAAATGACATGCTAGAATCAAAGATAACTCCTAGATTGCGGGCTGATTCAGTAAAATGAATTGGGATTCCAACTGAGTTGAATGATGACAAAATATTGCTGTGATCAGCGTCATTCCCTCCAACAATTAACATCTCTGTTTTATCTGTATTTAAAGACAAATAGTTCTCATTCATCCACTCCTTTAATTCACTAACACAACTAATTAAAGACATCGGAGATACTTCATTTGATTTAAATGAAAGGTATAACTGGGTGTCATCTGCATACGAGTGAAAATTAACATTATGTTTCCTAATGAGAGATCCCAGAGGAAGCATGTAAAGTGAAAACAGTAAGGGTCCCAGTACTGAACCCTGCGGGACACCATATTGAACTTCTGTGTTTAATGATGGAGTACTGTCAGCACATTTCTGTACGTATTGGAATCGATTTGATAAATAAGAACTAAACCAAGTGAGCACGGGGCCTGTAAGCCCAACATCGTTTTCTAGCCTGTGCAGTAAAATAGAATGGTCAGTGGTGTCAAATGCTGCACTTAAATCTAACAACATAATTACAGTGGAGTTTCCTTCATCAGAGGATATCAGAATGTCATTTACAACCCGTGTTAGTGCAGTTTCTGTACTATGACCAGTGCGAAAACCAGACTGGAATTTCTCAAATAAATTGTAATGCATAAGGTGTGACTGAAGCTGACTGGCGACTACTTTTTCTAGTACTTTAGAGAGAAATGGTAAATTTGAAACAGGCCTATAATTATTTAGTATGTGTGGGTCTAGGTCTGACTTTTTAAGTAAAGGTTTAATGACTGACACTTTTAGTGCATCAGGTACGGTGCCATGCAGTAATGAACTATTGATAATGGTTAAAATAGGTGCTGCAAGAACATCCATGGCACTTTTTACTAGTTTTGTTGGCACTGGATCTAGGGAACAAGTAGTGGGCTTCATTTTAGTAATTAAAGTTAAGACTTCCTGCTCAGTTACAGGATTAAAATTACTAAAGTGCTGAATGCAATGTGCAGCAGGGTCTGCTAAGCTAGTATTTGGTTTGTACTGTGATGCTGAGATCTGGGATCTTATATTTTTAATTTTCTCATTGAAGAAGTTCATAAAGTCTGTACTGCTAATATCTGTTGGTATTTTGCACTGTTGATCTGAATTCCCATTTGTTAATTTAGCCACTATTCTAAACAGTACCCGAGGATTTTGATTATTGCTATTAATGTAGAATAGTATTCTGAGTGAGCTTTAAAGAGGGCTTTTTTATATTTATTAACACTCTCTGTCCATGCAATTGGAAAGACATGTAGCTTTGTTGTTCTCCATCTGCGCTCCAGTTTTCTACACTCTAATTTAAGAGCTCGAGTATTTTCATTAAACCAGGGAGAGTTTCTATGTGCTTTGATCACTTTTGTTTTAAGGGGAGCCACTGTTTCCAGAGCATCACTCAATGTCACATTATAATGTGATGTTAGCTGATCTAAATTGTTTTCCACGTTTACATTTAATGTTAACTGATCTAAATGGTTTTCCACAATTACACTCGACTTACTCAAGGTATCTATAAATTTTGAAGCAGAATTACAATCTAGATGTCGCACTGTCTTTGTTTTAATCTGTGAGTGCGTTGGCATGGGCAGAACTAAATCAAATGTAATTAAGAAGTGATCAGAAATGACTTCATTTAATGGAGTAATATTTAAATTTTGAATTTCAACTTATAATTAAATCTAATGTGTGGTTATGATTATGAGTTGGACCTTTGACAATCTGACAAAATCCTACTGAATTTAACAAATAAGTAAAACATTTGCTAAAAGTGTCAGTTTCCACATCAATGTGTACATTAAAATCCCCCATCAGTACTACGTGATCATAATTTATAGCCAAATCAGATAGAAGGTTGCTAAATTCAGTCATGAACAATGAATATGGCCCTGGTGGTCTGTAGAATAGCACTATAATTGTGTTGGAATCTGTTTTAATATTTAAAATGAATACCTCAAAGGATGTAAAGTTGCCTAAATTTTTAGAAGTGATTTGCATTTTGTTACAATGAATTATTCCAAGGCCTCCTCCTCGACCAGAATCTCTAGACTTATGAAGGAAAGAGTATCCATCTGGTGACACCTCAGCTAGGGGAACAGTGTCACATTTACTAAGCCAGGTTTCAGTAAGAAGACACAGATCAGATTTTGTACTTAATATAATATCATTTACCAAAACAGCTTTAGTGCCAAGAGAGCGAATGTTCAATAAATAGCATTTAAAACTGCATGTTTTTTTCTGAACTGGTGATATATTTTTTGTTTTAATTTGAAGTAAATTTCTATTACAGATGCCCCTGGTGGAGGGTGGATGAAATTTAATGTCAGTAAATGTAAAGTATTACACATAGGAAGTAAAAATGTTAGGTTTGAATACACAATGGGCGGTCGGAAAATCGAGAGTACACCTTATGAGAAGGATTTAGGAGTCATAGTGGACTCTACGCTATCGACTTCCCAACAGTGTTCAGAAGCCATTAAGAAGGCTAACAGAATGTTAGGATATATAGCACGATGTGTGGAGTACAAGTCCAAGAAGGTTATGCTCAACCTATATAATGCACTGGTGAGGCCTCATCTTGAGTACTGTGTGCAGCTTTGGTCTCCAGGCTACAAAAAGGACATAGAAGTGCTAGAAAAGGTCCAGAGAAGAGTGACTAGGTTGATTCCAGGGCTACTTGAATTATGAGGAAAGATTAAAAGAGCTGAGCCTATAGAGTTTATGCAAAAGAAGATTAAAAGGTGACATGATTGAAGTTTTTAAAATTATGAAGGGAATTAGTACAGTGGATCGAGACTGTTATTTTAAAATGAGTTCATCAAGAACACGGGGACACAGTTAGAAACTTGTTAAAAGTAAATTTCGCACAAACATTAGGAAGTTTTTCTTTACACAAAGAACGATAGACACTTGGAATAAGCTACCAAGTAGTGTGGTAGACAGTAAGACGTTAGGGACTTTCAAAACTCGACTTGATGTTTTCTTGGAGGAAGTAAGTGGATAGGACTGGCGAGCTTTGTTGGGCTGAATGGCCTGTTCTCATCTAGAGTGTTCTATTGTTCTAATGTTGATTGGAATATTCAAGGAGAATTGCACTGTACTATGCACTTATGACAGTAGTGACTTTATTAATCTATAGTAATGTCCTATCTGGTTGAGTAATGCTTCACTTTTCTTTTAATTATTTTTTAATGACACTTTGATGGAAATGCTAAGCAAATATTCAATAAACTTCTTAGTTGACATGTTGCCTCACAGTAATAACATCTTGTGTGTCAGTCCTCACAGATTTCTGTTTTGTTTTTGTATAATCTTATTGTTGTTGTTCTTGTTATTGCATGTTTATTCTGTTTCAGTAGTTATTCTTTACTAGCAAAATACCCACGCTTCGCAGCGGAGAAGTAGTGTGTTAAAGAAGTAATGAAAAATTAAAGGAAACATTTTGAAAATAACGTAACATGATTGTCAATGTAATTGTTTTGTCACTGTTATGAGTGTTGCTGTCATATATATATATATATATATATATATATGTGTATATACTGTATATATATATATATATATACACACACACATATAAACATATATATATATACATATCTATACATATACACATATATATACACACACATATATACATACATATATATATCTACATATATACACATACATATACATACAGACATACATACATACACACACATATATACACACAAATACATATATATATACACATACACACACACATATATAAACATATAAATACATATCTACATATATACACACACATATATATATATATATATAAAATATATATATATATATATACTAGCAAAATACCCGCGCTTC
>JANRMT010062856.1:77430699-77487817 GCA_026402145.1 Polypterus bichir lapradei
TACACTGTCTTCCTTTAGCGGGACATTGACTTTTTCCACCGTGTGCTTTGTTTCCGCAGTAGCTGCACTTATGAATATGCTTGTATGTATCAGACGCTTCATATTTTTTGCTGCCTTTTCAATTGTGTAATTCGGTTTTTGTTCAGCGCTCTTTGGAACTGTTGCTTTTTGTCTGTGCACTGCGTCAGTTCACGTGAGCCGCTCGGTGTACATGCATCGTAGTTTCCCAGCTGAGCTGGTGCCATGTCGTACTATGTGCACGGCTGTATTTAATGTTACCCAAGTCCCGGCACTTAAAACTTTCTCTCGCAGTTTTGCTGAGTTTGTGCCAAACACCACCCTGACCATCTCATCTTCCACTGCATAAGCACAGTCCTTCACCCGTGAATATTTAGCGGCAGTGTTTCTATTGGATTGCTGCTGACGGACGGCCTTATATGGGCAGGCACTAAATTACAAACGCCAGCGGCAGCGTGTCTATGAACTTAATTTAAAGTTTAGGTTTACACCGTGCTTTGTTTCCGTAGTAGTATCACTCATGAATATGGTTGTATATGTCACTCGCTCACTTCTTATTGTTTCGCTGCCTTCTCAATTATATAATGCATGTTTTCCTCAGCGCTTTTTGGAGCTCTTCCTGGTTTTCTACGTACTGCGTGATTACGTGGGAGGCGTGATGATGTCACACGAAACTCCGCCCCCACGGCTTTCGAGCTCATCTCCATTACAGTAAATGGAGAAAAACAGCTTCCAGTTATGACCATTACGCGTAGAATTTCGAAATGAAACCTGCTTAACTTTTGTAAGTGAGCTGTAAGGAATAAGCCTGCCAAATTTCAGCCTTCTACCTACACGGGAAGTTGGAGAATTAGTGATGAGTGAGTGAGTGAGTGAGTGAGTGAGTCAGTCAGTCAGTCAGTCAGTCAGTCAGTCAGTCAGTCAGTCAGTCAGTGCTTTGCCTTTTATTAATATAGATAATGTCCATATGTTTACACATCAGAGACAGAGATTAAACTTTTTTTAGCCTTGCTCTATCTAGAACTGCCATAATTTGTTATTTATGGCCAACACAACCAGCCTGATTCAACTGGGAACAGTTGAATAAGGCCAGCTGATGATGAAGAGGCTTCCCAGTGAAGATAACTCACTATGGCCACCAACCTCCTTTGTCTATCATTTTTCCAGTCAATGATTATTCAGAAGATAATAAACTAAAAGATATCAGAAGAAAACTAATTTCATGGAAAGGCACCAAGAATTGCTGTATTTTGTTTATCTTGAAAACAAGGCTGACTCCTGGGTAACCAAACTCTGGAATCCACCTAGATATTGTTCTTTACTATATGGGCAAGACTAAATTTCAAAGCTGTGGGGTGATCTGCCTGCTAATATAAGAGAGACCTTCAGTCTCAGTTTTTAAATCCAGGTATTCTAGCATACCCTGATTACAGCTACTGATTTTCTTTCACAGCTTGTTAGTCATTTGTACAAAAACATAAGTAATATAGTAGTTATAAACTGTTACTAACCTCCTGCTATTCTGTTTCTCTCCTCAGTATCTTGATGTGGCACTTGGTGACACTGCTGTACTGATAAGCTGTTTTTCTGCCCATGGAAAAGTCATCTCAAGGTACTGGAGCATTGGAATCATCAGATGAAAAGAGTCTTTCATCAGATTGGATGGCATAATATTGACTCTACTATAGAATGTCCAGGATGGGGTGGGAGTTTGTGGCTAGTTGGCCAAAGTCTTCAGGACTCTGACTATGTCTGGCATTGTCTTTGCATTTTCTCTCTTAAAATGACCATGGAACACTCTGATGATTTATTTTCTCCAGGGATGATGCTGATTGAAGTTTTTGTATTCTTTTCCACCATTGTCAACTGGTCATAGTTCAACAATTAATTTAAAGATGGATATTGTTGGCTTCCATTTATGTTAATCAGTTTCTATTTTGTTTTCGGTCCATTTTAACAAATCTGTGTCTTTATGTGTGCCAATTCTCTATTTAGTAATACCCCATAAATAATAAAATTGTGTTGCAAATCTGCTTGATCTGGAGTATTTAATGATAACATCCCTTCTATTATACTTTCCTAGAGACTTTTTCCAACATTTTTCTAGTTGTCTACATTCCATCACTATCCAACTCATGCACCGTGGTGAACACACTTAGGCTTAGTTCCTCCCACACCGGGTGGCGCATTGGGTGCCAAGAGATCGCCAACGAATTCGGTCAGCAGCAATGGCTTCGTCCCATGATATGTCTATAGCGCGTAGGTCTTCGTTGAACGAACATCGCCATATTTGTTTTGGGCTGCCACTCTTTCGTGTACCACAGGCGGGCATCCAGCTCATAGCGATCTTTGGAAGGTGATGTATCGGTTGCCGGAGGATGTGGCCAGCAAATCGAAAGCGGCATTCTGCTACAGTACTCAGTAGAGGTTGGGTAGCTGTTCATTGATGGATTTCGTCATTACTGATGTGGTCCTGGTAGGGGACCTTCAGTATTCACCGTAGGCAGCGTTGCTGAAAGATGTTCCGTCGTCTCGTGATCACTGCAGATGACTTCCAAGTTTTGCTCGCATATATTGCCGTAGGGATGACGATCGTATTTAGCAGTCGTATCTTCATTGGCAGTGTAATGGCGTTGGATCGCCATATTGGTCCCAGTTGTTGCATTACTGATGACGCTTTCCCAATACGGCAGGCTATGTTGATGTCTGTCCTCCTGTCAGGTGCCATGGTGCTGCCGAGGTAGGTGAAGCGGTCGACTTCCTCAAGCTGTTGATGGCCGATGGAGACCGGGATGTTTGCACGGGCATAGCCGATGTGCATGACCTTACTCTTGGCCTCACTAATTCAGAGCCCGATTTTTGCCACCTCACATTGTAGTAGTTCAGTGAGGTTCCGGAGGGATTGTTGGGTTGGGCCAAGTAGAGTGATATCGTCCGCAAAGTCCAGATCTGCTATTTGTCTCCCAGCGTGGCCCTTAAGGCCATGGTCGGCATGTCCAAGGGTGTGGCGCATGACAAAGTCAAGTGCCAGCAGGAATAGAAATGGTGAAATGATACAACCTTGGCACATGCCTGCGTACGTAGCAGCTCGACTCATGGTATATATTTCGTAAGATGTTAACGAACTTCACTGGGGTGCCATAGGCTCCGGCAATTTTCCATAGTGTCTCTCGGTGAATACTGTCGAAGGCCTTAGTAAAGTCAATAAAGTTTATAGACAGTTTTTGCTGCAATTCGGTACTCTGTTCGATGATTGTTCTTAGGACAAAGATTTGTTCGGAGCAGGATCTCCCATTGCATGTTTTAACATTTTGGGAGCGATTTTGTCCATGCCAGGTGCGCGACCAGTCTTAAGGGCTGCAATTGCCGACTTGTTTTCGGCTGGCGTGATCGGTCCAACTTCGACTGGAAGGTCGTTTGCCGGTGTTAAAAGATCGTCTGCGAATGTTGCTGTGGATTCTGGTTGGTTCAGGAGCTCAGCGAAATGCTCAACCCATCGTTTTTCTTGTGCATCGGTGGTTAGCAACAGGTGACCGTCCTTTGCTTTGATTGGTACACCTCTCCCACTGGACGCACCACTCAGCTCTCGGACGATCCTGTATAGTGTTTTAGTGTCGTTCCTGTCCATGGCTTCTTGCACCTCATGTACTTTCTTTTCGATCCAATCGCGCTTATCTTGGCGGCAGCTTCGTTTGACCATTCGATCGGCAGCTCGGTAGCGCTCCTCTGCCACGGTGAGACCAGGTCCTGGGGGCTCCAGATCGCGATCTTGTTTCAAGCGATGCCATGCATCGATTAGGTCCCAGGTGTTATCTTTTATCCAGCGTTCTTGGTATGTGCCTTGTCTTCAACCTATTGTAGTTGTGGCACTTTCGATGACAGTCTGGTGGAGTTGTGTCCAGTCATCCTCAATCAATTCTTCACTGTCTGTTTCTGCGGGTATTTCAAAATGATTTCAGAGCTCGAGTTGGAACTGTTGGGCTAAGGGCATCTCTTTGAGCTTTGTAACATTGAATTGTCTTGGTCGTTGAGGTTTAGGCGTCGATCGCATAAGTTTTAGCCGGCATTTGGCGACTAGCAGATTATGGTCAGAGCTGACGTCCGCTCCTCTCCGGCTTTTCACATCTAGCAAGGACGAGCGCCATCTTTTGCTGACGCAGATGTAATCGATTTCGTTTTTGTAAAGTCCTCCTGGAAACCGCCACGTCTTCTTATGGATCCTTTTGTGCTGGAAAAAAGTATTTCCGATGCATAGATTGTTCATGGCGCAGAGTGAGTGCAGTCGCTTGCCGTTGTCATTTGTTCGAGCGCCTGATCCATGTGGACCCATTGTCGTCTCGAAGCCCGAACGGTCGCCGTTTAATTGAGCATTGAAATCGCAGACAACAAGGAGCAAATCGTGGCGTGGTGCGATTATCAGCTCGTCTTGGAGCTGGTCGTAGAATGCTTCCTTTGCTGCTTCGTCGGATTCCTCTGTTGGGGCGTATATCTGGATGACTGTGACTTTCACCTGTCGGGATCGGAAGCAGGCGGTGATAATTCGGTTGGAGACCGGTTTTCACTCCGTGAGCGCTGCTGTTGCTTGTGGTGAGAGTCCAACGCCACGCGCATGTTCGGTGCTATGGCCAGAGTACAGAAGCGTTTTTCCATCATTAATTATGTGTCCTGACCCTGCCCATCGTACCTCGGCGAGGCCTAAAATGTTCAGGTGGTAGTCATTGAACGCTCGGAGCACCTGGGTGAGGTAGCCCATTCGATAGAGCGATCGTACATTCCATGTTCCGATTCGTGTTAGTGTCTTAGCATTGAATAGAGAGCCGCGCATCAGGCGTTGGATGACCACAGATGGGCTTTGTTCCAGCACCGTCAGGGGATCGGCCTCCGTTGCTGGTTGGTTGAATTTGCTGTGATTCTATTGGCATTTCAGTAGCGGGTTTTATTTTTACGGGGTCGGGGTGCTGGCCCAACCATCCTCCTTTTCCCTCCGGGCTTGGGACTGGCAATGGTGGAGTTGGTGAACACACTATGCAAAATTATTACAAAATGTAAATATCCTAAATTTTTTTGTATTATTGTTAAGGGCTTCAATAATTCTAATATCAGAAAGATATCCCCTAATCAATTTCAGCATATCCCCAGACCCACTGAGAAGCTGATTGTTGCAACTGCGAATAGCTTTAATTAAAGGCCAGGTGGATGGAATGTTAAATCAAGAGGCAGAGATCATCCGGTCTGACATAACCAAAGTTGAAGCATTGCTAAGATCAATATGGCTAAAAAATCAATTGCAACCAAATTAGTCTAAAATAATGCTCAAAATATTGGTTTTCTCATTAAGTGACACCTTTATTTTCAAGGACATCTTCCACTCTTTCAAGGTAGGCTTTCCCTGACTTGCAATAATGACTTATCTTGGTCAGGCAGAGCAACTCTTTTTCAACCTGGACCTGTTAGTACTACAGGTGCAGCAGTATTGCCTCCAGGAAGCACTTCTGGGTCAGGAAGAACCTCCCTAGGACCCAATCAGTTCCACATATTTGACTACAGTTCTCATGTTTCTCTGCCCTTTCACAAATGGGACCTCCTCCAGTAGGATGCTGCCACCCAACTCAGAAGGGCAACACATGTCTCTGGCAGGCCATCTCCCGCTGTCCTTCCGTTATAATAATCTCTTGGCCAGGTAGGAAATCACCATCCTGACTTCACCTTCTTTGGCAATATATATCTTTTTTATCTTACACAATTATAATGTCAGTAAGTGTGAGTTGCTTGTAATAAGCATAGCATTTTCTGAGTGGTGTCCTCTGGTGAAAGGGGCCAACTACCCTTTAAATTGTTTTCACAGAATATAAGTGCCTATAATATTTGAGGAATTCTAGCCAACCCACTGAGATTATTTTCAGTGCAGATTTAATTTTTCATATTTTCTAACCTAGCAGTAGGGTGATATATGAAAGATTCTTTATCCTTTTCTATTGCCAGGTTTCAGGTAAAAGGCCGAAGCCTGAAAGTCTTGTCAGTCTTTACAGGAGTTCAGTAAATTCTGGAAAGGTTGAAAGGCAAAGCAGGATTCAAAGTTTTACATAGTTAGAAAATAAAGCCAGACCTTTGTATGTTTTATATATCCAATCTGTCTGCTGCTTCAAGTAGCCTTTGATTTGACCTTGAGCTTATGTGATAATGATTTTAAAACATTCCTATATTCTAAGAAACTCCATCTGCAACCAAAAATTTTAGCCGTATTGCTTGCAGATGGAAAGCCAGGTTGCCACTTTAATGAACTGGGGGCAAAGTGGGGGATAGTGAAACGAGTGACTAATTTTAGACTTAAAAAAAAATGTTTCTCTCAGTTCAGTTTAGTTGGTGTCTGGTTGCAAAAATGTTACTTTCTGATACATTTCTAAGGAGCTCAGCTCAGTTGCAAAAATGTGCACTTTGAGAGTAGCCACGGACACTTCAGTGAAGCCATTTAACTGCTGGACACTTGGAAATGGACCTCTCTTTCTGGCTAGAAATTTTTAAGGATTTATAATTTGTAACTAAGGAACTGGACCATCTGGGAAATGTCATCTGGGACTGAATGAAGATTGCCCACTCAGGTTGTATAATTCTTTGTACTTCTTATATTTGTAAACACAGTCCCAGTCAGGAAGCAGCCTGTCATTAGAGGTTCCTGGGTTGAATATGCAGGGTACAATAAGGACAGCGAGACAGGTAAGAGGCTAAAGGTAACAGTTGTATAACTAGATAGAACAGAACCTAAGCTTTGAGTTTGAACTTTTCGTTTTAGGTGCATGTTACAGGCAATCAGATAACATGATAAAATAGATGATAGTGCCTTCTCTAGAACCTGTCTCGCTCACATGTACTGTATATTTTAAACAGTTACTAAACTATTTCCTATATTTAAGGCAGTTGTGTTTAAGAGTACATAAATACCTGCCCCAGTTTTTTCTGAACCTGGAGAATTACTTATCATGCACTCAGTAGGCCCACACAGAGCTCACTTCCTTATGTTGCAGTTGGTGCCAGAGGCTAACCACAATGATGTGCTTCAGTGGGGCTATATCTAGAACAAATCAACTCATCTTAACACTAGAAGTACCACAGCCAATCTCAATTGGCATTGTGTTTTTAAATCTTCCAATTATTTCCTCAGTGTGTGTATGTCACACTCCTGTCTCTCTTTGACTTTGCACTGCAAATGTCCATCTTGTTGCAACTCTGAAATTCTATTTTATTCAAAATTAATGATATTTTTCATAGTTTTAACACCATGGTCCTCTTATTACCACAACAAGCAATGCTGTAGAAGACAGGTGTCAAACTCCAGGCCTGGAGGGCTGCAGTGGGTGCAGGTTTTCTTTCTAACCCTTTTTCCTAATCAGTGTTCAGTTTTCACTGCTAATTAACTTATTTTCCCTCTATTTTAATAGCCCTGTTTTTAAGGATTAAGTCTTCTGAATTGATACTTTTCTTCATTAAATGACAGCTAAACTGGGGCTTCAAACTCCATCCAGTTCTTTAATGAGAAGCTGATTCTTGCTGTTAATTAAACCTGTTATTCAATTCCATGGCTTTCTTTTGGCTCTCTTTTTGCCACAGCAGACATTTCCAAAACTGTTGATATTCTATTTTTTTCTAAGAATTCCTAAAATGTTTTGGTAACCAGAGGGATCAACCTTACTGAGACCTTCATCTTTATTTTCAGATTTTGTTTGATTGGGTACAGGTGAGCTAGTCATGTCCTGCTTGTTTTATGTCTCATTACTGTCCGGCTTCTAATTAAGGAAAAAACAACTAAGGGGCCTGAGTCAAGCTAATTAAAGCTAAGGCTAAAGAAGTTAATTAGCATCAAAAACTGGTCACTAATTAAGAAGATGGCTAGAATAAAAACCTGCAGCCACTGCGGCCCTCCAGGACTGGAGTTCGACACCCCGCCAGTGTAGAACATGGTATAGTACCCAGGTGTGAATCACTGTCTGTCTCCTCCAGCACACGTTTGACTGCATTTGTATATTCTTTTTAACCTCAAAATATCCAATCTAGCCATTATTATTGAAGTTATTGTATATTGCTACCCATATGTCAATTGCTGTCTCACTTTCCTCCAGGCAACAATAATCACAGAAAAATATATGTGATTATTATCAGTCTTATAATCAGTTATTTTTCAATGCATGTAATTAAAAAGATAAAAGGCTAATCTGAAAGTTATCAGTGCTAAAAAGCATATAATATAACTCACCTGAAATTGCATTGAAATGTTTTCACACAACTTAAAATAGAATGTACATCCCTTCCTTCAATTTGATCTAGAGAAAAGGAGAACACAAGAAATGGCATATTGTGGAAAGAGCAAGCTGCATATGGCATCTGATGAGGTATGCAAATGGAAGACTGAACAGTCAGCTTTCTTTGTGAAGATGGATGGCCCAAAGGAATGTGGAACCTGAAAATGGATGCTGCCTTTTAGGAAAAAAAAAAATATATAAATATATATAATTGGAGCATAACTATATTGAAATGCTGGTGCATATACTGAATCACATACACATACAATCACACATATTGAATCATACATGTACACAGTTGCATGTACTGAATTTCATATAAACATGGGTTTATAGTAGATGCATACACAAGCAAAGAAAAACAACTGTTTATTCTTGCATTTGCATATATTGTTAGGTATGCAGTGTTTGTGCATTATATTTTCATACAAATATAAATAAAAAAGAACACAGGCAGCTTTAATCTAATATTTGCTGTGTTCTTCAGTCAGACTTGCTCTTCACAAGTGCCTGAAAGCACCCAAGCTGTAAGTATACAAAATATATTGCCAGCACCAATCTGACATGGGGAAAGGAGAACATGAGAAGTGGCATACTCTGATGGAGCAAGCTGGCTGCAAGTGAAAGAGCACCGTGATGAAGAGCATGGCACACATCACACTTATTTTTGCTGTGTATTTCCTATTCCAAGTTGTGTAAAAACTAGCGTTGATTAAGCAGGGTACAATTACAGGTAACAGGTATATAGATGGTTTTGAAATTTATTCTCTTAGGCTAGTTGATACCTTTCATGTTAGGTGATCTAATAGAACAATAAAACACCAACATATGTTATAAACAGATATCTAGCCATCACTGACATAAACATCCCAGTTTCTCGAAGTGAGAAGAGTTTGCAAGATTCTCACTGGCTTTCTCAGATTAAGTGACACTCTTGAATATGTGTGTCAATCAGTGTATTGTACTCTCGAGCAAGTGTGACAATCAATGTATCATCTCACCTCCCAAGGAGGTGGTGAGGAGCTTTTGAACAGTTGAATAAAAATGATTCTTATTGTGTGTGCAGATAGAAAATTGCCATTTTAGCTAAAATACAGCTTCTTAACACTTCAAAATATTTCTCAAATGATTTAAAGACACAACACAGAAACAAATGAAAGACAAAAAATGATAGAAAATATAAACTGACCGAATAAGGTAGGAGAAAATGTTAAAAAAAAAATAAAACATTTACACTCCAACCAAGTTATGATTACTCAAAAACATGCCTTGCTAGGAAATCTTTTCAGAATGTTCTAGAAGATGCACTTTCTCAGTACGCCACTCAGTCAGGAATGCGTACAGTGCCTAAACAGTCATTTCACTTCAGTATATAATATGGTATGCAGAGAGTCAAAAGAAAGTTTTCATGCAATTTGTGGGTTTCCAAATGTGATTGGTGTTGTTAACAGCATACATATTAAAATGAAACCCTCACATAATGAGCATCAAAATTGCTTGTAGAAAAGATTATTCTTCCATAAATGTGCAAATCATCAGCCCCATATGAAGTATGTTGTAACCAAGTTGACAGGAGTTACACAAGATGCAGCAATGTGGGTAAACTGCAATTAAAGGCATAGCCAGGGGGTGGATTTGGAGTTTTTAACATGGAAAATCCCACATGGAAATATATTTTATGACATATTCCAACTGATTGATCATAGACAGAATGATGATTACATACTTTCTGTTCTCCACACTGAAATTAATTTCTGGCTACATCCCTGAATGCAACGCTAAAGGTCTCTGGTAGAAGAAGCTGAGTTACATGGTGTGTGGTGTTTGGGAGAAAGCGGGCATACCTTATCCCTCTGTCTCTACTTGTTGATGCCAGTCAAACATCCGTCATCCTTGACAGGGGAGAAAGATGCAGTATGTACCCTGAACAGCCAAGAAAAGTCATTGTGGTTTGCATTGGTTTGTTAAAAGGTAGCTTCATCATTCAGGCGGAGCTCTACAGTACTCTCTCAAAAACTAGGTGACAGAACTGCTATAGTTTCTCAATCCATTTATTTTTTTATTTTTGTCTGATGTCAAATAATCAGTCTGCAAATACTAGGTACAGGCATTTTCTAGTCTATTTCTATCCATTGCTTCCGTCTCTTTGATATTTTAATTCCTTTTCTACACATTACTGAGGTACCCAGAGACTTTTCTGTTTCTGTCACTAGAGTCCAGTATCTGCTGCAGTAGCACAACACTTTCTTAAGTGGAATGGAAAATATTTACAATGTATTGCATCAAACATCAAAATAATCTATTATTTTTATTCAGAAACACCTTTTTGTACTGTTTGTGAAACATCATACAGGGTTTCACTTGATATTTATATTCTCTTGCAGTGTCTCTTTTACTTGAATATGCCTCATGCTGTAGCTGAATGTTCTGCATTGTTCTCTCTATCACAATCAAAGCTTACAGTGGTTTCTACAAAATACAATTGAAGTGATTAGATGAAAATACCCGCTTTCCAAAAGGTGTGCTCCTGGATTCAGTTAATTTCTTCTTAAGGCAAATGTGAAAGTGATTTGGCTGCCATCACATACTATGTCTTTTGGTGTGGCCAGCACTTCAATTCTTTATGTGTACCCCTTGTATCTTAAGGCCTCTTTTTGATAGTGTTGATTAATATTGGGAGGACTGAATATGGACAGTGCTTCATTATTGGTTCTACTAGGAACATGAAATTGTTCACCAGGGCACTGTGGTATTTTAAGAGACCAAGATAAGCCCTGGTCTTCTATGGCTTATTCCAGACTTTGCTATTTATAGACATTTTTCAAAAAGATTATGTTTCTTTGAGGTTAATGAGAGCTTAATGTAAATTAAGTAAACTTCCATCTATTCTTAAAAATATGAAACATTTTTCATTGGTAAGGAGGTCCATTGCCTAATATGAAAATCTCTAGGTGCTGCTTCAATTTTTTTACCACTCCGGTGGATATAGTGCTGTAAAAAGTATGAAACTCCAATGATAACAAGAAATGTCTGGATAATACACGTGAACACCCTTCCATGATCTGCCAGGCATTTTGTGGTTTATCCCTTGCATGTCTAAGTGACGATATGCCAGTCAAGTAGAATATTATTTCAAGTACAGTACATACTCACTTTGCTTGAAGATCATGGGCCAAATTATAATTTCATAGGGTTACTGTTACACTTTTAAATACTCTCGTAACAGCCATACACTTGTGACATTTCTGAGAGAAGTGGAAATGATTTTCTCACGTTTAAAGATTACGCTGTTCAGCTGTGACAGCTCATCCATGTAATTGCTGAATTCTACTACACTCTGAGGGCATTTTCTCCTGTCTTCTTGTACAGTCCATCTTTCTTGTATGCTTTCTCTTAGCGTTGTCAGATGCATGTCAGCCTCAGATTTCTTTTACCTGCATGTCATTTAACTGGCAGGCTGCTGTACAAGGTGTGCACCTCCATGTCCAACACTTTATTGAAGTTGTTGTCTTCATATAACAACTCCATTGATATTTTCAGAATTTGTCTACGTCCACCTTTTTTGCATTTTGTACATTTTTTACTTGTTTCCTTTGTTTTGGCTGTCACAGTACCATTACCATTCACTGATGATGGAATTAGGCGAGCAGTGAATGGTGAATTGCCATGGTGCCTCTTTCTTATTGTGTCCTTATGGATACCTAAAATCACAAGAAGATGCTGCACTTCAGAAAAACAATTAAAAAGGTATAAATATCATCATTTTCAGCAGCTCAAAAAGGAAAAATTACATTTTTATTCATGCCAGACCTTTCTGGACAGAGCAGGAGTCTTCATTTTAAATAAAATAATATATATTTTTTGTTTTGATGGAAAAATAGAAGGGTTTAAAAGTGGATTTCTGCCAAGGTAAACATCAAGAGATGCTTCACCCTGACTAGATTTCTGCTTTGCTGTGTTGTGCTTAATGCTTTCTAGTTTTGCCTTTGTCTCCCTGAAAAGCTGTAATGGAAGAAGAGCATTCAAAATATGAATAGGTAGATGAGTGGTGGATCACTTTTTATTAAAAAAATGTTCTTTGAGGGATCATACACAACTGAATAATAAATGAAGCACTTGCTTATAATCCTATTCTTAATCAACACTCATAATTCTGTGCAAACCTTGACCTGAAACAGTGTTGGATATTCACTGCTGGATGAGCAAAGTAATGTAATGAACAAAGACTCATCTGTTTAACCGTTTTCTTGAGGTTTATCCAGGGTAAATGTATTAAAGGAGAGCTTATTAAACTTGTTATCGTGACACAATTTTTGAAATTAATAAATTCTCTTCATAGAACTTGTCTATTTCTTTTAAAAAATGATAAAAAAGTAGTCCAGGTTCAAAAAAGGAAAGGAGAATGTATAGACTACAAATCCAATCCTACAGCTGTTTGGCAGTTGTGCTATCCACTATTAAAAAATAAATAATAAATAATAATAAATGCACACCACATTGAAATATAATCAATGTACCAGTCACTTTCATTTCTTGCTCTTAGTTAAACATACTGTAGCAGAGACAAGGCCCTATATAGTGTCACACACGAGGCAACCACTGTTAGTACCCCTGTTAGTATTCATATATACTGCATAAATATATAGCCACAAAATGCACCAACAACAGTACAGTTTTTAAAAAATGTAAAGTGCAATTCCTATGCTATTAATTGAGTGAAACTTAACCAACTCACCTTTAGTCTACCTTAGTTCCATTCATGCAAATGGCTACTTTGGGCAATGAGCACTCTCTAACATATCCAATTGTGAGACCCTGTGTAGTGGCAATTGGCACCATGCTACACTTTAAGCTCTTGTAGGTCATGTACCAAATGTATCAATGGTGAGAACAGAGAGACCTGGACCCAAAATTATAAAAGTGAAAAAAACAAGTGTTCATTATTTATCTCCAGCTTGTAACATAGCATGAACATGTGCTTAATACTGGACAATGCAAGAAATTTTGAATGGAACAAGCGCCAGTTGTTGTAATCAGTGAAATCACAGTTCTCTGGAAGTGTGATCATCAAGCCATCTCATCACTTTGTTGGAATGTTCTCAGTACAAGAGCGTATTGTGAACAGATCAGTAAGCCTTTTGCAGAATAGACATAATACCACAGAGGTCAGCAGCCTTGCCATTCTTTAACTTCCTGATGGCTGCCTCTGTCTCCCAAATGGAGATAGGACCCTTATTAAACTCTCAATTCTTCTGGAAGGACACACCTGTTAAAATCAAACTTCATGTTTGTGTGTGGTCAGCTTTTTGTGTCCATTAAGTCACAGACTATTCAATACAACACCTGAATGTTGCCCGTTTGCTGCTTCTTGTGCTTTTGCTCCTTTTTTTTAGCTCAAAAACTACTCTTCACTCTACAATCATGCTCTTCATACTAAACGTCGGTATTGATGTAGTTGTCCATCCATCCATTATCCAACCCGCTATATCCTAAACACAGGGGTCTGCTGGAGCCAATCCCAGTGCACAAGGCAGGAAACAAATCCTGGGCAGGGTGCCAGCCCACCGCAGGGCACACACACACCCACACACCAAGCACATACTAGGGACAATTTAGGATCGGCAATGCACCTAACCCGCATGTCTTTGGACTGTGGGAGGAAACCCATGCAGACACGGGGACAACATGCAAACGAACCCGGGTCTCCTCACTGCGAGGCAGCAGTGCTACCCATTGCGCCACCATGCCACAGTTGTAGTTGTAGTTAGTGCAAAAAGTATTCAATTCCTTACAAGTTATCAAATTTTTTTATTAAACAACATTGACTCAAAGTGAATTTAATTTAGCTTTTTTGACTCTGGTCAAAAGAAAAAGACTTTAATGCTGAAGTGAAGACAGAATTATTTTGTGTTTTATGTTTGAAATTAATTTAGATCACACTGCAGAGATCTCTTTTCACATTAAAATATATTTTCTCTTGATCAAATTAAATCATTTGTAATTCAGTGTCGTATAACAATAAAAAGTGAAAACTTCAAAGATGGTGAAAACTTTTATAAGCATTGTATCTGGTCATGCAGGCACTTCTTTGTCATTTCTCTATAAATTGTCAAGAGGTGCTGACTGCTCATGTTGTGCATCTCGCCAACACCCAACTATCTCCTTACCTGTTTACACCACTACTTGCTTGAATTATGACCATCGTCAATAATACAAAGCAGCGGATAAAGCTGAGAGTTGAACCTGAATTGATAGTGATCTGCCACAGCCTAACTAATTATCTTCTCAGCTGTAAAAGGACAGGCTGGCGGACATATCCGCTGTTGGTTCAGGAAGAATCTAACTGCATCTGCACAAGCTTTTGGTCAGATCCTACATTGGCACAGCAATAGCTTCACGAATCTTGGTGACAGCAGACATATTGCGCGAGGAATGCCATGTTCTTTTACACAAAATAGTACAAACTCACATTGTTTTCTCCTGTCATTTTGAAATAATGCATATTGATTGTTTTCCTTTCCTCTAAAATAATGTACATAGAATTAATCCCATGATTTGCACATCATAATTCAGTTTCCTCATGCAGTGCATTGTAACATTTTATAATCTAAAGCAAATGTTATATTTGGTACCCTGAAATGTTTTATTTAATTTCAAAACTGAGGAATTAAGTTGAACAGTGGAAGCTCTTGTTGAAAGTTAGAATACTAACCAGAGGTTTGCAGGCATCTCTGAACACACAACACATTAGATGTTAAATTGGATCAGTTACAATAATGGAAAATGACATTGGGATCCTCTCCTGTCAGCTAAGAATAGAAAAATGAAGATACAATGAGAGCATCACCACCAAGACTAGATGACACAAATTAGAAACATCTTGTGTGTTCCAACCAATGTAAATATCTACTGCAACATGCAAATTGCAGGGTTTGGTTATAAACTAGAAGAATCCATGAATTCATCAGTGTAGACTGGTCATGGTAGGGTAATGGCATGGGAAATGTTTTCTTTGCTCACATTAAGCTTTTAGTATCAATTGAGTATCATTTGAATGTGCTGGCCATACTATCTAACAACCTTTCCATGAACATAAACATGATCTTATTTCACTCCTGTCTCCAAGTCTCGGTTCATAGATCACCTCTGGAATGAAAAGGAGGAAGCAAGGAAATTGCACTATGGAAATGTAGCCAGAAAATTTGAAGAAGCCTTAGAATGCTATTGAATTAGCATGGTCCATAATCTAGCATTTTCTTGAATCCATCTACAATTGAAAAACTGTATTCACATTCCTTAAACAAAACAAAATATGCTTTAAAATACACATTTTATTGATTATCATCTGTTTCTTTGTCTGCATTTCAGTTTTCCACATCTTGAAGAAAGGTTAAAACTAGCAGTGTATATAAGGAGACAAAGCAGCAGTCTAAAGAGAGTAATGTTTAGTTATCTGTGCTAAAGCTGTCATAGGTGGTTTTAATGTTAAAAGTCACAATGCAGTTTGGCATACTGCCGCCACTTCATTATATTACATTTTCTTCGGGCTATTATAATGTTCTCCTGCTTCATGTTTTAAAACTTAATTTAAAATTAAATCGCTTGAATATTCTACTTTATCAGATCATTCCTCTTTCTGACTTCATCCTGTATGTGGTTAAAATGTAACTTGTTAATGCAGCAGCATTTAGATGCACATCTAACAGACTTACCTCTTTATTAAACTTTATAGTGCATGAAGTAATTAAAATTTGCATTTTAAAGACAGGTTATGCAGTGTTTCCTAAACAGTGGTATTGCCTTACTAAGGATCATATTGATGAAGTCTTTCAGAGTATGCCCTCAGATATGAAAATGCACAAAACTCATCATCTGAGCTAAATTTGGTAAAATGCAATTATTAGTGGAAATATACTGACAATAAAGAACAGTAATTTTAAAATATTGTCATTTGATTATTTCAGGGTCAGTACTAAATAAAAAGTTTCAGATTGCATTCATGGTACCACACAATCAGAATCAAATAAAAACATCAGCTTGTATTCATAAACAATTCTGATACTGGCAAAAAAATAATTTGCCATTTAAATAACTCAGTGGGATGGGTATTATTTAATCTCTTCACTTATAAATCTTAAAGAAGAGTTTTTTTTTCAGTAATGAATACAGCTAAATTTATTTGCTGACTCATCTTTATATATAATCTTCATTTGGATCTTGATCTTTGTTTGTCCGCGAATGAATTAGAAGCACTAGATGGCAGTAGACAGACTGCTAAAACATAGGCATTGCATTAAGAATCTCCTCCAGGCTTATACTACTGAAGACTGTAGTACGCCAGTCACACCTCAAAACACAGACATTCAAACTAAACAAATTGTTGTGCTTTAAATTAACTAAAGACATCTTCATTTAGATCTTGATCTTTGTTTGTCCGTGAATTCCACGCATGCGTAGACCACCTTCCAGTTTAGTACGTTGTTGTTACTCACGGATGTCAACAATGTGCCGGAATAACGAAAGGGGTAGTGGACAGTGTTACGCTGGTTAGCTCCTGAGGCCTGGTTAGAGAATGAGATTGCCGAAGATAAAAGGTACGTGCCTACGTAACATATGAATGAAAGAAAGACAGTGGGTAAAATGAATGACAACGTAACAGCACGTTCCGGAAATTATTATTGTTACGTTTTAGCCAGCGAGTGCTGTGCGTCTCACAGTTGTACCGTGGCTTGCTCACATGTCAGTGAAGTGATCCCTATTTATGCTTTAAAGAGCCTGGATACCTATGTGTCCCCCTTTTATAACCATTGCTCCGTGTATATTGCCTTACTCTTTGGATTGCCACAAAGCAACCTGCAAGATTGGAGAAAGGTTGAGAAGAGATCGTGAGAGGAAACGACAGCGTCGTGAAAATGAGACGGACTGTGCACGGACAAATGCTCCTACACCACCACATAATTACGATTCGGACAGTGATTCCGAGTAGGCCGGTCCTATCGAATCAATATCCAAGGGTTTTCTTTTGTAATTTTGTTTCCCTTACAAAAAATCATAATGCTGTGCGACGAAGGGCCCAGTTCACGACTGGCAGCCGCGTTTAAACAGGGAGCCCTTCACAGACAACTTTAACACGCACAGCGTAGTTGGGCGCACATGGCTAGTTGTGTTATATATTTTTGTATATGGCTGATTTATATACTTAAGCAAATAGTCAGTTAAGGTTAATTAAAAGAAAAAAATCTACTGTGTGTATTATAACTGTTACTCTTATAAGATAAATACCAAGTCAATGACAAACATTGTACAGTACTTGCAATGTACTGAGCTACTCCTTACCTCAAAAAAATGTTTTGATTACTGTATATGATATCTTCACATAGTTATTGTGTAATGTCTATACCATTTGAAATTATAAATAATATTGTCATATAATCAGTTTCTAGTAATATATCAGTATCTCAGTATCTGACAACTTAGCCATCAGTATACTGGTTTAGCTTTAAACTTTGTACATGCAGCAAGGCAAATTCAAAATTATTGAATTTTTTTGTTTAAATAACATTGCAGGGCGGCACGGTGGCGTAGTGGGTAGCGCTGCCGTCTCACAGTTAGGAGACTGGGGTTCGCTTCCCGGGTCCTCCCTGCGTGGAGTTTACATGTTCTCTCCTTGTCCGCGTGGGTTTTCTCCGGGTACTCCGGTTTCCTCCCACAGTCTAAAGACATGCAGGTTAGGTGCATTTGCGATTCTAAATTGTGCTTGGTGTGTGTGTATGTGCCCTGTTGTGGGCTGGCGCCCTGCCCGGGGTTTGTTTCCTGCCTTGTGCCCTGTGTTGGCTGGGATTGGCTCCAGCAGACCCCTGTGACCCTGTAGTAAGGATATAGCAGGTTGGATAATGGATGGATGGAAATAAAATTCCAAGTTACATTGTTCATTCTTCCGATTGCCAGTGCAGATCCCTAGCCACAGATCCACCACTCTGCTAGTTCATGAATCAGCATTTACCAACTGTGTTAGTATGGAGTGGGCTGGCTACTATCAGGTCATGCCCATCAATCCATGAAATTGATTAAGCAGATAAAGTCAATGTCACATTACATAACTTCTAGTGGTGGAGTATTATCAGACTTGCCCACCACATTTGCTGATTTTGTTGCAGGACCATGTCATCCTCTGAACATGTCACATGTACTCATTGAGTGCTGACCTTCCAGTGCAGTCATGCTTGTCCCTTTTTGTGATGGCCAACATGCTGTCTGACAAAGCACTCATTAATAGGTATGGTGAGTTCAACCGCAGTGTCTGCCCTTTTTTCTCTTTTACCATTCTGTCGTGATATGTAAAACATGAGATATCAGACAGACGGGCTTCTGTTATGTTTGTGTTCCTTATACCTCATTGTTGCTTTATATTAATTTTACTTGTAGCTTAGCAATCATTGGTTGTTAGCTTTTATGCACATGGAGCCTGCCATGACTAAAGACAAAATTAAACCTGTTTGATTTTAATGGAGCAAGACTAGTTGGAGTGAATCACTGGGCATGACACATTACACCAACAGCTGTACAAGAGAGTTCTACTGAGTCTACTGAGTCAATGAGATTATGTAAATGAAGGCCATGACTGAAAAACACTGGAAAGGTCACATAATGTGGCATAGCCTTAAGATGAAGGATATTTAAAATAAAAGTGTTCTTTGACTGTGGTGGACTGGAGCCCTGCCCAGGGTTTGTTTCCTGCCTTGTGCACTGTGTTGGCTGGGATTGGCTCCAGCAGACCCCCGTGACCCTGTATTAAGGATATAGAGGGTTGGATAATGGATGGATGGAAATAAAATTCCAAGTTACATTGTTCATATGTGACACAAATCTGTTAATAAACTAAGCTGAATATTTTTTGTTAATATGGTAAACTCTGTATAGCTGATCTGATCATAATGAGAGCAATCAGTCTGGTAATTATGCATAATGGGTGTGGAAATAAATCAAATGCTATGTAACTAGGGGTGGCATGGTGGCACAGTGGGTAGCTCTGTTCACCCCGTGTCTCCGTGGGTTTCCTCCGGGTGCTCCGGTTTCCTCCCACAGTGCAAAGACATGCAGGTTAGGTGCATTGGCGATTCTAAATTGTCCCTAGTATGTGCTTGGTGTGTGGGTGTGTGTGTGTATGTGTGCACACCCTGTGGTGGGCCTTCACCATGCCCAGGGTTTATTTCCTGCCTTGCGCCCTGTGTTGGCTGGGATTGGCTCCAGCAGACCCGCATGACCCTATAGTTAGGATACAGCGGGTTGGATAATGGATGGATGGATGGGTATGTAACTACTTCAGGTGATACCCTAGTCGATTACAGGATACATTACAGGGCGATATGTCTCGTCAATGTCATAACAGCTGCAATACATTCTGCTATATCTGTGGCGAATATACACTTGCGCCTCAGAGATGTTAGATGACTGCTCTTGTAAAGAAAGCTTATCATCTGTATTTCGGCTGCAAAATTGGTGATCAAGACAAGCTTTGGGTGCCTCACATTTGCTGTGCAACATGTGCTGCCATTCTTAGAGCCTGGCTCAGAGGCACTCAAAAGACGATGCCGTTTGCTGTTCCGATAATATGGCGAGAACAGAAACACCATGTGACGAACCGTTATTTCTGTTTGACTAATGTGTCTGGTTTCTCTGTCAAAAACAAGAAGCCAAATAAATATAAATTATATATTATAAATTATTATATAAATATAATCTGCCTTCAGCAATGAGACCCGTGCCACATGACGACAGTCGTCCAATTCTGAAACCACCAGAGGATTGGACCTTAGACGAACCAGATGAAGAAACTGCAATGCAGGGTACTGACAGTGACATTGACC
This sequence comes from Polypterus bichir lapradei, assembly GCA_026402145.1. Lineage (NCBI taxonomy): Eukaryota > Metazoa > Chordata > Cladistia > Polypteriformes > Polypteridae > Polypterus > Polypterus bichir. The sequence goes on from JANRMT010062856.1 coordinate 77,450,879, forward strand.
CAGATTTTGAACCGTGCTCATCAGGCGATCCACATCTGATAACACGATCCGAATTGAATAATTTGATCAGAGATTTGCGTTTGTCAAAAGCAAAAGTCGAGCTGCTGGGTTTGAGACTGCAGGAATTGTGTTTGCTGTCACCAGGTACGAAATGTTCTGTGTTTCGAGGCCGACATCATGATATAACCAAATTTTTTGCACAAGTCGACAGTCTCTGTTTCTGTTGTGACACTAAAGGATTGTTCTCGGCCTTGGGTTGTGATCACAACCTGGAAGAGTGGCGTCTCTTCATTGATTCATCAATGTTAAGCCTGAAAGCTGTTCCGCTACACAATGCCAACATTTATCCTTCAGTACCTGTTGGCTATGCAGCACACATGAAAGAAACGTATGAGAATATGGAACTGTTGCTGAAGGACGTCCAGTATAGCAGGTACAACTGGAATATCTGTGGAGATCTTAAAGTCGTTGCTCTGTTACTAGGACTGCAGCTCAGCTATACAAAGTACTGTTGTTTCATCTGTGAATAGGACAGCCATGTCAAAGAGTCTCACTATTCTCGACAGAACTGGCCACTCCGTAAAAAGTTAGTTCCAGGACAGAAAAATGTGGCGCATGAATCGCTTGTCGACCTGGCAAAGATATTTTTGCCTCCTCTTCACATAAAATTGGGACTCATGAAGAATTTCGTGAAAGCACTGTACAAGGAAGGTGAAGGTTTTCGTTATTCAAGACAGATTTTCCCAAGAATAACTGACGCCAAGATCAAAGAGGGCACTTTTGTTGGCCCCCAGATCAGACATGTTATGAGTGACAAGCAGTTTGAAGATTTCTTAGTTGGGCCGGAAATAATTGCCTGGAAAGCCTTCAAAGACGTTGTTGACAATTTTCTGGGCAATTACAGAGCCCCAATCTACATTCAGCTGGTAGACAAACTTCTCAAAGCATAAAAGACAATGAAGTGCAACATGTCACTCAAGATTCATTTCTTTCACTTACACTTGGACTTCTTCCCTGCAAATCTCGGTGCTGTCAGTGATTAACACGGTGAAAGGTTTCATCAGGACATCAGGAAACAATACCAGGGCAACTGGAATCCGTCAATGCTTGCTGACTACTGTTGGACACTGCAATGTGATGCACTAGACATTGAATACAAAAGAAAATCAGCAGCAAAACACTTTTAATTCTGTTGAATTTAATAGCTTATACAAAACATAAACGTGACTAAATACATTATTGTCAGTAAACATATGTCTCAGAGTTCCTGCGTGATGCAGTAAAACCAAAACTATATTTGTGCATACCCAGTAGGTACCTGTCACAATCAGCAAAAACTTTTCAGGAAGCAAGACTTTTCAAAAAAATTGTTGTGCAGTGTTATGTGACTTATAAGACTTAGTTCCTTGGGAGGTATGGCTGTACCTGACTTGGGCAATTATCATACAGGCACAATATTAGATCAATAGACGGTATGGTTGTTCTCTAATAACACTTAAACACTCAGTTCAAATAAGGTTGCATTGGATGTACTGGGCTGGCAGAAGTGCTTTGGTGAAATCAACTCGGATAAAATTTAAAGGAATACTTCATCCAAGAACTCTATATTTTTAAATGTTTTTATCACCCTATGTACTTTATAATGGTAGCCAAAGAAAAATTTTAATTTTATGTTTTTGTGGAGAAATGACATATTGAAGATTCAAACTCAATGGCACCCTGTGGTGACCAGTACAGTGACCAATATGCACAGTATTCTGGGAATTACATCTTTCCGCTTGATATTCAATACTGAGTTTTCAAGACATAACTGTTGCTAATTATTTAGAAAAAAATGTGCACATATTGCAAGTTTTCTTCATATTGATTTATAATGGGTATGCACATTATGAGACACAGGTTAGGTGAGAATTTTTAATTTTTTTTTTCCATGGACATTTTTCGTATTGTTTGTCATTGTCCAGAACTAATTAAAGATCCCCTTCATGTAGATGGTCCAAAGATCACATTTACAAAAGTTGCAGAGAGTCATCTGGAAGTTGCCAATGAGCCTGCAAACACCACTGTGTGTGCACCTCCATCAACCGGGACTGTGGATGTGACCTCAACATCCATTGTGAGTGTGCACGAGTTTCTGGAAATTGCTGAAGATGGTTCAAAAGATGCCCTGTGGTGGGCTGGCAACCTGCCCAGGGTTTGTTTCCTGCCTTGTGCCCTGTGTTGGCTGGGATTCGCTCCAGCAGACCCCCGTGACCCTGTAGTTAGGATATAGAGGGTTGGATAATGGATGGATGGTTCGAAAGAAGACGAGATTCTGCAGCTGCAACTTGCACCAATGTGTCCACAGCCCCTGCTTGCCTCCACATTGGGGGTGCTATGTTGCCTACCTCCATGCTTCCAGGTAGGGATGCCATGGTGCCTGTGACCCCTAAAGGAGGCACATTCAAGTTGCTCTCTGTGACCTCTGAAGGGGCACATCCAAGTTATTGACAGGGGTCACATCCAAGTTACAGTCAAGGATTTCAACAATAGTAAAAGTGAGTATAAAAAAAAAAAAACTCACCTCTTTGCTTGTATGTTTTAGCCGTGTCATCCCCGCTGCCTGAATCTAAGTTGTCCCTGCCAGGTGGTGCCCATCTGCCTGCTCGCCTGTCAGAACCACCATGAGGTGGTTTGCCTGTCTTGTCTGTTCTGCTGGGATCACCAGGAGTTGGTTTGCCTGTCTCATCTGCCTTACTAGTTCCCTGACCTGCTGGACCACAAGGGCGTGGTGCTCAGTCGCTTGCCCTGCCATGACCACCAGGAGGTGGTCTGCCTTTCTTGCTTGACTTGCCAGGACAAAAAGGAGGTGGTGTCCAGTTGCCTGACCTGCTGGGACAACCAGGAGGTGGCCTTCTCACATCTCATCTGCCATCCAAGGCTTAAGTCTCCTTGCCTCATTTACTCGGCCTGATGCAAGTCTATTCGTCCTGTCTTCCGCAATTGGTTCAGGTCTTCTTGATTTGTCTGCCGTACCTAGCTCTAGTCTCTTTCTCTTCATCTTCCCGCAGCAAAATGGTGTACTTTTTGGACTTTGTGAAGGGTCTGAGGTGTCTGGAAACCCTTTGGATTTTTGTATTGGGACATTGATTGCATTAGATTACCTTAATGATGTCTTGTGTGCTCCAATAAGGCTTCATTGTTGTTGAAGTACATTTTTGTCAATATAAACCCTTTATTTTATAAAGATCCTGCGTTTGCCCTTATATCTACCTGGGGTTTGACATTAAACAACAGTGGGCATTTTGCAGAATTCTATTTGTGCTTTGGAACTTCCAAGTTAATAACACTTCAGTACTTTTAGTAACATTCCAATATTTCAAATAAAAATTTGTATGAGTATCTCCATATACACAGTTAAAACAAGTCACTCTTTCTTGTCCCTGCTGTTATCCCCTCCTCTTATTTTGCTTGCTGGTTTGTTGATACCTGTTGTAGACTTAAAAAAAATAGATTACTTTGTTCTTGGATAGCAGAAATTACTTTTTCAAATTCAGTTAGTTTAAACTGAAATAGAGAACTGGACCACATTTTTTCCAACGAGCAATGGCTACATTATGTAAAAACCACACACAGTGACAAACATAGAATTAAGCCAGAACCTGTTTATAGATGGCATCTTGGTCCAGTGAGACTAGCAAAAAGCATCTGGAAATCTCTGTCTCTCATGTGAAACGGAGGGATTGTGATAAGAATGGTTTTCTTTTACTGGTATTGTAAATGACTTTCTTATTTTTGTCTGGTGGTTCAGAAATTTCATCCTTTTTTCCAAAATTAATTTAATCAGTTAGCTTTGCTTTGGTTGCTTTTTCAATTGATGCTCATACGTTTACCTTTCAAACTTTATTTGGAGCTAGAAAACCTGCATTAGAAATCTTTCCTCTACTTTAAATGTTTAAAGGTATTTGAATAAGTAGCACTCTGTGCTTCTTTTTAAAAAATCACTGTAAAATAAATGACTCCTTCCCACATTAAGAAAAGGCTTGTTCATATTGGTACAATGCCCTTATATTAGTTAATCTTCCTCCTCCCGTGCTATAATATTGAAATTTTATATATATATATTTTTTAATAATTTTATTGTAATCATTCCATAAAAATCGATCAATTTTTACAAAAAATAGGATTGAGATTGAAAAACAAGTCGACCCCTACCCCTGAGAGAGAGCATGGCCAACGGGGTAAAACTTAAGGCTTATAAACATATCTAAATTGATGAGTTTAATAGACCAATAGAGATGAATGGAGAAGAAAAAGAAATGAGGAGATAATTGCTTCCTCTGTGCTTTAAGAGCTTATTCTAAAATATTATTGATTAGATCCTGCCATGTTTTGAAAAAATTCTGTACAGATCGTGGGCCAGAAGTGTAGTGAATGCAATCACAGTTTGTTTGTCCTTCTCCACTTTAAGCACATCTGGAAGAACACCAAACACAGCTGTTAATGGGTTAGGAGGGATTGTGACACCAAGACTGTCTGAAAGGCACTTAAAATTTTTGATCCAAAATGATGTTAATTTGGTGCAGACCCAAAATATGTGACGCAGTGAGGCTGGGACTTGATTGCAGCATTCGCAGGTTGGATCCTGCCCTGGAAACATTTTGGACAGTTTTATATTCTTTTCAATTGATCATTCAAGATAGTAGGGCTGTTTTTTTTTGTTGTAATTGTTACATTTTGTGCTACTTAATATTATTAGTTTGGTGTATGTTTCTTATACTGTATATTGTGCCTCTTTAATTAATGCTTTGGGTAACAACAGTATTGTATAATCATTGAGAAACTATTTGCACTGTTATAGCTTAATATATTTTACTTTCATATTGTGCAGTAAAGATTGAATCATGTCCTGCTTCCTTGTAATACTTTTTTGGTACAATTTTTTGCTTACCCTTTAGTAAGGCTCTGTTTTAAGATCTTGTCTTTTGTTTCATGTTAGCTCTTGCCCTTCTACTGAGAGATGACTTCCAGTCTTTTTGGAGATGTACATAACTCTGATTGTCAGCTATCTAGTTCTAGTACCTCACTCGGGCTGCTAGATGCAATCACAGTTCCCCTGGGTTGCAGCAGTGCCTAGGGTTCCCACAGGGCAAGATGGGACATGGAGTTCAGGAAAGCTCTTTTGGGTTCCATGGGTGTCGCCAAGCTGCTGTGCCACTTTGAGGAGGAAGATTTTGTGTTCTTTTGACCAAGAGGCGGAGCCAAGGCAGCCAGTTTGACAGTTGTCCCTTGTGCGGCCAGATTGCTCTTGAAAGAGACTTGCGTTTGTTCCACCTGTTCTGGGAAAAAGTTTCTGTCTCTTGGAAAACGCTGAGTGCTCCTGTGCAACTTTGTGACCCAAGTGTGACACCCTTTTTTGTTAGGCTTACGCCACAACTAGGAGTACTTCTGGATCTTGCTACCAACACACCTGGAGTACTCCCAGGTGCAGCATAAAAGGAGCCGCACACCATTCCGGTAGCCAGAGTTGGGTGGAGAAGGATGAAGCTTGCTAAAGGATGAATGAAGATGGAAGAAGAGAAAGAAAAAGTGTTGTTTGTTTATTTTTTTAGTTTTATTTTGGGTGCCTTTTTGTGTTATGTTTGGTGAGTGGGAAACCCTGAAGGAAAGGCGTTTCCCTCAAAGAATAAAGTGTGTGTTGTGTTTCTGAACTTGTGTCTGCATCTGTCTATGTCGGGTTTAGGCAGCTGGTGCACCACACAGGCCACAATACAATACATCTTAAAACAGTATTTCAATGTGAAACAAGCACACTTTTAACTGGCTCTTTGCAGAATCAACTACAGGTTTTCAGGCTTACCATGTAACGTGCTTGTTGCATGATGTTTAGAACATTTAAAAAACCAAGCCCTGACCAGCCTAACTGCTCACTATTCTGTCCTCTCTCTGCCAGACTGTGTCTGCCCCAGCCACTACTTCCGAGCTGCTGAAGACATGATTGTGTGTTAAACAAAATCTTCTACTTTGAATAAAGTTTTGAGAGTGTCCCCATCTGATCAGCAATAAAGTTATTCTTCCCTGGAAACCTAGTCTCATCTTCTTGTATCTTGTTCAACTCTGACCCAAGCGTGACAAAATATTTATATAAGCTTGTTGGCTCATATTTTAATCTTTTTTGGCAGGCTGGATCAAATGCATTGAGACCCCAAATTCCAAGCTGCAGTAAAACAACAAGTGAAAATGTGTTTGGGGCAGAATACTTCTACACAGCACCGTATCATGCTTCTTTTATTACAAAACACAACTGCTAGCATAATGATTAACTTTTCACTTCACAGTACTACCGAAATGAAATTGATTCTCCATTTTGTTTTCTTTTTTTATGACATAGAGCTACATTATATTTTATTGTTTAAATATCCATTTTAAATTAGGCACATGCTGTAATCTGCAAGTACAATCAAAAGATAAATTTAGCAACAAATGACCTGTTAAATACTTCTACAAAGCACATCTGCCTGGTAATTTAGAGCAGCTTGCGTATTGAGCATATGAAGTCTGTGAAACTCCCCTGAGCTCTACAGCACAATGTACAAACAAACCTACACATATGTACTGAGGTTTACCTTGGAAATTGTGATTAAATAAATCACCCATTCATGCATTTTCTGAAATTGCTTATTCTAATGCAGGGTTTCGTGTAGCCACAGCCTGTTCCAACAGCTTTCAACACAAAGCAGGAAACCCGCCCTGGATTAGATGTCTGTCTGACTCAGGACACATACTCACCCTCAACTCATATGGGTCCAGTTTTGAGTTTTCCAATCACGTTCATGTCTGTGGAAAAAAAAAAACTGAGTACTCAGAGAAAATCTACACTATGTGGCGGATGCCTCTTCAACACTTGGTCTGGGGGAACAACCATGGGCTACACGCTACTTCCCCCAGAACGTTTGGTGGCAGCCCCCTGGGTTGCCCACAGGCATGGGACTTTGGAGCTCAGCCTTGTTGGGGTCCGTGGCCACCACCAGGGGGAGCTGCACGGCTTCCTGAGCCCGTCTGGGTGGCAATGCAGCCACACCCGGAAGTGCAGCCAGATGCAGGTTATTAAGCACCTGCAGCACTTCCATATGGGCTATAAAAGGAGCCAGCAGCCACCACTCCGGGAGCCAGAGTCAGGAGGAGGAGAACCACACTTGTCGGGAGGAGTGGTGGTGAAGAGAGTAGTGTGCCTTTTGTTTTGGTTTGTGCTTTATGGGACTGTGCTGTGGCTGAGGGGCATGGGGAATCGTATCCCACAGCTGAAGAAAAACAAATATTTGTTCTATTTTTATGCATGCCTCCCTTTCTCTTTGTGCCGGGTCGGGTGCCTATATAGTGCCTTTTCACAACTGATATATGGGAGAACATACAAACAGAAATGATGAGATCATTGGATTATGTAGATAAGCCTCATGTTTATTTATTATATTATTATCTTCTGTTAATGACTACACACATCACATATATAAAAATTGAGGCCATTTATTTGTTATCTGGTCCCATTTTTTTGACTTTGTGTTAGATGAGTGTTTCATTCTTTGTTATTTATTCCCTTTCAATTGCCAATATTCTGAAACCTTTTAACAATGAAATTTTGAGGACAATGCTATTAGAAAAAGAATATCATGGCTTCTTCTTTAATTAACAATTTCAGATCTATTTCTAACCTTCCAGTTCTTAAGGATGGCACCAGAAAAGGTGTCTTCATTCAAAATGAGCAAGCCTTTCTGTCTAATTATTTTCTTATTATGCATTTCTTTCAGATTTGCAATCATAGTGCAGAGACTGTTTTGTTCAGAGTTATGAACGGCACATGGCTGAGTTCTAATGTAAATAACCTCTGTTCTTACATGATCTTGGTGCAGCTTTAGATAATATTGACATCATAATCCCAGTTCACAGATTTGAACATTGGGCGGTCTGCTGGGATGCGTACTGTGTTAAAATGACTTGAGTCATATTTGATCGACAGACAGTTCTATGTCGCTTTGAACAACCATTAATCAGAAAAAAATGACATACGTATGGAGTTCCACAGTGTTCAATTTTGCAATCTTTACTATTTTTTCTCTACATATTACTCCTTAGCAAAGTAATCAAAAACAAGGAATCAGCCTTCATAGGTTTGCAGATGCTATGCAATTATGTGAAGATCAGCAGTCTATCAAAAAGTTAATCAGTTGTGTGGCAGATACAATTTACTGTACATCTCTTTTTTCAGTTTAACCAGAAAAAGACAAGAGATGTTAATTATGGGAATTAAAGGTCAAGCAGAATATTTGCAAGACAGACTAGTCCCTCTTACTTCATGTATTTAATCAAAGGTACAAAAACTGGATATAATTTTGGATTCATACATATGAAGAAAAAGATCTGAATATAATATTGCTTAAGTCAGGTGTTGTTTTATCCAAAAAGGATGCATATACTGTTTTAAGAATACTCATTTATTGCTCTCTTTTAAGAGCTTCCCCAGAAACCTAATATTTATCACTCATGCAAACTACAGATAAACAAGCCATATATAATACTAGGCTGACCCGCCTTTTAAGGCGACCGACTTTTAAGTAGACCACTTCTTAAGGCAATTCAATATGTAGATCAATTTGATATTTTATACAAACTCATTAATTTGGTTATATTGCATTTGAGCGGTATTACTTTAATACTCGTAGTTTCTGTTATTTTTGTGATAAAATTTAAACTTTTTTCTATATTGAGGTCGCCCTTTTGAACCCCCCTGATATTTACTACGCGGTGAGGCATTTGTACTCCATCAACATTAAATTATTTCCAGAGACATAATTTTGTCTATTTTTCCAGTGCATCGCGCACAAAAGCAAGGGAACGGTGGGAACACCACAACTCTGCTCACATCATGTCGCTTCGTACCGCAAGCTGCAAGTAGTAAGTCTGTGATAAGCAGAATACTGCTACGCTTTCCACTCATGGGATGGAAGGACAATCCCGACCGCTTTTATATAGTAAGAAAGAAGAGGAAGATATCTCACAGTCTGGAGTAGAAAATCATCTTTTACCTGGAAAAACGAAACTACAAATCCCATCGTGCATTGCAAAATGGACGGGGCGTGTGTGAAACTCCGTGCTACTCGCACAGTCTGGAGTAGAAAATCATCTTTTACCTGGAAAAATGAAACTACAAATCCCATCGTGCATTGCAAAATGGACGGGGCGTGTGTGAAACTCCGCGCCTGCGTAGCACTCACGGGACGGAAGGACAATCCCGACCGCTTTTATATAGAAGGATATGAGAAGTACGCCTTACTCCTGTTTTGAAAAAATTACATTGGTGGCCTATGTCATGCATGATTGACTTTAATGTAATTTTCATCCTTTTTTAAATCTCTTCAAAATTAAAAAGTTATTTATTGAGCGGTTTTTAAAATGTGCATGTGGAGGTAGATAAAACACTGTGATGAGTTTCAGAGCATAGGTTGCTCCTCTGGTCTTTTTGTGCTTGAAAGTTGTCATCTGAGCAATGCCATCACTTAAAGATGTATGACCCCAGGATTGGACATCCCCACATAGCAGTGTCGTAGGCATTAATAACCCTCATTCCATTATAACTCTAGGAACCTGGTGAAAATTGTCAAATAAGACTATTAAATTGCCATGTTTCCACTTTACATTAGCTAGCTGAATTAATCTATGTCAGTTTTTTCTAATATTCAGTTAATTTCAATGTATTTTTCTGTAGCACTCTGCACTGCGTATGACAGCGTGCTATAAAACAATAACGAAAATAATTAAACAGTATGTCATGAAAACATAAATTAGGTTGAATGCATGATGATTGATTTATATAAAACTGACAAAATGCATAAATATGGCAGTGTACCTGAGATAGTACTGTACTAGCAGCGGATCAAGTCCAGACTTTGTAGTACAATACTAAGAGGAGACAAATGTCAAGTCTATGTGCTGCTGCAGTGAACAGCAGAACAAGATCAGTCGCAAGTTTAACTACTCAGCAGCTAGTCCTGTTTTGTCTTCATGTTTCTCCTTGGTTTGCTCAACTAGTTGTCTTGTTGCCTGATAAAAGTGACAATTAACGTATCAGTTTCTCTCAATTAACAATGTGCTGCTACACATTCCACTCAATTTAATGAGACAGAGCACAGGGAAAAAGTACATTCTCATGTAAACTTAAAAAATAATTGCAATTGTTAAGCTACACCAGATCAGCTGTCAATATTTTAGTTATTCACTTCATGCATAGCCCAGAAATTGTGGAAAGTAATGATGACAAGTGGTACAATAATATCTGAAGCTTAAATGTCTCTCTGCAACTCCTGGGTGGATTTACCATGAGGCTGACCTTGGTGGGCACTCTGGGGCCCCGCTTGCCAACTGGCTTTGGCATATATGAGAAAAAAAGTAGCTTGGTATTGTCCGGCTTTTAACCTTGTGCTTTTCCACAGAAAATCCATACACGGTTACTCATACACTGCATCTCTTCATATTAATGACTGCTTGCCAATATCTCCGATATAGACCACCCCCTAGCTCATTTTACTTTTATATGTGATGTTCATATAGTGTAAATGAATGCATGTGACACACTGGGGCCAGCAGGTGTCTTAATCTGGTCTTACTGTAAGTTATTTCACAATTACATATATAATACAGAAAAGCTGATACTTATTATTCATTATGAATCCAGTTTTTAATAAAAAGCTAATTAATCCAAAAAGTCATCAAAGTGTATGAAATAAGTAGTCAGATGCAGCATATTTGTAAAGAGCATTGTCCCTAGCCAAACTGGGGCCTTAAGCGGAATCTTCTTGGGCCCCCCTACTCTCATTCCAGAATCCATTAGTATTTCTTATAAATAATTTTAATTTGAACAATAAATATATAAATAGATAATAAAACAGAAACACATATCACAAACATAACAATAACTTTTAACATAAAATACAAATACTTTCTAAAAAATAATCACAACTTGAAGGTGAATGTTTAGGGGGTTTCTTCAGTCTATTTGTTGCATATAACAACAGCACATGTCTACATTTTCTGAAGGCAAACGCTATCTATTATAACATCACACAACAGCTTCTATGAAAGGTCAGTTAATGCTGATGAAAGCCAAGATGATTTACACTGTTGTGCCATGGATTACCTCAGGTATGTTCAGATGAGCTTATGTTTGGAAAACTGGTAACAGGGAGGGTTGACTCAATCCAGAGGGCCACACAAAGAATTAGACTTCAATTATATTTAATGACAATGATATACCAGTTGATTTGTTTCTTATGTAAATGAAGGCCTGATGAGTAATAATAATAATAATAAATACTAATAATAATAATGATCCAGGGTAATTATGAGCTGGTAATCTTTGTTACTTGATATAGCCAAAGTATCACTTGTGATGTGTGATACAACAACAACACCCTTGGGATTAATAAAGTATCTATCTATCTATCTATCTATCTATCTATCTATCTATCTATCTAATAATAATAATTAAATAAAACCTACTATTACTGAACATGCTTAATAAACATACATAATGCATACATACATAATGGTCGAGAAGAAGCATAGCATCCATATAAACAGTTGCTGACCCACTGACTACTCTATAGGCTAGCATCAGGGATTTGAACTTAATGTGTGCTGCTAAAGGAAGCCAATGTAGCAACCTGAAGAGAGAATTGACACGTGCCTGTCTTGGCTGGTTAAATTTATCTGCAGTGGCTTCATAGCACATGCGGGTACTCCTGCCAGAACAAATTGTAGTAGCCCAGAAGTGACAAGATCACAGCCTTGACCAGAATATGTGCTACATATTCTATCATATAAAGTCTGATCTTGTGGATGTTGTACAGCTTGAACCTGCATGAATGAGAAACAGTAGAAATGTGGTCAGAAAAATATAGCTGCTCATCAATCACCTCACCAGGACACACTGTACGATCTGCCCGAGGTGTAGGACTCAAACTATCCGAAAGCATTTCTAGTGATGCCAGTGTCAGAGAGGGTGGCAAGAAGGATGTTATGGTTGGCTGTGTCAAAGTCAGAAAAGAGATCTAGCGGGGATGGAACCGATGACATGTGAATAGCTCTAGCAAGTGATAGCAGGTCAACCATTGTTAGTAGAGCCATTTCAATCAAGTAGTTCCTCTTGAAGCCAGACTGGTTTGTATCGAGCAGTATGAATAATGTGTAAAGTACTATCAAGTTATTCTTTAAAAAACTGAATGCAACCATCACACAATAAACTTAGAATATATAAAGGCAACAGATAAACAGATACATTCTTCAAAGATCTAAAGTAGGGAGAGAAATGGCATTGCCTAACTTCCATATCTACTGATGGGTTATGAAAGTGCATATTGTAATATTAGAAAGTGAAAGGAATCACAAAGAAATTAATCTGTATTGGCTTGATTAGGTATGGGGAGTGTAATGCACATGTGCTTAGGAAACAGCTTAAGTGCTTGTAGTTAAACCAGACCAAGGGCTGGCGCTGTTTGCTAATACCTTCTCTCTTCATCCGTCTGCAGGATGGGAGATTGACACCTATTTGTCCTATGATGTTACTTCCATTGTTCACCCTCCTGTACCCACCCCTTCCTTCCTGGGAGGCATATAAGCAGCAGTTCGACCATCTTGGGGGAGTTTGATTAGAAACCCAATCTGAAAAGACTTCTCTGCATTTATTGTGTGTTTTCTTTGATTTTTTTTTTGGCTTTGATTATACGGGGTCCCAAACCACTTACATTGTTTTGTCTCCCTTTTCACAGGAGGAACTCCTGCCGTAATTCTACCTTTTGTTCTTTGCAGCGTGCACTAGTTACCACCAACTACCAGCAACTCATTGTACACTTAGACCATGGTCCTAATGCGCTTGAAGACCGAAATGTTACTTTCAATTGCACCCTATCAAAACAACCCTAACCATAATTATGCATTTTGGCAGAACAATCTAAGAAGGCTATTAGACTTTTGTAAACTTTTAAAATACTGTTATAATTAACATTTCCCACATATTTCCCATGGATATTTTCCTCTACCTGTACCTTTTACAGGTCATTTGGAGAAAAAAAAAACGAATCAGTAAGAATCTCTCAGAAGATGCTGTATGTATCCAAGATTTCCTCAGTTTTCCTCATTATTTTACTTTTACAATGTGCGTTTTCCTTTTGCTGGCACACACTTAAATTTGTAATAATGTCTGGGCATTGTTTTATTAGTAGGGCAGTGATCTGATGGTTATAAATAAGAATATGCTTCAAACTTAATTCAAATTAAATGTGCTTGTTACGTCAGACATTATTATTTTTCCTCAATTTTGTGTACTTTTGATGGGTTGAATTTTCAATCATAGATATTATGTTATTAAAAAACCTTTAAAACACACAATATTTATTACATAAAGATTGTACTTGTTATTGGGACCTTTAGACATTTCAATATGTTCAATATATTTCCGTATATATACTCCACAAAGGGAGAATCACACATCTTAAAGTAGTTTTTTATTCCTAGGTGTTCAACTCCTATCGGGAATCATCATCAGAGGAAAATCATTAGACATACAGGAATCCAAAGCAATATACAGCAGATAGGAAGGGGAGAGTAGGTGGATGTTGGGGGAGGGGGGGGGGGGTGTTGGTTGTTAATGAGGTGGGGTTCAGAGAGTGTTGGTTATAACGCCTTATTTATTATTTGCATGTCCTTCTTTTCAAGCCTGCATATGCTAGGTTTATGTCCAAATGTCTGTTAATGGCATTTTCATTCAATAGCGATAATTCAGCCTGTTCACTGTGCTTTACTAATTTTAATTTTATCCCCAGTATGACATCTTATTTTCCTTCAATGGAAGAATCCTCAATGGGAAAAGGACATCCTATTTATCCTAAAGTTACAAAACAAAATTAACTTGTGAGGATCTAGTCAGGCTGCCAAACTAATGCTAACCTTTAAGAAACTACACTGTTCCTGAGTATTAACTTTAAACTGCTTGCTTTGCTTTATCTGATCTTTGAATGATAAGGGTGGTGGTAGTGAAGTGATTTGGATAAGTTTAGTATTGTATCTACACTGATGTCTACTTTACATTATGCAATCCCTGAAATCAATAAAATATATTACTAAACAAGGAAAATCCATCCGTCCCTTTTTGGACCAACTCTTTCTGGGGTCATGGGAATCAGAGGCCATCCCAGAAGTATCAGGCTCAAGGCAAGAACCAAATTTGGTAGCTGAACCTGAATACATTACTGAATGTGTCTGGAAACTTTCCTTTGTGGAAACTTGGGTCTGTAAATACTGGATTCTACAGATTCCAACTGTCAAGAACAAAAATAGTGCAGAGGCAGTCTAAGCTCTGGAAATCATCATTACATTTTACCACAGAGTTCACCTCTATACATACTTTTTAAAACATCTTAACATATAGTTTAACAAAGCTTTTAGCAGAACAAATATTATTACATATGTTTTATTTTTATGCTTCTACTTATTTAATTATCACTGCAAGATTTTAATTTGTATTTATTTGTGTGACAATCAAAATTATTTTTACTTTGGCAAACGACTTAAAGAGCTAGATTTTAAGATGCATGTTAACAACAGAAGGAAAACATTTCAGTGTATTGAGATTCTGCACTGCTAATGCTTAATTCTTTTTTACATGGTACTGCTGTGCAGCCCTCCACATGTCGTAAAGCCATAGGAGAATCACCATGTGTCTTTCTCTTTCTTCTAACAATAATTCTTACAAATATTTACATAACACACTACTATATCAAAAAAGCCTCTTGTTTTTTCAGAGGACTGTATGTGACATTTTATTCCTACAGGCTTCAAAGAGCCTGTACTGGTTCTAATATGAGTAGGTGTAATGAAAATAACTTAGTTCCTCTGTTAACACAAGCATTTTTCATCAGTTATTTGAATGAAAAAACAGTTAGCAATGTAGTTAATACTATACAAACAAAAACAATTGTCTTGCACAATACAGGGTGGTCCAGATCTAATTATGAAATTAATTATTATTAAGTTTATTACTCCGAGCCTGTATCCAACTGAATGGAGAACAAGTGGGACATTACATGGAAAATCAGTGAATTAATTCAATGCAAGTCCATTTTCGTTTATTACAAGATATTTCAAACAGTTCTTTTGTCTTGTATTGTTTTCCTGCATTGCATTAAAAGTTGCATAATTATATCGGGACCACCCTATAGTATACAATATCTCCCATTATACAAGTTAGCATTATTTGCTATTTTAACTTCTTGTAAAATGTCTTGAAAACTGGAAAAAAACATTTTTTTCTAATAAATGTGAAAAAGAATTTAATCTGGTGGAAAAAATAGTTATTGAAACAAACCACTATGCTGAGCTGTGTTGGAAAAGACACAGTAAACCATTTGCTTATCGCAGTCACTGGAAGCCTCCCACTACAGATGACATGTTGGTGTTTTTCAGTCTCCTGATATTTAGTGTGTAAACCAATATAGAAATAGTACTGCTTCACAAAAAAGTGTTTGCAAAACCAATTTTTAGAGACGTTATGAGTGAATGTCAAACAGTCAGTATTATGACGCCAATCACCCTGAACTGAAACTATACAATCTATGGAATCATCGAAAATATCAGAAGGTGTATGTTCCAGAGCATGACATTAAGTATTGATTCTTTACACTGATAGGGGGACCAAGAGGAATGGCAAGTATAGTCAATATGATTGTGCAGGTCAGGCACTGACATTCTATGCTGTTATCCAAAATCAATGGAAAAATATTACAAAAAAAATTATTTGACGTCTGCTGGATGGTTGTGTGTATTGGTGACTTCTTCAAAACATACCACTTGAAGCACATGTGCTAAATCTGAATAAGTACTGTAGTGAAAACTAAAAATACCTTCCTTTCTTTGATTATGCTGATGTTTTTTGGTATTTACATGTTTCTGTTACACATAATAATATTTTTTGTTTTTGAAAATAAAATCACCACTTTTGGCTTGTTTTTCCAGGGTTAAAGCACGTAACATCTAAATAAAGAATACAGTGTATTATAAAATATTGCACTTCTCTTAGACGTTATCTCGTAATACAAAACACACAAGTTATTTAGCTTAATATTTTGTTTCATGTGTCAAATTAAGTTGTGCGTATTTTAGGATTTAATCTACCCGGGGTTTGTTTCCTGCCTTGTGCCCTGTGCTGGCTGGGATTGGCTCCAGCAGACCCCCGTGACCCTGTAGTTAGGATATAGTGGGTTGGATAATGGATGGATGGATCTACATATGTCCCCTAAAAAAATCCAACTTTCAGTGGATTGTCACAAGGGGTTTCACAGAATGTTAATTTAAAAGAACCTCAGCTTGTTGGTGATGGTCATGATCAGTTGATTTAAACAGGACTGTGAACATAGAAGAAGATAAATTAGATACTTGACAATGGATTATGAATAACTTCATTGTCTGCCGTTAGGAGAGCAAAAATTAAATTCAGTCAAGGCTGAAATATACGTAGACCTGAATGAGACAATGCTGATGAACTAAAGCAAGGTTAAAGTCAAATTGCTTATTCAACCAACAATCAGGCTCAAATGCTTGAAGGGTTGAGTGTCATAATATCTTTTCGTTCTTTTCTTCCTTGGTATTTCTTCGACTGACTGCGGAAGGAACTGATTATTGAGAAGAGAAGGTACAAGGAATTTCAGTAGTAAATAATAATACATAAAATGTGTAGTATTAATTAAAAGAAACCGGACACATTACAGTAATCCCTCCTTGATCGCGGGGGTTGCGTTCCAGAACCCCCCGCGATAGGTGAAAATCCGCGAAGTAGAAACCATATGTTTGTATGGTTATTTTTATATATTTTAAGCCCTTAGAAACTCTCCCACACTGTTTATAAATATTCTCCGCACAGTTATACAGTAAACCCTCGTTTATCGTGGTTAATCTGCTCCAGACAGATAAATGAATTTCCACAAAGTAGGATTCTTTATTTATAAATCTAATATTTTCGCAGTTAGAGCATAGAAAACCTGTTTTTACGACCTTCTAAATACGTTTTTTTAACATTATTAGAGCCCTCCAGACATGAAATAACACCCTTTAGTCAAAAATTTAAACTGTGCTCCATGACAAGACAGAGATGACAGCTCTTTTTCACAATTGAAAGAATGCAAACATATCTTCCTCTTCAAAGGAGTGTGCGCGTCAGGAGCAGAGAATGTCAGAGAGAGAGAGCGCGAGAAAAGTAAACAAGCAAAAAATCAATAGGGTTGTTTGGCTTTTAAGTATGGGAAGCACCGCGATAAAGCAGCCGCAATGAAGGGATCAATGTGAAGGTAGTCTTTCAGCATTTTTTACAGGCGCGTCCGTATCTTCTAAGCAAACAGCCTCTGTGCAAACAGCCCCTCTGCTCACACCCTCTCCGTCAGGAGCAGAGAATGTCAGAGAGAGAGAGAGAGAGGCAGAGAAAAGCAAACAATCAAAAATCAATAGGGGCTGTTAGAGCTTTGAAGTTTTCGAAGCACGCAGGAAGCATATCTTATATCATTGAGGCGTTTTATTTAATACGTAATACGTGCTCTGATAGGGTAGCTTCTCAGCCATCGGCCAATAGCGTCCCTTGTATGAAATCAACTGGGCAAATCAACTGAGGAAGCATGTACCATAAATTAAAAGATCTATTGCCCGCAGAAATCTGCGAACCAGCGAAAAATCTGTGATATATATTTACAGTGCATCCGGAAAGTATTCACAGCGCATCACTTTTTCCACATTTTGTTATGTTACAGCCTTATTCCAAAATGGATTAAATTCATTTTTTTCCTCAGAATTCTACATACAACACCCCATAATGACAACGTGAAAAACGTTTACTTGAGATTTTTGCAAATTTATTAAAAATAAAAAAATTGAGAAATCACATGTACATAAGTGGAGGCGTCCCAGATGGGCAAGGACCCCGACTGCACGCTACATGTGATAATGCTGGCAGTAGTGCTTCTGCTTCATGCATCGCAGGTTTGATTCCTGTGCGTGGATGTTATCTGTGAGGTTAACGTCTATGTGAGGAGTTTGCACTTTTTCCCTAAGCCTGTTTGGGTTTTATTCAGAGTACTCTAGGGTTTCTCTACATCTTCAGAGAGGTAAAGCTTAATTTTCTGTTCCAATTTGGGTCTGCATGTGGTCCTTATGTGTACTATTGTCCCATCCAAGGATGTTTCTGAACCTTGTGCCCTGAAATAGACTAAGTGGGTTTAAGGCTTTTATATTATAAAATTATGCATACCTGCATAAGAAAGAAAATTAAATATTTTACCAGTGTTGCCGTTGTAACTCTTCAGTTGTGTGTGTTTCTTTGTCATTCTCAGTGTTGTGCTCTTTCAGTGTATTAGACAATAAATTGTATATACAGAAGACTGCAAGTACACTTCACTTTGGCACTGATAATGTGTTATGGGTGAAACTGAATAGTTTAATTTCAAATCTGAAACCTTTATTAACCTTTTTACTTTTCCTAAATTTCTTTAATTACTTTATACATTTTGGTTTATATAATGATAAATGATAAATGAATATCACTGCTACATCACAGACCTGGCAACCTGGGTGTGAATCCCACATATTATTCATCTCTCGCACATTCTCCTGGTGCCTACATGGGTTTTTTTTCCCCCATCCTGAAAGACATGTTGCTTAGGTGAAGTTCAGATTCTAACTGAGCTCCTTCTGGGTGTGGTATATGTGTGTATTCAATGGACACGTACATCCTGTCAAGAGCTGTTTGCTACCTTGTACCCAATGCTGCAGGAATAGACTCTGGCCCACCATAATCCTGAATTGGATATTACAGGTTTGAAAATTAGTTTAAATATATAATTTAAAATATTAAAAAACCTTTTAACTTACAAATTATTTAAGTTTTCAGATATATATTTCTTTAGCTCTCCTATTAAAATCAGATTTACTGCAGTGTTCTATAATAAATGATGAATGCATCACAGCAGTACACATAAAAGTCATTAACTCTGTGTGGATTTTGTTTTGTATGCTTAGCCTAAGACGTCATCCTTCATGTCTTTAAATAAAAAGAATTCCAGGAAGTTACAATGGCTTTGCCTGTGTGCTTTATTTCAGACAGGTTAGACAGGTATTATCTTTTGAAAAGCCACTACTGCTACAGTTTCTCTTATGATTTGCCTAAATGCCTCAAGGGGTGTCTGTTACAATGGATGAAGTACAATGTGTTCACTGACAGAGCTATAACTCTCAAAGGATCTTCTTCACTTAAGTGAATGTTGAGTGCATGGTCTCACATTTAACTCTTTAATTTACATAGGTCCCAAAGATACATCCTTCTATTGCATCGGCTGTGTTGTGATCTACTCAATGTACTTCTTACATTGCAGGAGTGTATTAGGTTTAGATTATAAATAAATTAGTGGAAGGGGTGCTTCTTTTAATTTTTTTAATACAAATATTTCATACTGATCATTTTCAAGTCATTTAATACATTTAGCAGTATATTTTTTCCATGTTTCCCTGACACTTCAATGAAGAATTACTGTACAAATAAAAAATATATACTTTTTCATACATATGTTGATAAATTACAAATAATACTTAGAAATCTTGCTGCAAATACACATGCCGAATAAAAGTAATTTTTGAAGACAAAGTTAGTTTTGTTTTTTTATTTTTTTTCAATATGCTGGCAGTACTTTTCAAGTGATATTTTAAGATTCTTAAATGGTTACCTCAATGATTCCAAGTGCTGGTAAAAAAAGCTTCCATTTATTAACATGACAGCTCCAGTGGCGAGCAATACATAGAGTATTTGGGACTATTTTTCTTTTTTTTAATGGTAAAAAGTCTCTTCCTTCTTCATGTAGAATCACCTTTTATACACTTAAGCTGAATTCTATGCAAACAAATTCACTGAATTAAAACATTATTTTTTGGTACTGTATATATACTCCCCAGGTACCAACAAGAATATTGTTTCTCCTTGGACGCTAATTGAAGTCGACATCCATACAGATGCACAGACAACCACATGGAATTTAGCTAGTAGTTCTTACATATAATGTGTATGTATGCTTTTATGCTGTCAAATTGGTGGGTATCAAATCTTTTCCAATGTGAAGCTCCCCCAATTTCAAAATAAACTGCTGGTCATCTTTATCTTGCCTATTTTTGGTCTAACCACTCCCTGGGGGGTATTTTTCGTACATGGATTGCTCGTTTAGCCGGATGTAATTGTTGACGATTTGGCATGATCCTGGATCTGTCGGTTTTTTGAAACTCTTGCTGGATGTGTTGTCATGTTCTATGTAAACAAGGATTAGCTCACACACTTAATCAGTTTCTGTGCATGGAATTCATTCAGTCATGGCTTCACAGTTCATGAATGAGCAACCAATTGATATCGGTGTGCAAATTATAAGAAAAGAATTTCATATACAGAGGGTTTTGCACGATCGGCAAGATCCTTTATTGCTCCCGGAGGAAATTCTTTTTGAAAGATACCGCTTTAGCCGAGGGGGAATGTTGTACCTCAAAGATTTATTAGCACCTTATATTCGAAGTCAAACTAGGCGAAGTCAGGCTCTCACAACCACACAAACAGCATGCATTGCTTTGAGTTTTTTTGCAAGTGGCACTTTTTTATATACTGTAGGCGATGCGGAAAATCTATCTAAAAGTGCAGTTTGCTAGGCAATTCGTAAAGTCTGTTTGGCTCTGAAATATTTTCTTCGGGTTTTCATAGTGTTTCCTCGACACCTGCATGTGCAGACAATAAAAGAGGCATTTCATGCCATTGCAGGTACACAGGCAAAAACACCCACAGTTCCATAAAGAATCTCACAATCAGCCTAACATTCTCATTACCCAGGATTTCCAAACGTGATTGGGGCACATGGGACTGATCAGAGAGGAGTTTGATCAAACATTATTTGGAAAATGTACCTCTCCTCCTGATGAATAATCAAACACAGTGTCTTCATCAAATATTTGACCTTCGTCAATATCTCGTTGGTCAGACACAAGTTCTAGGGATATGACATTCCCTGCAACTGACCCAACAAAAAAAGAAAAAGAGGGCTATACGGAACATACCTATGGCACACATTGAGGACAAATATATGAAATGACCATCCTTTACCTGAAATGAAGTGACCACTGCATCCTGCCACTGGTTCTGAGGAGGAGCTTCCCCCTGGATTTCCCTCAGAAACAGGGTGATGGGCATTTTGCTGGAGAGCCAACTCTTCTGCAGGGGTTAGGTCTGGACTGCATAGACCTCCACCTGTTTTTTGCTTGTCTTCCTTCTTATTAGCTTTAAAATAAATGTTTTTTATATTATATATGATTCTTTATGTCAACAATTCTTTAAATAGTTATATACCAATATTTACCAGTTTGAAGTATATTCTTGTACTTAACTTTAACCTGTTCCCATGTTTTCCTTGTGCTCATATTTGATCTGGAATTATGACATATTAAATAATAATTAATCTGACACATAGGAAATGAAACACTGCATTCAGTAAGTACAATGCACACTACTTAGCGTTTAATTTGTTGGCAACTTTTTGCTAGCCATCTTTTCTGGTTTGGGCTGCTTTTGCAGTGTTACCCCTTGTGCATATTAAATCTTGAAATTCTTCATATCCTTCAAGTAAAAGGTCCTGGGGCCTCATGCATAACGCTGTGCGTAGAGCTCACACTATAACATGACGTAAGCACAAAAGCCGAAATGTGCTTACGCACAGAAAAATCCAGATGCATAAATCTGTGCGATCGCCAACTTCTGTGTTCTTCCGCTACATAAATCCCGGTCAGTGTGAAAAGTAACACTCGTGCATGCATCTGTTGTCCTGCTCCAACTTCTCCCAGAATTACGCCTCTTTGAATATGCAAATCAATATAAATAGCCCTTAAGCTCAGTGTTCTGTGAAAAGACAATGGGAAAAGCAAGAGGGAAAATGGAAGAATTTCAGCGAATACCAAGTGGAGGCAAAGAAAAACATACTATTTGTTGGTTTAAACAGTGATATAACACTGATATATGATATAATATATATATTATATTCACAAAGGCGCACAGTGCCTGAAATAAAAAAGAAGTTTTCAGATATCAAAGTCGCCGTGAAAAGACGAGTCGTAGCCCACTATCTGAGTGTCATATGAAAGCTTATTAGGGTACAGAGAAAAAAAAGGCACACAGAAGGGAAAAAGCATGAAATGTCAACTTCAATCTTGAAATTTCCACTTTAATCACGTAGTTTATTTTGTCATTAAAGTAGAACATCATAAACTTCATCTTAAAATCGTTTAATTTTCTAGTTTCTCAAATCCCATCGTAACTAAAGTAGCATGTTAAATGCTTTGTTTTGTATGTGTTCGTCTGTGTGCTGTATGTGTGTGAATCACTACATGCTTCTTGAACGGGCTTTCTCTTCCTCCAACAGAACACAGAATCTATTACATTCGTGATATTACAGCTCTCTAAATAACTAAAATACGAGATGTATATGTGATATCATTTTCATGATGATAGGAGTTAAAGCACATTATTAAACATGGGAACACAGTGGCGCAGTAATTGTGCGCGACCTTCGATGAAATAATTTATTGAAGCAGTACTCAGAGGCGGCTCTAGGCTTGTGGCGGCCCTGGACAGAGAAAGAATCAGTGGCCCCTTCGCCCGCCAATGTCAATATGGTATCTTATGCACAGCGGATGGCCACGTCCTTTGCAGACACTGCATAGCCTCCTCGTGCTCATGACACAAGCGTTTAACTTTTGCCGAAATTTGCAGCTGTTTTTAGCTGTGTCGTTATTTTCTCTTTCTGTTTTATATTCAATATATATTGGCATAGCTGCCCCTGGGATTTGCCGGCCCTGTGCAGGTGCACAGTTTGCACATGCCTAAGGCCGCCCCTGCAGTACTGTCTCTTTTAAACGTACTAACCTCTAATTCCTGTCTTTCCTTTTCTTTCTCCAAGTAACCGATCGCCACACAATCAGCTCTGTAATAGACGTTAAGCCATCTGTAAGCTCATAACACCGATTCTTCAAAACTTTTAAGGAACATTGAAATATCTTTGTAGTACATGTTTAATTATTCTATCCTTCACGCCAGTCCCAGTGAAGCATACAGTGCGGGGCAGGAACAATCTGTGAGCGGAGCTCCAGATCCTTGCTAGCATAGCGACACCCTGTCCTTTAATTATTAACGATATAGATTATTTAAATGAAGTTAAAGTTTTATCTCTATAATATAATAAACATATTTTGCTGCATTTCATCTTAAAAATGATATCGTCATCATATGTAAATACGTGCTTTATAAAGTGGCTCAGGTTGTGCAATATTATAATTGTACAGTGAGGTGATTGTACTTATAAGTCCAAACAGTTCTACAAGGAGCAGTTGATGGACTGATTGAGTTTGTTTAGAGCTCTTGGGATGAAACTCTTTCTGAACCACGAGGTCCGTACATGTTTGAAGCGTTTGCCGTGTGAGAAGCAGTTCAAATAGAAAGCATGGCTGAGGCAGCGTGTGCTTGATGCTGTATACTGATAATTCTCTTTCCGATCAGCTGCTCCGAATGGCGCAGTGAGAGTAATATGGAAAAAGATGATCTGCTGTGGCAACCCCTAATGGGAGCAGCTGAAAGAAGAAGAAGAAGGTGCAGTGAGAGTAACAATGTTAAAGCAGTTATGGTATTTGGAATAGTTTGACCATTCTGTGGACCATTATATTGTTACTGGTTAATTACAATCAGATGCATTAAACTAATAAACAATATGCGGTTAATTTCAGTGTATTTATAAAGCCAAGTCAGGGACGTGGATCTAAAAAAGAAAGATAAACCACACAGAAACAGTAGCACTGCTTTGACGCTAAGTCTGAAAAATCGAGCAGAGAACTTGCGTGCGACAGGGTATGAGGTACCGTGGAAATGTGTGTGGCTTTACGCCAAGTTTAGGTTTTATACATCGCGATTTGAACGTGGAAACATTCTTACACAACATTTCTGTGCGTATACATGAGACCCCTGCTCCGCTTGTGTGAAAAAATGTGGCCGTTCTTTCGTCATTTTGTTGCAGCCTATCAAAGACTTGCTGATCATGTTTTCTAGACTCAATATATATGGGCTTTTCAATCAGCGCGGGCGCACGCATTCATCTCAGATGATTAGATCCAGCTAGACTAATCTACTACACAACTGCGTTTGAAATACCAACTTATCCCGGATGAGTTTCACCGGCATTAACTCATCCAAGATGAGGCATCTGATCTCGGATTATTTAAGCGACGTACGGAAAATACCCCCCGGATCCATCTCTAAGCTCTTATTGTTGCCTTTTTCCTAATACTGCACTTGTATATTTTGAGTGTACATTATGTTTGATGAGTTTGTTTGAAAGCACATTTACTTCAGGGATGGACCTGAATGCTGCTTATAATGTTTCTCCCTCTTTCCTTTCCCCAGGGAAATGTTGCTTGCACAAAAAAATCACTGGACTATTAAAAGGTTTGGTATGATGTGGTCCTGAAAACTACTACAAATTTACTTCCTAGACATCCTTGCAATTATTTATCTTTTTCTTCTCTTTATGGCCACTATGGCCAGTAGTTTCACTTCATCCTCACTCTCCTCCGCAACATCACCTTACTGGGCTTGTGTCTGGTAAACAAAGTCTGAGTCCTTCTGGCCCTAATATTCTCCCTACTTTAACTCTAGAAAACTCACATTATGTAACACTGAAAACATTCTTTGTATTTAGTTGCATTTGTGCTTTTTTGCATATTTATCTTTTACACTTTTCTTGGCTTCCATTTTTGCAAGAGAAGTACTTCCCTCAAACTGAGATTAAACTCATGTAAATTCTCAAATGTGTGAATATTCAGCTGATATAACTTCAGGAATGCTACACGGTGAAAAGAATGACAGAATGCCCTTTTTATGGTGGGTTATAGACTCAGACAAGGAAGACAAACACAGAAACTGCTCTGCCAAAGCTGGAAAACAAAAAGAACTAGAAAAAAAAACAGACTGGGAAATAAAGAAAGAAAAAACAATGTCAAAGGTTTTTGCCAGATAATTAAAAAGAAACCAAAAAAAAGAAACATCAAAACCAAAAAGCTAAACAAAACTTATTGGTGAAAGAAGACTGAAGTAATTCCTGACTCCCAAAAAGATTACCTAACTCTATAATATGAAAAACATGAAAACACAGTATACACAAACTGGGCCAGAAAGAAATGTGCAACGCTAACCCTTCATACTTTTGCTTCAGGTCACCATGAGGTAATGACCCAGGTTCACTGCTAACAACAATAAACCCTTCAGAGTAAAAAAAAAAAAAATGTGACACATGTTGGTTGGAAGCATGCGCTGATGAAGGACAACATGGCAGCACAGAAAAACCAAATTATAATTTGACAAAATACTATGAGTAAAAGAAACCAAAAGTACCCAACATGAAGAGAAATTAATTTTTCATGTTACAAAAACCTTTAAATCATGACAGAGATAAAGTTGTGTAAACAAGATTTATG
Source organism: Polypterus bichir lapradei (assembly GCA_026402145.1). Taxonomy (NCBI): domain Eukaryota; kingdom Metazoa; phylum Chordata; class Cladistia; order Polypteriformes; family Polypteridae; genus Polypterus; species Polypterus bichir. The sequence goes on from JANRMT010062856.1 coordinate 77,476,481, forward strand.
ATTTTACAGAAAATGAGATACAAAGAATCTGGCAAGCATAATTTCTAAGGTGAAAGTGAAGATTTGAATATAATTTAATTTTACAACTAAATCTATTTTTCTTTACTTCTGAAATTTGGAAGATCATGCTCAAAAACTAAGCTGCTTTTAAATTTTTATTTTATTTTGGAACAATCATGTGAAGGGAATTTGGGGCTAATCAACCAGTGAAATATGACAATAAGAACCAAAGACAATGAAAATGCTCATGTCAAATAAAACTTCAATCCTGTGAATATAAAAAGATAAAAGTAAACAAGCTGTGAACATCTCAGCCAAGAAAGTTTTTTTCTAGTAACTTTTCATATAATTGACTGAACATGCATGAAAAAAAAACTACAGTGGACATGTTTGGCATAGTCCTCATTTTTCCATGCAACTTCTGTTAATTTCAACAGCTTTGCTCCAGTGAGAAACAAGGCCACAGATTCACTTAATGTTTTCTGTTTAGTACTCTCAGTCACTTCTTCAATGAACACTTCATCACACCATTTCCAACAAGTGAGGGCTACAAAAAGGAAGAATAATATGGGCTATTAAGGGGATGGGGAAGAACTGTCTCATTGACTTCTGTGCTTTCAAATGTGTGTAGTCACACGCTGTTGTGTTGAAGGTGAATTTCAATAGTTATTTTTGAGCTCAAGTGTTTCTTAAATGCTTCTTCAACTTTTTAAGAGTTTAATATATAGAACCTAGTTAACTGCTTGACCAGGTGGCATAAGGCCTACCAAAATCCATCCATCTGCAACCTAGAAATCAGTGGCCATTACTTTCCCTGCTGAAGGGGTAGTTCTAAATTTCTTCTTCCAAGCAGATGTTCACTGTTTTTAGGTCTAAGGCTTCAAGTGATGGATAAATGATTTATCCCCATTGATGGTCTATGACAAAAGGCTTTGTGCAGCCCAATGTGAATGAACTTTTGAACATTGGGTAGACAAGATGGAGATTTTAGATTAACCACAGAATGTGTTGCAGACATTTTCTGGTCATTTTGACTTAAGTACAGAAACTGGCACATAATGTTTTGGACAACTCTTGTAAAATATTCAATATGAATACAACTTGCAATATGCTACTCAGTTCTGTTTGGGTCACATCTTTTTTTTATGTGCCTCTCATCACATACACCAATGTGATTTTTATTCTCCCTAAAACCAGGATCATCAGTTGACAGCAAATTAAGCCATGAGGGTTGGCAAAGGGAACATCAACCACTCAAATGAATGGTGCCACCACCACCAGTTTTTCTACTAATACATTTTTGAACACTTCATCTAATTAACTTGCACTGCATAAGTGCTACAGGAAGGAATACAAACTTAGCACAAAGAGTATTAAGAATTTCACCTAGTACACCTGTTGGCGAACTTCCTAGTGGTCAATCAAACTTGGAATGACAACAATAAAACAACTTTCATAAGAAGATAACTTATCATAGAGAAAAAGGATGAAAAAGGAGAATGTAATTTATTTAATTCTCAGATAAAAAAAAATGCCTGAAAAGAAATGGTTATGTTGTGAGTCATTCTTTAACTGATCAGACTGGTTGACTTACTCATCTGCTCCACCAAGCACAGTGCCAACAGCATCTCATTTCCTTTATATTCTTCCATTTAGGATCTGATCTCTCTATAACACTGCCAGAAACAGTTGCCTAAATCCACCTTCCAACTTCAGACTTAATTTGTTTTGCAAACGTTCACACCTTAGCTCGGAGTGATGCCTTAACATACTGTAACTTATAGAATTTCATTCCCATCAGTCAAGAGCTTCTAGATGAGTTTTATGCCTCTTTTATTTAAAGAGCAGATGTTCATATGCATTTCCTGATTCATTGCTCCATGCTCCCATTTATTATCAGCAGGATTCCATCAGTCCCCTGTTGGTTTTGCTTGATGCCCTCTAACATCCTGCTGGCTTCCTCCTGGTCTGGCACAACCTTTCTGTTTTTCTGGTGCTCCTGGAGAATTCCTTATTGGGAAACCCGCTGCATGCATAGGGCTTAATGCTGCCTTGACAGCTCCTGTCTGTCCATATTATTCTGTCTTTATACTCTCATTGCTCTTGGCAATATCTTTTTGCCCAACCTCTTATAGCACTCTGAATATATTACTGGTTAATAACAACTGTACTTGTTAACTAAATATCATGTTTGCCAAATTGAAACATATGGATTTATATTGTAATATGAGGATGACTTTACTTATAAATCGCATGCTATTTTTAATAACAATATGTTTCAAAATATAAAGTGGAATTACAGTAAGTTATTTTATAGTATCTTACTGTATACACCTTCTGTTGTTAAGGCTTGGCTGAATTATATGGTTTAATATTCTCAAGGTAATGAATAAAACATGCAAAAGTTAATGTCCCACAGTGTCAGAATTTAACACACCTTAATGAAACTCAATTGGTTTGTTGCAATTGGATTAAAACTATCACACTCAATTGACATTGTGCTGTGGATTTATTGAGTAATTGCTATATTATATGCTAAAAGAAGAGACCACAACAAGGTAATATTTTTGAAACCAACGCAGTATTTTCTAAATATAATCTTCGGAAACTGGGCATCAAAGTTGCATCTTGATGTCTTATAGTTGTGGAGGCTTGGGAATGCATTAGCTGATCCAGGCATTGCACTCATAGTAGACTTTAGCCCCTTGCAACCTGTTATTTAGAAGGTGAGTTTAGAAATTTAATGAATGAGTAATGATCTAACTAAATAATTACTGAAAAAACAATAGCTACTGTATTGTTAATATGACATCATTATAATATTAAAATCACCATCTGCAATTTTTATGAGAGCAGATTGAAATGATCCATCTACTTTATTTTTTTCTTTACATTTTTTGTTAGATACTCCTTAATTTTGGCATTACTTGAATTGGCACCTGCCACACAATAATGGAAGAATGTTCTTAGCTGATCTATTAGACGATTTCCTATTATTCTTCTCTTAGATAGTCTACTTTTGTTTAACAATTACAGTTTCACCCCAATATGCATTACACAATGCTTTACATATACAGCATTCTCTTTTGTGTTTTTGTTTGAAAGTAACATTATGTTTTATTTTCAACATACTGTTTAGTCTTCAAGAGTACGTGCTCCCCTAATGCCAATTCATGTACCTGCAGGGCATATTGGGAAGCCCCTGCTGGGGTCCATTGGTACCGACATGGGGAGACTGTTGGGAAAGGCTATGCCTATTTTCAGGGGCCTCACCCTGACACAGAATTGCTTCCTCCTTGACACCAGAAGTATTCCCAAGTCTGGCATAAAAGGGGCCACCTCCAATACTCAAGAATCAGAGTTGGGAGAGGAGTTGGGCAAGGCATGTGCGGAGGAGGAAAAGAAAGGAAAGGAAAGGAAAAGAAGGTAAGGAAAGAGAAAGTGTACAGTGGGAGTTAACCTAAAAATAAAATTGTAGCTGGACCCAAAAAAAGTTATTTTGTGGTTTTGTGACATATTCTTTTTCCCTGCAACTGTTCATTTCCTTTTTTTCTATTTTGATCATCATCCTCAAAAGATACTTGTCAGTTCCATCAATGTTGTAAAGTGTTATCGGATCACCTGTGATATGCACCAAACACAAAAGGTACCAACTAACCTTTTAGATTCTTTTCTTAATGCATGATTAGAAGAAATGCCAAAACCAGATATGTCATTGTTACCTGTAACCTCTTATCTTCCTCAATACCCATATTTCATCCCACGTATTCAACCCTTGGTACCTTTATGACAGGCTGCTTCACTGACTGAATTGTCTTTTACTTTCAATTTTTTATTTAACCCCGTTTACCACCAAAAGAGAACATCCCAAAGGGATCCTTTTGAGCCCTTAAGGGACAACAGCTAGATAAGGAATCATTAATCTTCACTTCTCGGCTCACTAATAGCAATAATCAGGCAAAGACTGGCTTCAAACTATTACTTAAAAATCATATTTAATTGCATTATAGGCAATAATAAATATAAGCAATGCAAAGAATTATACAACCTGGGCGGGTTCATACAATCTTTATTTAGTCCCAGATGACATTTCCCACTGGTCCATTTACTTAGTTACAGAGTACTGTATATATCCTTAATTGAAAATGTAAAGAAAGATTTCTTGCCAGAGACAGGCTTCTTTTGCAAGTGTCTGCAACCAAACAGTAGCAGACAGTATATTTATTTAAAGTTTCCATATTTGCAATTAAGCTGAACTCTTTACAAATGTTTCAGAAAGCCAACTGAAAGCTTCATTTTTTGCAAAAAAGCATCAACTGAACTGAGAAAACTCTTTTTGAAAAAAATCTAATAAAAAGCTTTTATTGTGCCGTCCCTCTTCTTACCTAAGCTAAGCAAACACACTTGGCTTTCTTTCTGAGAATGGTACTAATTTATTATCACCAAGTCAAAGCTGATTTTAAAGGGAGTTAGCCACCAGAAATCTCGGAGTCCTTGTCTACTCCTATTCTGCCCCTGCCCTGAATATATAGTTTGTTCCTGACTTTTATTGTAACTTTGTTGTGTTGTTTTTTATGTATTTAATGTATGTTTTATTATATAATAGTAATAATAATAGCAGCTCATAATTCAAAACAGTAGATGCAGGGAAGACCCAGGATCAAACCCACAACCTCTTGAATATAAGACAGCAGTTCTTACCTTTGCACCAGCTAAGTGGACAGGTTTACTTCGCATCGATTGATATTTGGGCCTCAGTGTTTACACACTGGCAGCAACATGTAAATTGAATAATTTCTTTTTCTTCAGTTCTTGCATAAAAGCTCAATTGTTTTATTATACCTTTTGTGAAAGTGTTTTATATTTGGACTTCAGTCTTCACGCATTATATATACACTTCACATAAACACTTTGTCATTATTACTATAACATGAAAAATGTACTGTTTTAGTTATGTGTTCAACATTTCTTAACTTGCTTTTTCTGTCATTCTACATTTACACAGATGGAACAAACATGAAATGTATTAATTCCTTATAATGATATATTATTTACCTTATGCAATTCCAGAAACCTCACTCCCAAATAAAGAGACTTCAGCTGTGAGAATTTTGTGTACGACTTCAGCTGCCTCAATGAGGGATGGGATAGCAGGTTGCTTGCTGTTTGTGCTGATTGACACATTTGCATAACAAAGACACTGATGAGGAGGTGCAAGGAAATTTAAGGTGGCTCGTCATTATGAATATTTTTGTAGGCTTCAGGGATGCTAGTGTTAAATAGTGAAATAGAGGAAATAAAAGAAGCTCAAAAACCATAAAAATCCATCTCACTTCCTTTGAGATGTTGTGTAGAAAATGGAGACTTCCAACTTAAAAGAAAAATTGCTCTCTATATATAGCACTGTACACATGGCTGTGTAATGCTGAGCAGTGGCTTGCCTGTTTCTGTCTGGCTTATTCAGTTCAAAGGTTTTTCAAATATTCAGTCAATTTGAGCACAGATGAGGTGGCCAAGTCAATAGAGAAAATATTGGCTTAAACCCATGCAAACATTCAAAAGGCAACATGCCTGTGACTGTAATATTTCTGTATAAATCAACAAGGGTAATTCCAATTAGATAAATAAAGGTAATGACCCCACTGGACTGTTTAGATTCTCAAATGCATCTCAGATATTTGTCCAGATCTTAATTGACCCTTTCTATTTGGCCATTGTCCAGGTGATCACCTTGAAGTTAATTGAGATAAACACACACATTTGAAAACAAATTCTTGCAAAATCTGGAGACACCTTTAGGACCAAAAACTGAAATTGTAACTTTAGGAAACTGATGTAACTTCCCAAATTCTTTTAAGAGAAATCATTGTGAAACCTTTAGCCATCATAATTTCTGTACGGGAACAAAATATGAACTGTTTAAGAATTGACCCATGATTACCAGGAGTGTAGTATTGCCTTTTGAAGAAGACAGGTCAATAATGAAGCCTAAACAAATTTCCTCCAAAGGTCTGATGGGAAGGAGAAAAGGATGAAATAAATCTAAAAGACACTTGGAAAAAGATTTGGCCCGATTACATAATGTGATTTAACCAAAACTGGCCACCAAAAACAGCTCTTTATTATTTTCGTTGTTCTGTTGGTTCCAGGATGTCCTACTATAAATATGACTTGTATTCCTAATTCAGAACTCAATCTCTGTCAGATTCAGCAACAGATTGTAATCCAGAAGGGACACTCAAAGGTAGTATAGTTGGGTCACACTTAGCTTGAATGGACTCAAACAAATCACCTGAATCTTCTGTGGTGGCAATATCTTATAATCTCCCCTCATGAATAATAGTGAGAAATAATAATAAAATCAGTAAACTGGTCAAACAGGACATTGTCTTTTAAATTTGTATATCTTGACCTAGAGGAAATGACATCACTGAAGTGGCTAAAAACAATGCATATCAAGTCTGTCTGGAATTTTGATGTTTTGCAATATTTATAAAGATAAAGCTATTATGATAAATAAAAATCACAAATGGTTGTTCTGCCACATCTAGCTAATGCCTCTATTCTTCCTGAGATGTTTAAAGGCTAACAATTCTGTATGATCAGATGTTCCTAACTTCATTAACAAGTGTTAAAAGCAGTCTTCCATTCATTGCAATCCCATGTCATGAAAAAAATATATACTCTTCATAAATCTGAGAAGATTAAAGGGTACAGATAGGGAGGTCAAAGGCACATTTATTTAGCCTGTGCTGAAGAAATTTTATCAGCTAATTATTAACACGCCTGTAATACTGAAATACTGTTCTGCCAAAGTTTAGGCAGAATTGCAATATTTGTTTGGTTTAATGGAACCATTCTTAACAGTTGTCAAAACAATTTATGCTACTATCTTCCATCTCACCCTTCATCCAATTTATCAAGGTGTTTTAACATTTTAGGCAAAGATAGTTGGAAATAATTAATGGAGAGAAACATTCAATAACCAAGAATGTCATCAACCTCAATATGAAGACATTTTATTTATCATTTTAAAGATAGTGTATTGCCTTGAATTAAATTGGATCTAATCAGGCCTTTATCTGCTGATTCAGGTTTTAATGTATATTTTATTGGACTCTTAGGAACGTTAATCAGCATTAATATTTCTATACATATAAAATTGTCTGCTGTTATAAAACCCTTATCTTGATATTTATTTAATAATATATATTTTTATATGTATTATTACTATATTTATTGAAGTTGTACATGGGTGTGTCCATATTGTTTATGTTTGCTGAGTCCATTGCTGGCCATGGTCACATGTCCTATTGTATCATTACCTCCTCCCAATAAAAGATGGCAGAACAGTGCCATCAGTATTCTAGTATTTAAGTTTTCACAATGAATCTTTACTCACACCTTTTTCTTTGATTAAGGAACTTTTTGTTTGGTTCTAGCAATGACCTGAATAGCTACAGAAAACAATATCCATGGTATGATATGCTGTTTCCTTTTTTGAAACCAATACCTATTTTAATTCAGGCACTTAAAGATTCTCCTTCTGGACATGTAGCTAATTTAAGAGCTAAACTAACAACTTTATCATGGGTCCCAATCATCATAGCTTGCCAGCTCATCTTTCAATTCTTCAGTAAAACTGTTTCAAATTAGGATGACTAACACTGAATCTTCTACTGCTATCATTTTGAATGTGACTTTATATTCAATCACTGACTTATTTCCATGTTTGCAATGGGTTTTCAGCCAGCCCCTTTCACTCAGGCCAATGAAAACTGACCGAAAATTCTTTTACATTGTGACAGATTAGGGTTTTCTCGCACCCTTGTACCCTCAGACCACACGTCAGACACCAGGTAAAAGTCCAATAATAAGATGTATTATAATAATAAAGTGCACAAAGCACGCTCCTCTCCACAATACTCAATAATCAAATAACCAATAACAATTACTCCAAACTCCCAGACGCTTAGCCACCCTGCCTCCCAACTCAGCTCGTCTGTCTGGGATCTCCCACAGTCCTTTATACTCCTCGACCCAGAAGTGTTTCTGAGCCCTCAGTCCATGTGATTATCCAACACTTCCGGGTCGGGTAATCTTCTCTTTTCTTCAGCCCGGAAGTATATCATTCCTTCCGTTTCCGCGATTGTGAAATACTTCCAGGCTACAAGGAAAGTATAAGTCCCTGGGCCTCCCTGCAGCGTCCTCCGGTGGCCCCCATGGTATCCAGCAAGGCTGTGGTGAACAACTCCAAGTTCCATAATGCCCTGCTGGAATTCGGGGCTCTTCCATGTTGCAGGGATGGCTCCATCTGGTGGTTTGGGGTTGTTGGCTGGGATACATGGCCGGCAATCTCTAACAACATATAATACAGATTGTAACAGTTGGATGGTGAGTGTGTACAGAGCTGAGGTCAGGTCAAGAGGCTTGTGTAGCAAATAAAAATAATCAACGTGATATTAGATTAATCCATGGGGTATATTTGAAATTGCTGATCAAAGATAATGGTTAATTTCTTGGGGTTGGGATTGCGATGTGCAGAATTATGATCAAAGTCTTTTGGCTTTGTTCATCATTTCCTGGTCTTCTCACAAAAATTGTTAACACATGGGTGTCTCATAAGAGCTACCTGCAACAATATATATACAATTCATGTGTATGGTCATTCACTAACTTCCTAAACCTGAATACAGGGAAAAATTGAACTGTCTTTCATAAGCTGAATATCTTAGCAAAAAATTGGTTTCCTTCACATCAGATCTGAGCTCCTACAAACTTATCATATTCATCTCTGTCATCACTCTTGGGGTTATCCCGGACAGCACTCTGATTTTTGAAAACCACAACTCTGCAGTTGTGAAGGTGTATTTCATCACTTACACAGAACTTTGGCAGAAGCATACTTTCTGGACCTGTTCTGATGGAGAAATGCTCTGTTATGTCTCTGTCACCTCTCAAATGGAATAGTGTGATTTACTTTTAATGATCTTCCTGCTGAAAGTATTAACTGACTGAAGCAAGTTCAAAGTGATACTGTTAGTCCTCTGACCCTGACCTAATACAGTAAGTATTTGGCTCATACATACTGGTTACATGAATAATACTGGATTATCTTCAAATCTCTCCTTGCAAGTGACAAAGCTCTGAATTCCACCTTTCTGGATTAGCTGTCATTGTTATTTACCAACCTGTCAGAAAACTGATATGTTCCTATGCCTGCTTTCTCACAATTTTAAGGACTTGTTTTACAATTTGGCACTCATTTAGCCTTGTGGGTCCTCAGTTTATTCATGAACCTCTACCTGTTTACTCAGTTGACACATTCAAGTATCACTTTCAAACTCTTTTCTCTTGGTTTTTAATGTAAATCTAATTAATTGGAACTGCATTCTAATTCAGCTTTTTTGTAAAAACTGTTCTAGGCCTAACACTGCCACTCTGTCATCTTAGGCTGTCCATTTAGTCCACAGTACTATTCTTTTGTTCTTTACATAAGCACATGTCATTGGAAGGTTTTTATTCACTCTTTACTCTGAAATGTATAGTTGTGATATTGTACTCTATGAATAAAAGGACTGATTGTGCATGTAAACTTTAAATTTAATTATAAGTCAGTGTCAAAATGGTCAAATCACTTGGTGATAATTAGTTTCTTGCAGCTTTTAATTACATTTCATAAAAAAAACTGTATGCAAGTTCAGTGATTGCTAGTAGTATTGTCATATGTACAATATTACATGCTAAAATATTAGAACAATACAGGCTAATAGAATGATGTGCATTTATTATTTACAATGTCAAAAAACTGAAGATATTCTATTAAAGTATTAGTTAATTTATGCCACTGAAAACAATAAATAGCCAAGAAAGTCCTCATGAAATAAATTAAAAACACAACATTTTTGCAAATACCATATTTTCTAATATATTTCAGATGGCTTAAAATATTTTAGGAAACTGCTACTGATTAGATTTTTGAAGCACGAAAAATTGTATTCTTTAACCTCAAAGAAAGTAATTTTGACTAATTTTGCCAGAAGTGCTACATTCCATTTGAAAGAATATGAATTTGTAAAATTGTTTTGTTTTATTTGGCACAGAAATCATTGTTATATCAGTATCATATTCTGTATATTTCACAGAACTTAAAATTTTAACCTCAGTGACAGATTAGACAGTGGTCTGGATTTTTGTTTTAAGTACCCAGACGAAATTTCAAAATGTCAAATATACTGAAAAGTTTATAGATTACTAATGCTCCCAAACAAAAACATTTGCATCAATGTCGAGTAATTGAAAGCACAAACATCATGCAGACTGGTGCCCTTTTTCTTTTCTATTAATAGCACTCTTTGACCTACTACATGCTCAATATTTTGATTTGTTACAAGTGTTTCTCATTTTTAAATGTATGCAAACTGTTTATATTTGACAGAAGCCTTGGAAATCTGTGGAAATCTAAAAGGTTATCTATGTTACAAGGATACCATGAATTAATGAAAGATGTGGTACAAATGAGTGTATTTCTGAATGGCTCATTAGCTTAAACAAGCTAGTAGGCTTGTTCTCAGGTGTTAGATATCTGCACTTTCATACCAAAGCAATGTACAGCTTGACTCACAACAAATGCCCCAATGAAGTTAATGCTGAGCAATTGTTAAAGAGGCAGGTTCAGGTGAATGTCATGCCTTAGCTGTAGCCTTACTGTCTTTAGTGATTAAGAGCTGCTAAAGGCTGTCTATCTTTAAGTTATAGATAAAGATTTATGGGCAATCTGATACTCCTCAGGTCCAGCAAAAAAAAATATTGTACAGAGGTGTTAAATTTCTGTCACAGATCATGTTACATGCATATTGTGAATCTATACTAATAAAAGGCAAAGCCCTCACTCACTCACTCACTCACTGACTGACTCATCACTAATTCTCCAACTTCCCGTGTAGGTAGAAGGCTGAAATTTGGCAGGCTCATTCCTTACAGCTTACTTACAAAAGTTAAGCAGGTTTCATTTCGAAATTCTACATGTAACGGTCATAACGGTCGACAATGTCCGCCATGTTGAACTTTCTTATTTATGGCCCCATCTTCATGAAATTTGGTAGGCGGCTTCCCTGCGCTAACCGAAACCGATGTACTTACTTATTTCGATGGTATGACGCCACTGTCGGCCGCCATATTGAACTTTCCAACGTCACCAATTTTCCAACTTCCCGTGTAGGTAGAAGAATGACCCCGTCTTCACGAAATTTGGTAGGTGGCTTCCCTGCGTTAACCAAAACCGATGTATGTACTTATTTCGGTGGTATGACGCCACTGTCGGCCGCCATATTGAAT
>JANRMT010062856.1:77487827-77525858 GCA_026402145.1 Polypterus bichir lapradei
AAAGTTAAGCAGGTTTCATTTCGAAATTCTACGCGTAATGGTCATAACGGTCAACGACGTCCGTCATATTGAACTTTCTTATTCATGGCCCCATCTTCACGAAATTTGGTAGGCGGCTTCCCTGCGCTAACCGAAACCAATGTACATACTTATTTCGGTGGTATGACGCCACTGTCAGCCGCCATATTGAACTTTCCAACGTCACTAATTCTCCAACTTCCCGTGTAGGTAGAAGGCTGAAATTTGGTACTTATTTTGGTGGTATGATGCCACTGTCGGCCACCATATTAAACTTTTAACGGAAACCGATGTACGTACTTATTTCGTTGGTATGACACCACTGTTGGCCGCCATATTGAACTTTCCAACGTCACTATTTCTTAAACTTCCCGTGCAGGTAGAAGGCTGAAATTTGGCAGGCTCATTCCTTACAGCTTACTTACAAAAGTTTAGCAGGTTTCATTTAGAAATTCTACGCGTAACGGTCATAACGGTCAACAACGTCCGCCATGTTGAACTTTCTTATTTACGGCCCCATCTTCACGAAATTTGGTAGGTGGCTTCCCTGAGCTAACCGAAACCAATGTATGTACTTATTTCGGTGGTATGACGCCACTGTCAGCCGCCATATTGAACTTTCCAACGTCACTAATTCTCCAACTTCCCGTGTAGGTAGAAGGCTGAAATATGGCAGGCTCATTCCTTACAGCTTACTTACAAAAGTTAAGCAGGTTTCATTTCGAAATTCTACGCGTAATGGTCATAATGGTCAGCAACGTCCGCCATGTTGAACTTTCTTATTTATGGCCTGATCTTCTCGAAATTTTATAGGCGGCTTCCCTGCACTAACCAAAACCAATGTACGTACTTATTTCGGTGGTATGATGCTACTGTCGGCCACCATATTGAACTTTTCAACAGTCTTTGTTACTTATGGGCCCATCTTCAAGAAATTTGGTACATGGGTTCCCAGCGCTAACTGAATCCTACTTACGTACATATATACGTCCATAGCCTGCAGCTCAGTCACTGTGTGAGGTGGCGTTGGGTCCCCCATCCCAACACCTCCCACGTTGTTGGCTGCCTGCCTATATAAGACTGTCCGTCGCTCCGGTCTCTACATTCCCTTCCTTGCTTCACCACGGGATTCACGTCTCCCTACTGATAACTACAGCCTTTTTGTTTAATCCACGGCTTCTCCGCTGTTTTATTGTTTGTTTATTATAATTATAGTTATTGTATAGGTATTTTAGACTTACTTTACATTGCTCAGGTACCCATTTCCTTTATCATTCCAACCCCCATTACCATGTCTATCGAGGTGATCACTATCAATCAAAGAACTGTCATTTACTGAGTGGTTTCCATGCCCGGAGATGGCACCTACCTTTTCCATTCTCTTTGTTACATATTGCACGGCCATATCAGGCTCACTCTTGATATCCGGAGGAACATTGTGTCTTATGTATTGAATGACTGGGACAGGTTCAAGGTGTGGACTGATGACGGTACAGGAGATAATTATACTACACAGGAGCACTATAAGAGTGAAATGCTTAAGCCCTTCACCTATGGTTCTGCATGTGAGTTGATGGCTGCCGCTGAATTGTTCGGTTGTCGCTTTCAAGTGTACCGAAATGGCCAAATATTTTACACCTTTCGACAACCGTCAATGCCTCTTAAACATCTTAGATTCACAGGTGACGATTTCAGTAGTGGACACTTTGATGTTTATGAGTGTTTAAACTCTCAAAAGCTGGATGTGATTTTATCGATGAAACCGGTTGTGTGCTTACAATGCTTGACAGATGCCGAATGTCACTTCAACACAACAAATCCTGCAAATACTATCGTAATTGAAACAAACCATGAAACTCAAACCGATTATGACAGCAGCAATCCAAGCTGTGAGATTTGAGACAAGATTACTGTTCACATGGCCAACTGTAAGTTACATGCTCAAGAGTAAGCTCAGCGCACAGCTTGGTCATGTTACAACTGGAGGGCCGAACTGACAACATGGTATACAAAGAGATCCTTAACAAATAATTATTGGCATATTTTCCCTCAGTTTAAAAAGGTTACATTTTCTTCTTAATAAAAATTTTAAGGCAGTACTTCGCCGCTGCGAAGCGCGGGTATTTTGCTAGTTCCACATAAAGCTATTTGGATGGAAAAAACGTGAAACAGTTTCCATTTATTATTCGGCAATTCATTAATTATTTTTCGAAAACTGTTCAAAAGTCAAACTGTATTAAGGAATAATGGATTAAGAGTGTCTTATGATATACAACATTTTTTGTTTCGTCATTAGGAGCAAAAATGCATAAATTCTTTCCTAATTCTACTCTGGAGCAGGAAACGTATAGCTAGGTGTGTGAACAGCACGGTTCTTTGAGGTAAACTCCAATAACTTTAAGTGATTGTCCTTGCGCTTTATTTATGGACATCTCAAATGAAAGACATACTGGAAATTGAAATTGTTTGAATTCGAAAGGGAGTTCATTGGAAATTTTAGGTATACGTGGAATAATTCCAATTACAGTGTGACGGTTTTGCCACATTTCTTACATCCTTGATATACCATTTTTGTCAAATTAAATTAGAATTTACTGTTTTAGGGTTTTCCTTAATTTTTCAAATCATTTTCATGTTTTTAAATGTTTTTATTAATCGTCAAATCTGTCACTTTTGGATATTTGCTCTTTCTCTCACTTTGTGATTGCATTGTGACAAACTTCAGGACAGACAAACTTTTTTCCTTATTTATTAGGTAGACTGAATCTGGCTTAAATGCTCATAATGTAAGTGAATCCTCATCTCCTTCCATGTATTTCTTAGATGTTAGATCAATGGTTATTGAAGGTCCATCTGAATTATTTTTACTAGAAAATCACAGGGTTTAGTTACATAACCTGCATCACTTGCCTTGTACAAAGATAACTGTATCGGTTTTGATACAAAGATATGGTTCATTAAATCACAAGAACAATTTTTATGGAAGCAGGCCCAAAATAGTTTGTGAACCCTGAGTCACCTCTAATTTGCAAAATATCACCCAGTTGAGTTTTGAATGTCCTTAAAGTACTGCTATACAGCATACTGTTTGTTCATTTATTCCACATAGCTCTCTGGAAGAAAAAAAAGTTAGAATATTTATGTGAAATTTATATGACAATACACTCATTTCATTAGTTTAGAAGAGTGACCAGGCAGTGTTGGACAGGAGAAACTATTGGCATCTCAGTGTCTTCACGGACATGATCATTGAATAGACACAAGTTCCACTACTGAAGTGGATGTGGTACAGCAGGTCTGTAGTTAGGAAATCAGAGGTCCATTTTAAATAAATGATTGCACCACAGAAAAATGCAGGCCCCAACTGGACGCTGGTGTGTATGAGTGTGATTCTATCTGCAGTTAATTGAGGTACTTAACTCCTCCGCAGTTAATACACATGTAGTGTAGGGCGAATCAGTCAAGTGCCTCAATGATACCGCAGATGGCACAACCTCTTGCACCCAAGCCTAATTAGGGAGTTGAATAAAAGGAGCCTGCATAGGACAGAAATGGGAAAAAGTCAAAATGGAAAAAGCAGAAAAGGAAAGGTTGGAAGAATTGAGGTTTAAGAAGGGAGAGAGAGGGCCAGGAAGGCAGAGAGAGCCCGGTGCGAGCGAGCAAAAAGAAGCAGGCAGCCATGAGGACAGCGCTCAGGCGAAGGTGTGGTCGATGCTCAGGGGCTGCTGAAGTGAATCACTCTGACTGAATTGTTGAGGGAACCAGAGTGATGTGGTGGTGGGTAGTGAAACTTGCTGCAGAGGTCCGGGAACGTGACAGGAATTGGCAAGGCTTGGATGGTGAGCCGTACTGGAACCATGGACAGTAGGGACCTGAGCCTGGGCCTGGATCCAGAGACATGGAAGAAGGTCGGCTGTGCCTGTTGATTTGATGTCTCTCCAAGCTGGGTAAGCCAGAGAGACTTCCATTGTAAACAGAAGCTCCAGGGACTTGATTTTAAAGGATAGACTCCTGCCCAAGGTTTTAACCTCGTTTTATGGATTATTTATTGGAACTGTTTTTAACCTCAACCATCATTTGTTTTTATGGATTATTTATTTATTTGTGAATCGTTGTTTGATTTTGATAAAAGCACTGAATCACTTTATATACCTACCCCTTGCTATGTGTATGTGTCCTCTTGTGCCTGGCTCACCTTAGTAAACGTTATCAGCAGTATCAGATTCAAGCTCCCAGAAGAAACCAAAGATGTGGAGTCAACCCGCACAGTCACACTGGAGAAACTAAATATATTCTTCAGCATTCCATTATAGAACGACCTGTAAAATTATAATTAACACCACCTCCAAAAATTTGTCACAATAAAATATAAATTCTAATAGTAATTAGAACAGATATGGAAGGACTGAGCAGTTTTACAATAAATGAAAAATGACAAAAGTGTGCTGCTTCTGTTGAGCTCTTGAACATCTCCTTAAATTAGAACTCAGTTCTAGAGATTTTTGTGTTTTATGTAATACTAGCAAAGAAGTTATGAAAAACTTTTTAAAAATAACGTAACGTGATTGTCAATATAATTGTCGTAGGCTTATTTTAGTATTGGGAATGATGAGTATGATTGTAAATGTTGTGTATGAGAAATACACATTGTTTAGGATATGAGGATCTCTTTGTAAACAATGCTTGCAGTTCTGCCCTCAGGCTGGAAAATGTCTGCTGAGCTTACACTTGAGCATGCAACATACAGTTGGCCATGTTAGAAGCAATCTTGTGTCAAGTCAATGCCAACCTTTTTTAGAGTCTGGCCCTGTGACTCATTTATTGTCATAGCGAAGCAGACCCTTACTGGAAATTGGAGGCGTTTGAATTGGAATTGGAGTTTGACGATGTGGGTTCTGGCTCCACACTCCCATCTGCAGTTTGGGAACCCTTGAACCCAACACCGTCGATAATGCTACCGAGTGAGCCAGTCAGTGAAGGCAATAACATCTAAGCAAGGGGATGGTTGAAATGTGCAAAAGTGCTTTTATTAAAAAAAAACAATCCATCAAAACAAAAGTGTCCATAAACAAATAAAGTGCAGTGCTCCAAGTTCTTCAATAAATAATCCATTAAAAGAAAACGTGGAGGTTAAAACAAACAATAGAAAAAAAAACAATCCTTTTAAAATGAGAGGTAAAATGAACTTCTGGAAGCAATTCTTAAAACCAACAACAAGAAGCTTGGTGCATCTTCTTTTATACTGGCGTCTCACCTGCTTCTCCCATACGGGCCCACGCAACAGGCGAGACGCTCTCTGCAGCTGCCCTTTTCTCACTCCACCACAAGACTGGAGACCTCCCGATCCCTGGCTTCGGTCTGGCACTCATCCCAGCCTCGAGACTTGGACTCCTTGGTCTCCAGGACGCTCACACCAAGGACTGCCACTCCAACCCTCCCGACTTCCGCTGCCTTTCCGCAGCCCTCTGCGGCCAGTCGCCTTCCCCTGGTCACTCCCGCTACCTGATCGCTCAGCGGGAGCGACATCAACACAAACGCCTGGGTGTCGGCCTAACACCCAGCTTCCACGCAGCTGCCCACGAGCGCTCGATCGCTCGCTCACACGCTCCGCGTGTATGTCTCTCTCCTGCACCGCCTGCTTCCTCGCTTCCTGTAACCTCCGTTCTCTTCCTTTTATTCGACCCCTTTTCTGAACCTTTCCCAACCAACTCACGCTTCTTTCTTTATAACGCGAGGGGCCATCACAGCTGTAGCATTAGCCACGGGAGCAATCACGGATGTGGGCAGTTCCTCACCTGTGCACTCGGTGAGAAACGCCCACACTCCCGAGCGTCCCGCGGCTCGCCATGGACCAACGCCCTCCTCACGAAGCCGCCTCGAGTACGGTGATTATTTATTTAAAAGAAATGGCTTTTGCTCAACGAGCTGTGGACCCATAACACCACAGGGAGGTCAGAGGGTATGAGAGGGATGCGAGGAATAAATACAGTCTTCTCTGAGCCTGTTTCAGTGAAGACAGTTGCCTCAATGAGGTTCTTGTGCAGAGATTTGATCTAAAGCCTGGTGCCATTACAAAGTTTTGGTGGTTGTAAGTTTCGTAGTAAAGCGGTGGAGTAAACGAAAAGGCAGGAGTCACCAGCAGGCAGACGTGAAGCAAGACGAACAATAATAGGCTTGAAGCGGTGGAGTAAGGAAGAAGGGAGCAGTGAGCACGAACAGCTAAGGAGAGTAAGGAAGCGAGTGAGGAGGCACATGAGCACGGGATGTCGTTAATGTATATAGGCAGGGAGCCAACCACGTGGTAGGTGTGTGGACAGCGGCCGTGTGGAAAAAGGAAGGGGGACCGAGGGTAGCCCTTGTGTGTGAAATAAATCCTCTTTTAATGGAAATAAGGAATGAAACCGCCAAAAGGAGAGCTCAGTTCCCAAACTTCCTTATGGTGTAGTGGTGAGAACCGCCAAAAAGAAGACATTATTTTCAAAAGTTCATTACGGGGCACAACACAAAATGAAACATACTTAACGTTTGTAAGTACAGTGTAAAGGATGAGCATGGGAAAATTGGAAGTAGCAGAAATAGTAAGGAGGGGTTTCCCCTATCTATATATACAGTTTAGGGGTACACCCGTTTCCCCCCCTTGGGTGTTGTAATAGGACATGAAACATACTGTACCTAACTTTTATAAGTACACTGCAAGGAATGAGCACGCAAAATTTCAGCTTCCCACATATATGGAAATTGGGAGAATTAGTGATGAGTCAGTGAGGGCTTTGCCTTTTATATGTGTAGATAGCAAAATACCCGCGCTTCGCAGCGAAGTAGTGTGTTAAAGAAGTTATGAAAAAGAAAAGGAAACATTTTAAAAATAACATAACCAGCGGTAAAGCAAGGAAGAATCCGTAACAAAGATGGTTGGGTGCACGTAGAAGGGGTGCCTGCTAACCTAAAAGGGATATTCGGAGATGGCGGCTTTACTTGTCTGTTGTGGAGCGGGCGTCGGCCATGGATGGACACTAACGGCGAGTCACCCGGGTGAGACAGACTTCATTCTTCAATAAAGGAACTGTCGCCAAGCTGGTGAGACCGCTTCTTTACATGTAAATTAAGTAAACGTGTCCGTGGCGCACATCAGGATTGGTCACTGGATTCACTGCAGACTTCCCAGGCCGTGTAATTATAAACTTTTAAAAGAAAGTTCAGATAAAGGACTGGGGAATGTGTGGGGATTGTGTGTGTCTGGGTGTCTAATTTATTTGTGTATATAGTTGTAATATAGGTTAAGTACATGTGAATATATTTGTGCCGTTTATAAATAAGATATTCTTTCCGTTTCTTTACCTTGCTTTATTTCTTTCCTGCTTTCTTGCATTGTTTCGTTTTCGGCAGCGTCTCTATGAAGTTGTGGATTTTTCTGCGAGTATTTAGTGACAGCGTGATGAAGTTGTTTCCGTCTAGCTGCATCAGAAAATGTACCACAATGTCTGACACGCCTCCTTTTTACTGTTTCCTCACAGCTTGGAGTGCTGCTGATGGATGGCCTTATATGGGCAGGCAGTCAATTACGTGGGAGGTGTGGGGATGGAGGATGCAATATAGGCAGGCAGCCAACTACGTGGGAGGCGTGGTGATGGGGTATGCAACTCCGCCTCACACGGCGACCGAGCTGCAGGCTATGGCAGTATATATGTACACTAGCAAAATACCCGCGCTTCGCAGCGGCGAAGTACTGCCTTAAAATTTTTATTAAGAAGAAAATTAAACCTTTTTAAACTGAGGGAAAATATACCAATAATTATTTGTTAAGGATCTCTTTGTATGCCACGTTGTCAGTTCGGCCCTCCAGTTGTAATATGACCAAGCTGTAGCTGTGCGCTGAGCTTACTCTTGAGCATGCAACGTACAGTTGGCCATGTGAACAGTAATCTTGTTTCAAATCTCACAGCTTGGATTGCTGCTGTCATAATCGGTTTGAGTTTCATGGTTTGTTTCAATTACGACAGTATTTGTAGGACTTGTGTTGAAGAGACATTCGGCATCTGTCAAGCGTTGTAAGTATACAACCAGTTTCATTGATAACTTCACATCCAGCTTTTGAGAGTTTAAACATTTCTAAATATCAAAGTGTCCACTACTGAAATCGTCACCTGTGAATCTAAGATGTTTAAGAGGCATTGGCGGTTGTCCAAAGGTGTAAAATATTTGGCCATGTCGGTACACTTAAGCATTTCACTCTTCTAGTGCTCCTGTGTAGTATAATTATCTCCTGTACCGTCATCAGTCCACACCTTGAACCTGTCCCAGTCATTCAATACATAAGACACAATGTTCCTCCGGATATCAAGAGTGAGCCTGATATGGCCGTGCAATATGTAACAAAGAGAATGGAAAAGGCAGGTGCCATCTCCGGGCATGGAAACCACTTGGTAAGTGACAGTTCTTTGATCGATGGTGATCACCTCGATAGACATGTTAATGGGGGTACGGTTGGAATGATAAAGTAAATGGGTACCTGAACAATGTAAAGTAAGTCTAAAATACCTGCACAATAACTATAATCGTAATAAATGAACAATAAAACAGCGGAGAAGCCGTGGATTAAATAAAAAGGCTGCAGTTATCAGCAGGGAGACGTGAATACCGTGGCGAAGCAAGGAAGGGAATGTAGAGACTGGAGCGACAGACGGCCTTATATAGGTAGGCAGCCAACAACATTGGAGACGTTGGGATGGGGGACCCAACGCCGCCTCACACGGTGACCGAGCTGCAGGCTATGGACGTATATATGTACGTAAGTAGGGTTCAGTTATCGTTGGGAACCCGCGTACCAAATTTCTTGAAGATGGGCCCATAAGTAACAAAGACCGTTGAAAAGTTCAATATGACGGCCGACAGTGGCGTCATACCATCGAAATAAGTACATACTTCGGTTTCGGTTAGCGCAGGGAATCCGCCTACCAAATTTCATGAAGATGGGGCCATAAATAAGAAAGTTCAACATGGCGGACGTTGTCGACTGTTATGACCGTTACGTGTAGAATTTCGAAATGAAACCTACTTAACTTTTGTAAGTAGGCTGTAAGGAATGGGTCTGCCAAATTTCAGCCTTCTACCTACACGGGAAGTTGGAGAATTAGTGATGTTTGGAAAATTCAATATGGCGGCCGACAGTGGCGTCATACCACCAAAATAAGTACATACATCGGTTTTGGTTAGCGTAGGGAAGCCACCTACCAAATTTCGTGAAGATGGGGTCAGCCATCTACCTACACGGGAAGTTGGAAAATTAGTGACGTTGGAAAGTTCAATATGGCGGCCGACAGTGGCGTCATACCATCGAAATAAGTACATACATCAGTTTCGGTTAGCGCAGGGAATCCGCCTACCAAATTTCGTGAAGATGGGGCCATAAATAAGAAAGTTCAACATGGCGGACATTGCGCAAATTAGTGACATTGGAAAGTTCAATATGGCAGCCGACAGTGGCGTCATACCATCGAAATAAGTACATACATCGGTTTCGGTTAGCGCAGGGAATCCGCCTACCAAATTTCGTGAAGATGGTGCCATAAATAAGAAAGTTCAACATGGCGGACGTTGTCAACTGTTATGACCGTTACGCGTAGAATTTCGAAATGAAACCTGCTTAACTTTTGTAAGTAAGGTGTAAGGAATGAGCCTGCCAAATTTCAGCCTTCTACCTACACGGGAAGTTGGAGAATTAGTGATGTTTGGAAAATTCAATATGGCGGCCGACAGTGGCGTCATACCACCGAAATAAGTACGTACATCGATTTTGGTTAGCGCAGGGAAGCCACCTACCAAATTTCGTGAAGATGGGGTCAGCCTTCTACCTACACGGGAAGTTGGAAAATTAGTGATGTTGGAAAGTTCAATATGGCGGCCGACAATGGCGTCATACCATCGAAATAAGTACATACATTGGTTTCGGTTAGCGCAGGGAAGCCGCCTACCAAATTTCATGAAGATGGTGCCATAAATAAGAAAGTTCAACATGGCGGACGTTGTCGACCGTTATCGACCGTTATGACCGTTACGTGTAGAATTTCGAAATGAAACCTGCTTAACTTTTGTAAGTGAGCCGTAAGGAATAAGCCTGCCAAATTTCAGCCTTCTATCTACACGGGAAGTTGGAGAATTAGTGATGAGTCAGTCAGTGAGTGAGTGAGTGAGTGAGTGAGTGAGTGAGGGCTTTGCCTTTTATTAGTATAGATTAGTTGCAGAAGAAATGTGCTATGATTGCAGGGTTGTCCAAATCTCACTTGTGCTTCAGTACAAAAACTAAGACTCAAGGCACCTGTTGTCAACTGTTAGGAGACCTCTTTAGAAACTTTTTTTGCTTCAGATGTTTTTTTTCTGTTGTGAATATTTTGTAAGCTTAAGCCTCAAGGAATATAATCAAATATGTGTTTGGTATAAATAATTTAGCTTAAGGAAAATTTAAATATTTTAAGTGCATCATACCACCATTTTGTAGATTTAGTGTTTTCTTAGTAAGTTGCTAAGATATGCTGCACTGCTGCTAATAGCTACCTCCCAAGAGGCTCAAACTCTCCACTATAAGACATTACAAACTTCATAAATTACTTCTCCAAAATTATGGATTGAAAGCTTAAACAGCCTTACTCTTGTGCTTTTATTGTCTGGTTTTCTGGTAATGATTCATAGAATTCCTATTCTTGATTTAGTTCACAATTCTGAGTCTTGGCTCTGGTGATAATCTTGTCCTTGTTAACAACTCCCAGCTTTTCATAATGGTGTTTTGATATCGACTCTTCATTGCAGTTTTCTGAAAAAATGCTCATCCTCTGGTCTGTTTTAACATACCTGTTCAGTTGCTCACAATCTGCACTGCCAGAAGACTATTCACACTGGCCAAGCTGCTTTGGTTACTTGTGACTGGCTTAGCACTTGTGTTACTATAAACCTTAACACATATTCAAGCAGTAGCTTTTCATTCAGCAAAGGCAAACACTGGGGTAAATCTCATTAAACTTGGAAAGGTGGAAGGGAATCTGGAAACCCTAGCCCAAATGACACAGTAAACATTATAAACGGCAATAACTTTCACTTTTTAATATTTAGATTATACTGCAAGTATGGGATTTTTAATGAGGTGGTTGTTATTTACTGAAATACAAAAGTCAATATTACAAATGAAGTTTCTTAAAGAAAATGTTTCAAAAGAAAAAAGGTGCTTTCAAAAAGGTAATGGATGCAAAATATTGCAGACATTAAGCAATTCTAAAAAAATAACAAAAAATCAAGTCTAGAGTCCAAAGATCAGTACCTTAAATAAGAGCAAAACTCCATAAACTAGAGAATCAAATAACAATCATGAAATTCAAAAATAGAGAGATGAACAACAATAGTGGAAACTAATGCCACTAATGTTGGCATTTTCTAGGCAAATAAAAGCCCGAGGGATCTCACAACTGCTGCATCAATAGGCCCCACCTCCTTAGGTCTAATATAAAGAATACAAAGCGAATTACACCAAGAAAAAAAAATATATATATATATATATATATAAATATGCTAGACGTACCCAGGGCTCCTCCCACGTAGTAATGAAATAGGACAAACTTTAAAAATCAATAAACCAACAGGTATTGCTAGATAAGTGGAGGCAAAGTCTGCTTCAAAACGTGGCCAGAGTTAGACCAATTCAAACGGAGGTTGGTGAGTGAGTAAGGAGGGCCCCATCCGGCTTCCCACTCCTGACATCACACTTCCCCCTCCCCTTGGCCTGCAGCCTCTGTCTCGTATTAGCGTAAATAAATCACTCCTGCAAGTGAACTGTATTAATATATATAGTCAAAAAAGGCAGTAATATCAAATTAATAAGTAAAACAATATCCACAAAGAAGTGATGCATAAAATAGAAAGCCAAGACATGATCAATAAAAAATATACTGAATAAGATAATAAAGACAACAAAAAGAAAACACATTTGAGCCAAGAAAGCGACCCTGACTATTTTTTAATATAGCCCCCACCTGGCAGGGTGAATACCATACACAGCAAAATTTTAAAAATCCAAAAATATAGAGTCCAACAAAATTCCTAATAAAGGGAGGCATCCAGTCTACAGCACCTGACTGGTTTGGTGAAGACTCCCAATGTGGAGTGCTAGCTGACTTCAGCACAGTTGCCCCCTTGGCTGTCTTTGGATCAGGCAAAGACTCAGAAGTGGTCCCTCCTCTGGTCGCAAGTTAAGGCTCAAAGGCAACCCTGGGTATTTCCTAACAAAATGAATTTAAATTGAAATTGAGCACATTTATATCTTTATATTCATGTAATACTTTATATCAGCCAAAAACAAATAATAAAATGAGATTAAATAGAAAGTAGGTTATAAATGAGGTTTGGTAACCTAAATAGGTTTAGCACATTACCCATAATAAGCAAACAAGAGAAAGAATACATTTCATATCTAAAGGTTCTTTAAAACTGCAAACCCATACCAGAATAACTCAGAAGTATAAACTACTGTTTATAATGGTGGTGGGTTGTGAAGTGGGTTGTAATGGGTCACAAGTGGGTTGTGAGGGGATTGCCACTCCCACGTTTTACATTATATGATAATTGCTAAGTAAATAGAATAGGCTAAGTAAGGTATAAAAGTAGAAAATAATGAAGTAACCTGAAAACCAGGAGACAAGCAGCAAAGCAGTAACACTGACGACACTTGACTCATAATCTGTCAATTGACTTGCTTAAAAACCAAATGCTCTTAATGTTAATATATTCCTTCAAATTGGTTTCCCATTTTTGAACAAAAACAAACAAAAATGTCCATTTCAATTTATTGTTCCATAATTAGGTTGACAAATAGTGTACCATCTTCCACTGGTTGTATTCCAGTTTGATTCATGACTGGGATGATATCTGTTTGAGAAAATAATATTTTCTCATACTATAAAAAATGCAATTAAGTTAATTCATGATTCCAAACTGCACCAGTCTCAGTAAGAGAGTATTCATAGTTTGAATGCCTTGCACCAACTTATGTTGGGATTAGCTCCTGCTTTATTGGAAATTGAAATCATTAAACAGGTTTCAGGCTTATTCATTCTGAATAATGAAAACTAAACAATAGTAAAGTACCACTGTTTTGGGTCCTTGTCAAAGTAATTTTTAAACATACTGTTTAATTCTTAGACATATACTTCCATCCATCTATTTTTTGAACCCATTTACTTCATTATCTGCTCATCGGGAATTGGTGCTTTTCAGCAGTAGTGCATGCAATATTAGAAATAGATTGGGATGGGGCTTTTTTGCATCGAATGGTGCATCTACTCATATCATAATAACAAATCACAAAGGGCCAACTGAAAGAGAGCTTAACCTGCACGTATTTGTGATGAATAAATAAACTGGAGTAATGGGAGAAAACCCACAGGGATGTGAGGAGACCATTCATATTCCACAAATGCAAACAATGCGCAAGGATTTATAACCAGATCTCTTTTGCTGTAGGACAGCTGTATTGAGCATTGTACTATTCCTGTTAGTTATGAATTATTAATATATGCATCATTATTTTTAGGTTACTGTAAAGTGTATCTGGTAAAAGTTGTTTTTAGTCATGTCTACAAGATTTTACTATTTATAAAGGTATTGAGAATATCTCCTTTGTATTTGTCTTTATTGCTAGGAAAGTTTAACTGAGCACTGCTTATTTATTAACAATATGCTTTGAGTTTAGCATTATGTTTTAAAGATTATCTCAAACAATTCACTTTTTTCTGCAAAATTCGCCATAACTGGAGCATTTTAAATGTTCAATTAAATCTGTAAGCGCTTTGGCAAAAATATATTTCCCTAAAGTACCATTTTACCATCTGTTATTACTATTTATAAAGGAGCTGACATACAGTATATCATCTAACTAGCCTGTTGTGCTAGCTCCATTACTTGTGCAAGTTGCTTTGCAATTAAAGGTACTTGGGTCACAATAGAATAGCAGATGGAATACTGATGCAAGCCCGATAATCACATCTACAAAAGAACAAGAATGCTTTGAAAAGCTGGTGCTATGCTTGGTCTCCTGTGAACTGACCTCAGAGCAGGTAATATTTATTTTTATTGTTTTAGCATTATATATTTAGTTTTGAAGTAGGAGATGTTAAGGAAATCTAAAAATGCAAAAATAGAAGTAAATTAAATTTACACAGGTAGCTAGAAAAAAAAACATTTTATCAGGTACAATTCCAGTCTATTTTTCGTTACTGTATGAATTCTTGATTTATGTTTCTTGCAGGAAAAATAATATACCCTTTTCAAATCTGCGTAATTCAATTTGTGGTCCCAGAGGACCTGAGCATATCTCAGCTGCACTATCTGCAAGAAAGGAACTGGCACATTCCATCACAGGGCTCAATCAAAAATTCACCAACAGTCCAATTTAGAATTGCCAACTAACTTAATATGCATGTATTGTTTGGGATGGAGGTAGAGAAGCAGAGAGCATGGAGAAAACCCCATTTAGGCACAGGGAGAACACACAGACACCACACAGACAGTGACAGCATGTGAGGTCTGAACTCAGAACACTGGGAATAAAAAAGACAAGAAAAAATGAAAATCTTAATTTAGTTACATGATAAAAGATGTATTTGGTTATTATCCAGATTCTGCAGCTTTTTAGTGTATAAAATCTGATAGATTCAATTGAATTACAAAAATCAAATAGTTTGGATCAGGAATAGTTAACTTTATTTGCTATCTTTCTTAAAAATGTTTGATTATATCACATAATTCACTCAGTCTCTTGAGTTCACAGATGATTTTTTTTTTTTGAACTATGCTGACAGCCATAAGTTACCATATTCAGGACTGACGTTGTTCAAATTTGGGGAAGAAAATGGTTGTACACATCTCATTATGAATAAATAAGGTAGGCTGATCTACATTTTGGTCATCAAAACTTGACCAGATTGTGCTTGTCACTTTGTGTGATTGTTCATGTAATAATTTCAAAAAAAGTTATTACATAATGTGGCAGTACCACTTCCACAACTGTCCTGATAGGCCATGGATATGGAAATGAAACTTATGCTGAAAACACAGGACAAAAAAAAAAATACGCTTTTAGAATTGTTCTTATTTTACATTGAAGCAAAATATATATGTCAGCAGTTTTTGCTTTTTTTTGATGTCAACACTAACACAAATATTGAAGAAAGAGATATTTCTTAGTCACTAATTTAAAGATCAGGTTATCTTTCAGTGCTGTAACTGTTTTTTTCACTGGTGACTTGGGAGAAAATGTAAAGAGTTTATTTTATTATTATACTGGAGAATTTTAATTACCTCCATAAGAAATATGCAAAGTCCACTCTGCATGAGACCAAGGTCAAATGCACAATCTTTAGGGATGCAGCTTGTTTCTTTTTACAATTTAAATGTGTCCTACAATAAGATTTGGCAAAAAAAGAGTTTAGGGGAAATTTTTTTGAGCAACCCATATATTATACCTTTTTAGTTGTTTCCATATATTACTTTGAGGATTACTATTTTTTAGCAATGTAAACACCATTTTTCTGCAGACATTTATATTTTACCTCAGTGCTTCTCTTTATGGTTATTGCAACTTTCTTTCTACATGCATTTTCTAATTACATGAATGCAAAACATCACACTGTACTGTTATGTTATTGTCAAGAAGGTTTTTTGAATTATTTCTACTGACTCCTTACTGTTTAAAGTATCACTGTTAATATAGTGTACTGTGTTTCTTTATACAAACAATTACACTTGCTCACGAAAATATGCAGGGTGTTATTAGTGCTTGTGATCCCTGCTGAAGTTGAAGCTGAAACATCTCTGCATGATCTTTGTATATACTCTGCACTTACTCATGGATCGACACTTGTTAAAATGTTTTCAAGTGGATTTTAACAGTAAATTGTATTTTTGTGGAAATGTCCATGCACTTCCATTGACAGACCAAACTTTTTGTTCAAGGAAAGCTGGTGGCTTGTGTCTTTAATTTTTTTCTTAATTCACCAGTTTATAGCATACTTGCAATGTATGAAAAAATGGACGAGCATCTATATAAAAATGAACCATGTGTTTATCTATGGAGTAAAATTATTTTAAAAATACTCTATTTTTATAAAGATCGAAAATTTGTGCAGTTACCATTAAATTAAAAAGGTAAATATTAAACAAAGCATTCATGTCCATTGGATTCTACTTTCTTAATGACTCTTTCACTCTCACGATTACCAATCTTCTCAACAGCAACTTGGTTTTGATATATCTAATTAATATTACAGGATTTTTTTAATAGTACCCAGAATATAATAGTGAAAAATAATAATAGTCTCAGTATCTATTTAACATATCAGCATGTTCACATAATAAAATAGAACTCTTATTGACATATGACTTATCATTATGAGCATTAGGAAAAGAAATAACACAAAAAGTAGACAGGTTTATTAGAATTTTGAATTCACAATTAAGCTCCAGTAATTGACACAGCAGGCATTAGCAGGCAAAACATTGACTGCTGTGACAGTTAAGCATTCCTAGTAGAAGGGTAATTATCTGGCAGGTAATGTCTGCTAAATAGGGTGTTATTGGCATTATAATTCTAGAAACTTCCTTTCATATAATGACATGTGCATCTTTTATATTAAGAATATGTAAGCATGCCTGAAGAAATACCTAAAGGAAGTAGTACAGTTTGCTTATTTAGTGTGTTTGAGCTTCGCATACTTTTCGACTAAACAGTGGTGGCCAGTAATGATCTTGAGAGATACTAACAAAGCATTTTTTGGAATAAACCCTATACCTCACCATAAGAATAATTTTCATAGGTTGGGAATTAGTTTGAAGTTTTTCAAGCCAAGTAAATTAAATACGGGATCCTCAAATTTTCCACTTTTTCTATCTGCACGCCCTCATGAAAAAGAAGAATCTTGCATCTTAAAATTAATAACTGCCAAGACATATGATTGTGAGAATACTGGACACCATTCTGTCTTATTTTGACAAATGTTAATTTTCACTTTTAGTTTTGATTTGCAATTTACAGACCTCTCTCTGTCATTAACTTACATACAGAATTACTAACCAAAGTTCTGGCCCTATGCTTACAGAAAATCATTAGCAGTTTAATTCATCCAGTTCAGACTGGCTTCATACAGTCATGGTTAGCCTCTCATAACATGCTTATGATTCATGCGGTTCTGATCCTCATCTTTCCCTTGATGGGTTTTGACAGCACAAATTGGCAATTCTTAATGGGCTTTGGTTCAGGTTTTGCAAATCTGTTCGAGACACTTTACTCACCCCCCTCTGCAGTCCTTTTGTCTAATTCAAATATCTTCACTCATGGTAGTGGAGCTAGGCAGGGCTGTCTTTTGTCACATTTACTCTTCAACTTATCTCTCAAGCATACACAATTGCCACCCCCAGCTTCTAAATCCCATTACAGCTTCAGGTTCCACTCATATATAGTAACATCCATATGCGCAGACAATGGCCTTTTCTACCTAGCCAACGCCCAGTCCATTCTTGAGATCTTTTAAAGATCTATCTGATTACAAAATTAATTGGCGTATATCTTTTCTCTTTCCTCTTAATGATATGTGTCGTCAAGTCTCCGTACCATCTGTCCACCCTGTATCCAATACTCTGAGATATTTTGGAGTTGATATTACTGTCCCAATCTCAGACATACTGTATCATCTAACAGTTGTATCTTCACAGATGTGAGAGCCTTCACGTACAACTGGTTCAAACTTTCTCTTTCTGTTCAATCTCATCTGTCCATTATCAAAATGAATATTGTACCCCTCTTTAATTTCATTAACTCTACACTCCCATTTCTCCCTCCTACTAAGTATTGGTCTGAAGTCAGGTCACTAGTTTAAAGCTTTCTTTTTCTGGGAAGACAAGGGACCAAACCTTAAGCATTCAACTCTGTTCAGGGACAGATTGAGAGCAGGTGCATCACTGCCTGACCTTGATGTATACCACTGGGCTTTCACCCTCCACCCTGTTTGGTCATGGTTTTGTCCTCGTCAACCATCTGCCTCCATGGCTCCCTATAGAATCCACCTTTGCATTCCCACTTTTATTCTGTTTTCTTCCTTGAAGACTAAACTCTCAAAACCTTTCTTGGGATGTTTCTTTTCATATTCCATCAACATGTGGAATAGTTACTTGCACCTACTGGAAAATGGAACTCTCTAACTCCAATATTTTATATAAGCCAACTCTCTCAATAGGTGGCCTGTGTTGTGCATTTTCTTCTTGACAGGGTATGGGAATCAGGGTGATGGGAGATTTTTTTAATAATTCAGGACTAATGACATTCTAATGTCTTTAAAAGCTCATTTTAATTTCTCTTTGTTTACTTTATTTTTCTACATACAATTCTGATCAGTGCTTAGAGCGTGTGGAATTGTCTGTTACTGTAGACAAGTGGTAGCTGTCTTTCTTAAATTTAATGCATCTTGAATTGTCAGCATTATGGATTAATGGTGACTTCAGCAACGCAATTAAAACTTGGTCTATTGCTGTTCAGTTGTGTAAATCCTTGTATGCTGTAATGCCTTGACTTTTGTTTTTCTGTCAACTATTGCTTATTAATTTTGATTTCTTAACTCTCCTCTTTTATTCTCTAGCAACTGGATTCACCTAGAATATTTCCCCCTTTGTCTCAGGCTGTGTACAAGAGGGTGAGAGAGGAGGGTTAGGTTTGTTTCTAATATATGGTTGTTTTTTGTTTATCTCCTGTCATTTTGTCTGTATTTAATAAAATGCTGATCACAAAAAGAGTTATTAACAATAAGTAAATCACAACAGCTTTACAAATGTTGGAATGCCAGATCTCTTTATGACTGAGATACCAGAAGATCTCAATCATTGCTAAAGTGGTTTAGCTGGACATAAGGAGATCTAAAGTGTGGGCAGCAGCATCACTAGGGGTTCAAATGCATTGGCAGAGTTCACATGAGTCAGTTAAAAAAATCGGAAGGAAAAATAAAACGTAAGTAGAGAAGATCAATTTGAATATATTATATAGTATAATAATTTACTATTATACTATGTTTTTTACTTTACATGTTAACAAACACAAATCTCCAACAATAAAGTCTAAGATGCCCTGGGTACATGTTATACTGACACATGGTTTGCATCACAGGGGGCCTGTGTAAAGCCAAGCCCTCTAGTCATACAGATTTGCCCCATCAACATGAATATTTTAATATATGTACTTCATACACATTTAAATGCATGTGTTTTACATAATAAATATGAACAGAATAAAAATGACTGTTTTCTGAAAAACATAAAATGTAGCATGTTTCCTCAGCAGCAATGCAGTATGATTTTTAATTTCATGACTGCTATAGAGATTCATTTTCCATACTTCTAACAATGAACAGAGAAATGCTTATATCTTAATAGTGAGCTGCTTATATACAGTTGCTGTCTTCTAATCTAGCAGTATCATGTATTAGTTTTGATGCAATTTTACTATTTAAATGTTAAGCCAACACTGCAACGAGGTGTTATTTTAGTGATGCTGTTATCTACAGACAATAGTAGGCTACGCTACTGAAGAGTCCCTCTTGAATTTTTTGTCTACATTTATTTTTTAGTTTTTAACTTAGTTTTATTTTATTATATTGAATGGCATATTCAGTGCTGTGTATTGGGTTTTCTGCAAGCCTTATTTAAATATGGGTGCCATGTGTGTTTGATAGATTCAGCTATTGCCTGGCTTTGGACTTTCTGAGTAGCAGTGCAAACCTGCAGCCTTTTATCATCTTGGAGGAATTTCTGTTTGCTCCAGCCTGTTGCAAATGTACTAACAGGCAATATTTGTGAAAAAAAAAATATTGTGGATTTAAATGTAAATTTTTTTCTGCCACCAACCACGTCCTAACTTCTCACTAATAACAGTACTCATAGTTTAATTAACATAAAACCTTGTGGCTGGGAAATTATAACTTCACTCTCTTTTGCTTCATGCTTAGCCCTATATTAAAACTATGTTTAAAATTACACACATAATGCAATCATGTTTTAAAAATTAATCTTTATCATAACCATGTACTGCGGCAGACTATGGGATGCTGACGATCATCATCATTTCTGATGTGAGAAACCTTAAAAACATAATTTCTAACACTGTGATATTTTGGTTATATACAGTAATGCTACTGAATTGTAGCCAAATTGAAAAATCATCTTTTCTAAGCATACTTCTGTGTCCTTCACTATATTAAATTTACATCATTTATTAGCCTTCTAATGTTCTCAAGGCTTACATTCAATTAAATGGCCAGTGACCTGATAAGGAAATCTCCGGATTTATATATTTTAACAGCAAGTGTGGCAACTCTGCTACCCAGAATAGTATATTAATTTAAAATTAAGCACACAACGGACAGATAAATGATTACTGAAAAAACAGAAAAGTCCAAAAAAAGTGAAGCAAAAAGTTGTTGGTCTGGTCCTACTTGTACAGTTCTTGAACCTGGTCTGACAGTTTATTGGCCACTTGCCCAACCTTCCAAGCCCACAATAAACACGCAATTGTAAAATAAATCCTTAAGTCTCTTCATTCCACCAGTGTGCTCACGTATCACCTGACTGTAGATTTCAATGGACTACAGTTTGAAAACTGCATGTGCCTTGCATGGACATTATGGTCTTTTTACTCTGGTACATTTATGAGCTTACATGTTACTGAGCTGCTCAAAGAAGACTTCTAAAGAATTTATGCATGTTCAAGTACACTATTGTGATCAAGTAAGAAACAATTGGGCTTAATTACTAATGAAGTATTGCAAAGAATATGATGACATTCTGTAAGAAGAGACTACCTTGTGGAGATCAATATTAATACTATTACAATCTAGCAGAACAAAGGGTTTTTTTTAGTGATTTCTTAGCGAAAATGGAGAAATAATTCAAAAGCACTACAGTCAAGTGAAAGACATGCAGCATTACTTTATCTCTTACATTTGCAAGCATAAATGCAAAATAGCACTGCAAAGCAAAAGTTTAAATCAATTTTGAATCTGTGTGTGGGCATAAAGCAAAGTGTTATTGAAGATAAAGTAATAAAAACCTATACTTACATGGAAAGCTTGCTAATTATCAGAAATATAAAAGAAGAACATTATGCTGTATAATGAAGAACAGTTAAAAGAAAAAAATAGCATTTCTGTTTTAATTTAGAGTGTTTGAGTAAATAGATTAAAAACAACTCAAAAAATAATTTAAAATAGCTTCTTTCATCTGCAGAAAAGAAATGCAATTATCTATTTAGAAGTGCACAGTCTGCAAGTTAAAGAAATGAGAGGAAGTCACTTAAAATCTATAATGTTCTATTTCATTTTTATTTCATTCTCTATTATTGTACAGTTGCTTGTTTTTGTGTGTGCACTATAATTACAAGTGAATCTTTTAAATAAAACCCCCAAAAAACAGTCTAGGAATACCAGAAAAGGACTCATTTCTATCATTTATGTCTCTTTGCTTCACACAAAATACATGAAAAATTAGTTTGCGTACATTAAAATAATACTATGAAAACTAAGAATAGGGCAGCACGGTGGCGCTGGGAGACCTGGGATGCTTCCCGGGTCCTCCCTGTGTGGAGTTTGCATGTTCTCCCCATGTCTGCGTGGGTTTCCTCCCACAGTCCAAGACATGCAGGTTAGGTGCATTGGCGATCCTAAAATTGTTCTTAGTGTGTGTGTGTGCCCTGCGGTGGGCTGGTGCCCTGTCCAAGGTTTGTTCCAGCCTTGCACCCTGTGCTGGTTGGGATTGGCTTCAGCAGACCCCCGTGACCCTGTGTTATGATATAGCAGGTTGGATAATGGATGGATGGAAACTAAGAACATACAAGATGCATCGTTCCAAAGCAAGCACTCAATTGCTTACTATAATGCGAATATTCTATTTTCACTCCTTCCAGTATGAGTGACTGGAATGTTTTCCAAACAATACTTATTTTACTAAAAATGTTCCAAAAGTAATCTTTAACAGACTGACATAAATAACACTGTTACTTAAATTAAAATATTAAATATAAAAACATAGTCATTGTAATGAAAGGTTTACTCACATGTTTTACTGTTCATATGGGAGGCTGAAAAGGAGCGGAATAAGGATATGACTGTGCTCTACCGGCTTATTGGTATAATCCATCAAACTGGTAAATATTACAAACTGGAAAATATTAAAAAAAATAATTTTTCTTCCTAAATTAATAATTAAGTGCAGAGGGGGTTAGGCAAAGTCAAATTGTTGTCTTGATTCAAACTAGGTTAGAACAAAAAAAATCAAATAAGTCAAGGCATCGAAGCAGGGGAAAGAAGAAACTCCAACTGAGGAGTATGTCCAAAGGAAAAACAATAAAAAAATAAAAGTAAAATCCAAATTTCCCCAAGTGTGAACAGCTTACCCTTAATCATTTTAAAGCCTTTTCCTAAAGTGGCAGATAATGTTTTCTTTTGATTTTCTTACAGTTTGTGTTTAACTTTAGGCGATGCTTTTGCTGCAGAAACGCCACTCTCCTGTAGTCATTGGTCAAACAGAAAAGGTCAATCAGGACTTAAAGAAATTTCCCTGGAACACAATCAATATAAGTCAATCAAATTGGGCAGATGTGCTACTCACGGCAGAAACCACCTGCAACGTGGTGGTTTTCGGCTCGGCTTTTAGTATGTCTCCTTTTGAGTGTTTATATGAGTATCAATCTTGTTTGCTGGAACTTCCAGATCTTTCTTTGTTGGTTACCAGTGTTTTGAAATATTTTCTAAGACTTTAAGCAGTTTGGGAACTGTTTCGACAGAATGTGAAAAAGAGGAGACACAAGCTTAGGGCCATCCAGAAGGTGTGACTCACTATGCGCAGGACATCCGTCTGACAGTTCTACCTTGTAAATTGGAATCCAGATATATTGTTCTGGACAGCATGGTGGCGCAGTGGATAGCGCTGCTGCCTTGGAGTTAGGAGACCGGGTCCTCCCTGCGTGGAGTTTGCATGTTCTCCCCATGTCTGCGTGGGTTTCCTCCGGGTACTCTGGTTTCCTCCCACAGGCCAAAGACATGCAGATTAGGTGCATTGGCGATTCTGAATTGTCCCTAGTGTGTGCTTGATGTGTATATGCCCTGCTGTGGGCTGGTGCCCTGCTCAGAGTTTCTTTCCTGCCTTGCGCCCTGTGTAAGCTGGGATTGGCTCCAGCAGACCCCTGTGACCCTGTAGTTAGGATATAGCGGGTTGGATAATGGATGGATGGATATATTGTTCTATACATTATTCAATAGTGCCTTTCACATCTGTTTATTAGAGATTGCATTTCACATCTATCTACCTATCTGGTCATTGCACATGCTCCCATGGTCCTCATTATAGTGTCAATGCACATTATCCAGTGCCAGGCCCAAAGGACAAATCCAGGCTAAAATGTATCATACCCTTTCCACCATGCTGCCCAATCTGATGCCAGCTTTCCCTTTTCTACTTTGCTTCTAAACCTCTGTCCATGACAGTCCCCTTATTCTTCCAATAACTTGCCCTATAAATGTGCACTTGCCCACCAACATTTTATACTACACCTGTCTCTACATTGCCCAATCCTCTGCCAACTTGCCCAGTTCTCCATTCTGCCAAAACCCACACCATATTGTCCACATCCCCACCTCTGTAATCTTCCAATAACTGGGACTTCTGTCTGTTGTATAACACATCCAAAGCATAAGTCAACCCAAATCTTTTTCTCCCTCTGCTAATAGAGTGCCCAGTCCTTCATCATTCCCAATGTATTGAAGGAAATCAGTAATAATTTACCTAAATAAGAATAAATCACAGACACTATTATCATCAGTTGTCCAAAGCAAGGATTTTATTTCGATGTGCACCCAACGACCCTAGCTGCAATATTAGTGTGGATGGGCACACCAGGAAAAGAGCAGGGAAGTTTTTATACTAATTTTGCATGGCTTTTAACAGTTTAAACTTTTGATAGTACGTGCCTCATTAACACTGACAAAAATAGACTTTGTTCTCAGAAATGAAGTAAATATGTCCTCAATAAACCACATGACCCCATCTCAGAGTGTTCCTCTGAAACCCACTGTCGCTCAGATGCCGACATAAGCTAAAGTCTGGTTATATATTAAGCATTGCCAAATTAAAGGTCAGACACACAGTCCCCAAAGTGAAAAATAGAAAAACCTGCTGAATAAGCTACCAAATGATTATCCTCATATTACATCTCAGATTAAGCTATACAAAAAAGCAGAATGATTTACACACAGGGCTTCAGAAGATCACAGAAATTCCCAAACAGTCCCAGAAACTTTTAAATCAGACCCCACATATTCCATAAATCCACATCATACAATCATTAGCCCTCTGATTTTTCTCAAGTCTT
Organism: Polypterus bichir lapradei; assembly: GCA_026402145.1. Classification (NCBI taxonomy): domain Eukaryota; kingdom Metazoa; phylum Chordata; class Cladistia; order Polypteriformes; family Polypteridae; genus Polypterus; species Polypterus bichir. The sequence goes on from JANRMT010062856.1 coordinate 77,512,288, forward strand.
GCATCCCAGTTTACCATTTAGCATGCCCACAGGTTCATTCCCACCCTAATTTTATTCCAAACGTGCTGCTAGTCTGCCCAGTCCTTTGCAAGTTTGCCAGGCTTACCTCACCTGGGCACAAATTCACATTGTAAGATCCAAAACATAACTCACCCTCCAACATGTCTTCTACTTCACCCACAGGACAAGTCCAACCCAGATCTTATTCTGTCTTTATGTTCAGTATACCTATATTTCCTTGAACATAAATTTTGCCCTCCTTTCCTTCAGGCCTGAAAGTTTCTCAATTACATTCTGCCTAATTTGAGTCATTTCACTATCCCTACCAAAATAAATAGCCTCATGCTATTGTCTAGATCTTTGCTTCCTAACCTTTCTTTCCTGTAGTGGCACACTTTTTGTAACCAAAATCATCCCAAGGTTTTCCACTATCTCACTACTCACAAACACATACAAAGTATATCTCATACACCTGCTCAACTACCCAAAAGGTCAGGACTACCGGAGAAGCCAGTAAAAAAATTGAGCTCCGAGATCAGTGTTCGCAGACACAAAACTTAGTGAGCAATTTGGTGGCATCTCCAACCTGCTTTTCCCCCTTGTCCACCCATGCCTGTCTCAGAGGCAACTAATACACCCAGTTTCCACCAGCCCTGTGAATCTGGCTGGTTACCACACACCCAGGGCAGATGGACTCTAGTAGCCAGGAGACATGTCCAAAGTCCTCTAACATGGCGATCGCGGAGCTGATTTTATGCCAGCTTGTCCAGGTAGCCCTATCCTCCTCAGACATGTCTCAACCATCTGTGGAGCTTTACCCTGACAGGTTTAGACCCAAGTGAGGTACACACCTGGGTAGCTCTCACGGAACTCCACACTGGTTGAGAAACACTGGTCTAGTGGCTACTTCACGCTGCTTGTATTTTTCAGAAATATGTTTTAGTTTTCATACCACAATCATTGTCCACAATGTTTCAGTGTTGACACTTTGAAACAGCAAACAGGGAAAATAAAAAAAAGGCATTACTTACACCACATTCAGTTAGCAACTTCATTTCTCAAAACAAGGGTGACAAAAAGCCTGTTTGTAAGCTTGTCTTCTGTTTTTCTTTAAGTGAATAATTTATGAAGGTGTGTTTCATTAAAGACATAACTGAATTTTGTTTGATTTCTGAAGTGAAGTTCCAATTGAAGTTTCCAAAAATTACCCTTGCTCATCTGTAGTTACGTTAATGGCAGGTGGGAACTATGAACCATTGATGAGAACATTGTCCATTCACATTAGATTAAAAAAACCTAAGACAATATATATGAAAGCAACCAATTGAAAGGCAGAAAATCAAGGACTTGCATAGACTCTCATTTGGCAAGTGTCCTTCACTCTGGAAATATAGTTTTTAAAAAATATTTTTTTTTAAATTAAACAAATACAAATTGGAACCAATTTTTAATGGATGTTGACATGTGCTGTCACCAGGCACGTTGCACATTGTGCAAATAAACAAATTAATTTCATGACTTTTTCGCATTACCTAATTCATTTAAGTAGAGTTCTTAAAATAGGAGTTGTGCTCCAGTGCCCCACATTATAAACTACCACTGACCATCTCTACATCCACTTCTTGAATAGTGACCGGACATGGAGACTGTTTAGTGTGGCGAATGTCTATAATCAGTTCCTTGGTTTTGCTGATGTTAAGATGCAGACAATTCTCTTTGCACCAAGAAACAAACTTCTCTACCTGACTCCTGTCTCATCCCCCTTATCAGTACACCCAATAAGTGTATTTCTGCAAGTGACATGACATGATATATTTCTAGTCGGAGATGTACAGAGTGAAGAGAAAAGGAGACAGGACCATTCTTTGTAGTCCTTCAGTGTTGGCTCACATCAGTATCAGAGTCCAGTCCTTGAGTCTCACAACCTGACAGATTATCCAGGGCACCATAGGCTCACCCACCTACATATCTCTGAGTTTACCCGTGTATTTCCTGGTTATCCAAGATTGGCTTCTTCCAAGCAAAAATCTTAGTGTCATTTCTTTTTTTTGTTAAATGTCCAAATATACTGGTTATGACATTTTTTCTCTGCATTCTGACTAGGAATTACATTTCACACACGTTTTCTCTGATCACCTGGACCATTATTGGCTTATTACTTACAGTTCTGTTCTTTGACTCTATTTGTGGCTGCACATCCTGTTTTTTTTTATTTTATTATAGTCATCTTGGTTACAATGCCTGCTTGCATTCGGAGCCATCTTCTGATTCTATTTTTTTCCAAAACTGCTATCACCTAGTGCGGACAGTCCGAGAATTTTGTCTATTTAAGATGTGCATTCTCCATAGGCAATGTATTGTTCATTCCATTGTACCCGTTTTGAATTTCAGTGTTGCACCAAGAATGGCCCACTATTGGACCCCCTAATTACCACATGGTATGTCACACACTGGCGTAGTGTGAAGTCATTATACTGTCAGAATAGTTTTCTGATTGTATTTCTCCCAATTGGTATAAAATTATAAAATCAAATCCACTGCAAAACAAAGTCCATTGCGCCTGTCTTGGATTACTTGTAGTAGTCTGTAAAAACTAAAAATACTTTCCATTCTACACAAAGAAAGAAAAAAGACAATGACAAAGAGAAATAAAATGCATATTGCATGAAATAAGACTTTCATAATGTAGTACATTATTACTTTACATAATACAAGCATTTTTCAAATGTTCAGTTGTTGAATTGATATAACAAAATGTGAGAATCGTGGTATACAAACTGTCGAGGGTAAGGATGCTGATTCACTGAGGATCCCAGCAAAAGGGGTTTAGGATTATTTTGCTATTTAAATAATGTGTTTATATAATTGTGGAGATTACTGAATGTCTACCTTACTTGGTACATGTTTTAAGGAATGATATAATGAAATGGCTAACCCAGATATTTCACTTAGGTTTTACGATGTTGAATTGGAATGGAAATGGGATATTGCTGGGCCTCAGTACCTTATAATTTTGCTTTTGCTGTAATTGATTAATTTATTTCTTTACATAAAGAAATCAGTAAGGGTTGAATGATGAAATAAAATGTGACATGACACTAATAATATCTGTATCGAACTAGAGGTTTTACAGTATATAAGGATTAACGTTTAATATCCTACAGCCTAAATGACTTAATTATAGATTATTTTCAAGTTTGCTTTAGTTTATAAAAATCAAATAATTATCTGAATGGATCTTTTTAACAATATAAGCCACTTCAGGCTTGGGACATCTGATAATAGGAAAATATAGTACATTTAGTACATGGTTTTTTTTTTAGATTTCATTTTTACTGCGAATTGACAGATACTATAGCTTTGCTTAAAAAAAAAACTACAATCCAGAATAAAAATAGAAATATACAATAAATCCATAAATAAAATATGTACAGCATATCCTAAGAGTAAATACCAGGTTTTCCAGTCTTATGCCATTGTGAAATGTCAGGTAAACAGCATCGTAAAATAATAACCCTGTTTACATTTTCTCAATAATGCTGCTCACTTATTCTTTATTCTGTGACCCACGAGATGCAAGATGGATTTGTTTTTTGATGATGCCACTGTCAACTGTTTTTCTTAAATCTCAAGAGCATTTGAAATAATGCTCTATGATAATAACCTTTTTCTAGTCAGTGATGCCTTATAATGCAGAGCTGAACCTGTAAAGCTCTGCTCTGTTTACTTTTAACTGTTTTTTTTTTCTTTTCATGGCACTGATTCAGAGTAAATGTGTATTACCAGCCTTGCATCCAGTGAACTGATTGAAGCTTCTAGCATCTAGAAAAACAGATTAACAAGTTAAAATGCCTAAAGCAATGAACTTGTCAATCAAAATAGTTAACAGTGATTGATTACTGGATAAGCCTAGCAGTCAGAAGTTATAATTCAGACATTCACCATTTTCAATCTGTCTTGTGATTAATGGTCGTGAAGAATAATCTGCCATGGGACTCAGGAATAACCAGTATTTAATGCTTATCATTAAATACATTTTTAAAATACATTTAATGCTGTTATTCATGCAGTGCAATTTTTCACAAGTGTTTTAAGCCTCACAGATAGCTTAATGATTCCAGAATTTTTGGAGATTGGATATGGAATTAATCATTTTTTAATTAAACATCTTTTATACAAATCTACATCATTATGAGTTGATTGGCATTGTGCAATATTCATCTCTTCTAAATAGTGGTATAAGGGTATTTTCTCTGTATTATTAATGATACTAGGCATGCTGTAACTGCTTTAAGGCCCAGAAGCAACACTAAAGTCATTTCAAGTACAATGTAATAGAAGCTAAAAAAAATACATTCAGTGCAGAGGTCAGAATTTTGGAAAATAGACTTCTGCAAACAGAAATCAAGTAATAGAGTAAAACGTTAGTTCCATTGTGAAATGCCAGGCACATTGCAAAATTATACCTATTTATTTGTTGTAATAATGCAGCTTTTTTTTAAAATTTAGCTTTTTGGTTTCCTCCTGAACTAGTATTTTCTTTTTGACACTTTAAGCAATTTCACTAAACAGACATAAGCCTTTCTCTGTTCATAATCATTTACCACTGTGAGTTGCCATGGTGCATTTTAGATTTCGAACAATTCTATTATTATCTATTAACTAATTTCAAAGATTCTTTGTTCAAACAATAAAGGAAAAAAGCATCCAGTTGTTTGTGTATTTATGTACAGATTTTTATGTTAAGGTTCATATGAAATTCAGCCCTGCGGTGAGCTGGCGAACTGCCCAGGGTTTGTTTCCTGCCTTGCGCCCTGTGTTGGCTGGGATTGGCTCCAGCAGACCCCCGTGACCTTGTAGTTAGGATATAGCGGGTTGGATAATGGATGGATGAAATTCAACAGAACTGGATGCTTGATTGTATTCCTTGTAGTGGTCATCATTGTGTACTTGATAAGCTAAACTTGGAAAGCTTCAGAAGCTGCGTACCTACAAGTAAAGTGGCATATGACGATCATTACCTTCATATAAGATTAATTATCCTTGTATTAGTATTCTTCTAACAAACAACCAAATTTATATTTTTTATTTACATTGGTTTACATGCTAACAGACGTGCATGCAGATATCAAGCTGAGTTAATGATTTTCCTTTCCAATGAATACAAGAAGAATACATTATTGATCACTGTGTAAAATTGACCCAAGTGGGACAAATCAGATAATAATTATTTAAAATGCATTTCAGTATATTTTATTTTTATATTATTGATGTCTTAAAAGCTGTGAATTATTTGCAAAGCACTTGATTCTGAGAGAAATTTTATAAAATCTGAACTAGTTAACACCACCAAACAAAGTTTTCTTATCTGGTATAGTTTTTAGCTCTGCTCTGTAACACAGACACTATTCCCTTACTGGAGACATAACCATTTTTTTTGTTCTTCAACAAACCACAAAACATCTGCCAAAGTAACAGACTTGGAATGAGTATTAAACATGAACTTCACATTACTTAGAACAATCTAGAATCCTTACGTACTAACATTAGGTAGTAAAACAGAATCAGTAAAAATTGCAAAACCATTTAATCACATAACTCTTCCTTTATTAAAACATTCTAAATTTTTTGACAATAACAGGCCATTCAGTCTAACAAAGCTAGCCAGTCCTATGCACTTAATTCCACCAAAATAACATCAAGTCTAGTTTTAAAGGTCCCTAAAGTCCTACCGTCTACCACATCACTTAACTTATCTCACATGTCTATGGTTCTCTGTGTGACGAAAAGCATCCTAATATTTGTGTGAAATTTACCTTTGACAAGTTTCCAACTGTGTTAAGCAGTGGCAGCTGGTGAAAAAAATTTGGGTATGGGCGCAGCTTTTAGGGTGACAAACTGAAGTAGGACTATTATATAGTGCATTTCACATTTATGTATTATATGGTGCCTTTCATACGTATTTATCTATCTGGTCATTCCATATGCTCTTTTGGTTCTCATCATAGTGTCAATGCACATCTTGGCCTGTCCAATACCAGGCCCAATACCCTTTCCGCCATGCTGCCCAATCTGATGCCAACTTTCCCACTGCTACTCTGCTCTAAAACTTCAGTCCGTGACATCCACAGTCCCCTTATTCTTCCCATAACTTTCCCTATAAATGTGGAAAGGAGCAGGTGCTACTGAAACACAAATTTTATACTACACCTGTCTGTAAATTGGCCTAATCCACTGCCAACGTGCTCAGTTTCACATTCTACCAAAACCCAGGCCATAATATCCTCACCCCCACCTTCATAATCTTCCGATAATGTGGACTTCCGCCTATCCTATAATACATCCATAGCATCAGTCCAATCCAAATCTTATTCTGCCTCTGCTAATAGAGTGCCCAGTCCTTGGCCATTCCCACTGTATCCCACTGTATAAATTCACATCATACAGTCACTAGTTCTCTGATTTATCTCAAGTTTTGCACCCCAGTTTATCATTTACCACACCCACAGAGTCATTCCCACCCTAATTCTATTCTATACTTGCTGCCATTCTGCCCAGTCCTATGCAAGTTTGCCAGGCTTACCTCGCCTGGGTGTAAATTCACATTGTAAGATCCCCAGAACCCATCTTAAAACGTAACTCTCCCCCCAAACTGTCTTGTTCCACACCCACAGGACAATGCCACCCTAAATCTTATTCTCCATTTTATAATCAGGATACCAGTATTTCCTAACCTTTTGTTTCTGTAGTGGCACACTTTTTGTAACCAAGATCATCCTAAGGTACACTACTAGTCTATTAATCACAAACACGTGTATAGCTCATCTATTATTCTGGACAGAATGTGTCGATTTTTGGTCACCTCTTCAATGTGCCTTCTAGTGCCAATACTGTAGACTTCATCTAGCTGTTCAACAATACTAAGGCTGCCAAAAAATGTAGCCTCATGCTATTGTCTAGATGACTTAGACTACTTTCATGCCACTGGCATTTTTCTGAAAGATGCTTTAGATCTTGTACTCCTGTCTCTGTCCACAACACTTCTGTACCAACACTTTGAAACAGAAAACAGGGAAAGCAAAAAAGGCATTACTTACACCATACCCAGTTGCCCAACTTCGTTTGTCATAACAAGTGCTGGAAAAAGTCCATGTGTAAGCTCATCCTTGAATTCTTAAGTCAGGTTGGTCTGCTCAAAGCTCCTTTATGTTCTTTTTTTTCACGTGAAAGATTTATGAAGGGGTGTTTCATTAAATAAATAACTGAATTATTCTTTAATTTCTGAAGTTGCAATTGAAGTTCCCATCAAACTTGCGCTCGCTCATCTGTAGTTATGTAACAATAAAGGCAGCTGTGAAGTGTGAACCATTGTTGTCAATATGACATTGTCAGTGCAATGGTGATTGTCCAATCACATTAAATTATAAAAAAAAAAACTAAAACTATACTAATTTGCTGCCAATAAACGTGGGAGTATCAGGGTGCAGAGAGCTGCGTCCCTAGAAAAATCTGAAAGCAATCAATTAAAGGGCAGCCTGCTTGGCAAAAGCTCAAGGACTTACATATACTCTCATTTGGCCGTCATCATTCATGCCAGAAATATAGGTATTCACACAATTTTTTTTATTCACACAGAAATTAAACAAATGCAAGACAGAACCAATTTTTAATGGATGTTGACATGTGCTAAAACAAGGCATGTTATGTAAATAAACAAATTAATTTTATTATTATTTCACATTACCTAATTAATTTAAGTATAGTTTTTAAAATATTTGGGGGAGACAGTGCCCCAGCTCCCAGCATTACAAACCACCAGTGGTGTCAAGGGTAAATTGCCTTAATCCACTGCACTAATTCCTTTCATAATTTTCAACACTTTGCCTAAACTGAAAAGGCTTATCTCTTTTAAATTTTCCTCATAACTCATCCACTGCAGTCCTGGGATCAGCCTAGTCATTCTTCTCTGGACTTTTTCTAGCGCTGCCATGTTGTTTTTGTAGCCTGTAGTTGCACTGCATTATAAAGCTTAAGCATAGCCTTCTTTGACTTGTACTCCACAGATCCTACTATATAACCTAATATTCTATTATATGGCTTCTGATCACTGTCTTTCAGTTGAGAGTGTCATTTCCACTGTCAACTCCACTATGACTCCTAAATTCTTCTTATAAACAGTATTTTCTTTAAAATCCAGTCCTGAAGCCAGAGTGGATTTTCTCAAATAAAATGTGATGTGTAAGGTGCGAAAGATGCTGCGTGGTGAAAGGGTAATTCTGAAATGGGTCTATAATTATTAAGCATATGTGAGTTTAGCTCTGGCTTTTTACGTAGTGGTTAATTAACTGACACTTTTATTTTGTCAGGAACTGTGCCATTCAGTAATGAAATATTGATAATGCTAAGAATGGCTGCTGCCAGAGCATCTTTTGAGGTTTTTACTAGTTTAGTTGGCACTGGATCTAAGGAACAAGTAGGAGGTTTCATTTTAGAAGTTAAAGTTATGACATTCTGTTTGGTTTCAAATTAAAATGACTAAAGTGATGTGTGCAAGACCAGACAGTGTTTGCCTATCTAATATTAGGTTTACACTGTGATGCTGAGATCCGGGACATTAAATTGTCAGCTTTCTCGTTAAAGAAGTTCATAAAGTCTCTACTGCAAATGTCTGTAGGTGTTTTGCATTGTATTTCAGAATTCCCCTTTTGTTAGATTAGCCACAGTTCTAAACAGTTCACAAGAATTATTACGGTTGTTATCTAACAATCTAGAATAATAGTGCAGGCTATAAAGGGAGCTTTTTTATACTTTTTAACATTCTCTGTCCATCTAGCTTGGAAGACCATCAGCTTTGTTACTCTCCATCTATGCTCCGGTTTTCAACATTCTAATTTTAGAGCTTGAATATTCTCATTAAACCAGGGTGAATTTGTATGCACTTTAATGACTTCTGTTTTGATGGGCGGTACTATATTTAAAGCCTCTTTCAAAGTCACATTATAATTTGTTGTTAGTTGATCCAAATTATTTTCAACAATTGTACTCAAGTTTTTCATAATTTCTACAAATGTTGATGCACAGTTATAATCTAGATGCCACGCTGTCCTTGTTTTAATTTGCAAGTTTACAGAACCAATTAAGTAGTGATCAAATTTTGGCCAAAACCAACCACTAAAATGGGAGCTCAAGCTGCCATTGGGTGCACAATATCTGGTCATGCACGTGGGATTATGGCCTGCTTTTTTGGCTCATTTTGGAGGCCAGTCACCACTTGGCCTAATATTGGGTGATTGTATTACTACAGTTGTAGACTGAAATGAGAGATTTGAGTTGATATTGTACTTTTTCTGTTAATTTGAATCAAGGTGCTAATACAGATTGTGTAATGTATTTTATTTTTACTCTAATTATGCTGTTTATTCTCTGGATACTAATTGATTTACATTTTGATTCATGAGTACATTTATAACAACAATAACATTTGGGGTTAAAGAATAGTCTAAAGTTTAAGATTACAAGGCCGTGTCCTGAGTGGTGCTCAGATTAGGAGCCAGTCAACTTTGCTGCCATATTTTGGGATAAAATGAAAGATCCCCTGCATTTACGATGAAGACTGTCTCTCTGGAAAAATACATGACTTTCCCAAAAACCATCGAAATTATTAGCAAAATGCACACTACGTTTTTAAACAGCAGTGAAGGGAACGCAATCGGTTACAGACCACATTCTTTCTATATAATCTTAGTAAGGGACCAGGCATAATTAAGTCATAACATTTTTTTTTGCATTTTAGCTAGATATTAAATTCCTGTTAATACCTAAAAATGTTACAAAGCAATATTGTTAGTGCCAGCTATAACAAAAGTTAGACCCATCCTCATTAGATACCATTGACCCTGAGAGGAATTTTGCTTTAACTGCTGGGTTGATATTTTTTGTAATTCTGACATCTCGCCATGGAATTGCTAGTTAAGAGGAGATACTTGTTTTGAGTATTGACAGACATGCTGCTGAGTACTGAGTAGCGGTTCTGGGTCAGAACTGCTGACTTGAGTGCCAAGGGATTAAATTTGGGCTTCTTAGAACACTGCCTCACTGTTATCCACTCACCTTGTAGCCATATTTGTGCTACTGATTTTGATGATATACTGACAGCGATGGGGCTGGAGAGACTAAAGCCAAATCAGAAATGGACAATTTGTATCAACAGACTGTATTCACTTTCCCAGTTTTCACTTTCCCTAATAACTATAAGGTTCCAACAAAGTGTCTATTTTTCCCACCAACTGTATGTTAGCTACATTTTTAGCAGGAAAAAGTAAATTGTACATTTTACAGAACACACAACATATAAACATTCCATGAACTCCACACTTACCTTAAATGAGGTCTATTTATCAGATCAAACCTGTGATTAGTGTGGAGTTTGTAATTATTTGTTTGTGTTCCCAGTAACTTTAGAAATGCTCCTCTTGCTAGGGAGATCAGCTGGTTTGGCAGCAAGACACTCATATTCAGGTTTTCATGGCTTGTCGGACAGCTGACTGCACTCTGCTGATTTGTCACCTAGTTAGGTTTTGGATTTTTACACTAGTTATCTTTTTTTCACTTGCAGTTGATTAGTGTTCCACTGCTGGTAATTTTATCAGATAATATCATCCGCTGCTGATAAATGCTTAGTTCATCCATGTGTTTGTGAGACAATCCTGTGCCTCCTCTTATGTATTTACAGGACTTAATAAATTGCCATGTTTACTGTGAAAATATAAAAAAAAAATAATAAAAAATAACTTCATCCATTATCAACCCCATGTTTGGTCATGACAGGAGCCAGCTACAAAACAGGAATCAGTCCACTGAAAGTAGCAAAATAAATGGCACAGAAAATAAATGCCTCAGTAGTTCATTAATGTCTTATATTAATGTCTCTTAATACCTCATTACTATCCACAAAACAAATCCAAAAGGTTTCTCGAATCACAGACCCAATATAAAAGCATGGCCTGTACAAAATTGAAACATATTAAAATAAAGTTTTTTTTGTTTTAGGCTTACATTCTATTTTTTTTAACATGTGTTTAATGACAGCATGCTTTGCTACTTGCAAAAAAGACCTCCGAGGTCATGATTATTTGTAATCCTGAACATTCATAACTGAAGAGATCAGCAAGAAATAAATCATATACATGAGAACATTGTTGAAAGGTGAAAAATAGCTATACTCATTTCTTAGAGCGTTTTCACTCTACATCTTCTAATATCATAATTTGTAAAAAAGAAAAAAAAATCTCTGTCATCTGAAGCCGAATGGCCTTCCCACCCAGAGCTGCTTACAACTTGTTACTTAACTTTTAACATGCTCTTATTTCCTGCATTTCAAGTTAAGGCTTCGGTTTTGATACAGTACATTGCAAAAATAAGCACATTTTAAGTAATTAAAGGTCCTTTCTGCAAACCCAAGCAGCCTTGAGTGTTATTTAATTTATGAGGCTGACAATGCAGAACGCACATTGATTATAGAAAAAAAGGAAATACATTCCTTAAAAATATGTTTATTAATGCACAATTTCAGCAAATACTTCATTGCTATAAAGCTAAGATATTTCAATTTACGAAACAGAATATAAAAGATAAAAACTAATATACTTTAAATGCAAATTGAATGTCTTCCAAAAAATGATTGGTATTCATTATAACAAAACGTGACTTTTTAGAAAAAAGACTGGTTAAAGACTAATGAAAAGGATATCCATTTTTATTAAAAAGCTGCTTAACATGGATATCAAAATCTAAACAAAAGCAGAGTAGTATGTTGTCCTAGACCTACTAATGGAAATGAAAAAAAATACTCTCAGCTATAATATAAATTTGGCTTTTCCTAATCCAGTTTTTATCAAAGTCATCTCTGTTTGAACAGCTCTCACAAAAATATTTTCTTTCCTTTTTTACTAATGCACATGGGGACCTCATGGAGAATAACTTTTGTTTAGTATTTGTTAACCAGTAAATTCAAAACTGTTTGATGCAAACAATATTCAGCATGTAAACATGTGTGCTACTGCAGAAAGCTGTATAATTACTTTTGGACTTTTTTTTTTTAATATTAAACACAAAGGATGAATTTCAACACTGTGACTTAAAGATGCACTGCCAAAAAAAGCCATAATGCAGTGACATTTACAATGAAGGGTTCATGCTCATGGGGTCATTTCTAGCAGACATCTTAAAACAGGTCTGCCCATCTAATGCCTGTTGCTCTGACGTCACATGTGATGAAGACCATGGAGCGGCTGCTGCTTCACCACCTGAGGCCACAGATTCGCCACGCCCTCGACCCTCTGCAGTTCGCATACCAGGAGAAGGTGGGAGCGGAGGATGCCATCATCTAAATGCTACACCTATCCCTCTCCCTCTTGGACAGAGGCAGTGGTGCTGTAAGAATTATGTTTTTGAACTTCTCTAGTGCCTTCAACACCATTTAACCCTTGCTCCTTAGAGACAAGCTGACTGAGATGGGAATAGACTCACACCTGGTGACATGGATTGTGGACTATTTTACAGACAGACCTCAGTATGTGCGTCTTGGGAACTGCAGGTCTGACATTGTAGTCAGCAACACAGGAGCGTCGCAGGGGACTGTACTTTCTCTGGTCCTGTTCAGCCTATATACATCAGACTTCCAATACGACTCGGAGTCCTGCCACATGCAAAAGTTCGCTGATGACACTGCTATTGTGGGCTGCATCAGGAGTGGGCAGGAGGAGGAGTACAAAAGACTTTGTTAAATGGTGCGACTCAAACCACTTACACCTGAACACCAGCAAGACCAAGGACCTGGTGGTGGATTTTAGGAGGCCCAGGCCCCTCGTGGACCCCGTGATCATCAGAGGAGACTGTGTGCAGAGGGTACAGACCTATAAATACCTGGGAGTGCAGCTGGATGAAAAATTGGACTGGACTGCCAATACTGATGCTCTGTATAAGAAAGGTCAGAGCCGACTATACTTTCTTAGAAAGTTGGCGTCCTTCAAAATCTGCAATAAGATGCTGCAGATGTTCTACCAGATAGTTGTGGCGAGTGCCCTCTTCTATGCGGTTGTGTGCTGGGGAGGCAGTATAAAGAAGAAGGACGTCTCACGCTTGGACAAACTTGTTAAGAAGGCAGGCTCTATTGTAGGAATAAAGCTGGACAGTTTAACATCTGTAGCAAAGTGACGGGCATTAAGCAAACTCCTGTCAATCATGGAGAATCCACTGCATCCAGTTAACAGTGTCATCTCCAGGCAGAGGAGTAGCTTCAGTGACAGACTTTTGTCACTGTCTTGCTCCACTGACAGACTGAGGAGATCGTTCCTCCCCCACACTATGTGACTCTTCAATTCCAACCGGGGGAGTATATGCTAACATTATTCAAAGTTATTGTCTGTTTTTACATGCATTTTTATTACTCTTTAATTTAATATTGCTTTTTGTATCAGTATACTGCTGCTGGATTATGTGAATTTCCCCTTGGGATAAATAAAGTATCTATCTATCTATCTATCTATCTATCTATCTATCTATCTATCTAT
>JANRMT010062856.1:77525868-77537228 GCA_026402145.1 Polypterus bichir lapradei
TATCTATCTATCTATCTATCTATCTATCTATCTATCTATCTATCTATCTATCTATCTATCTATCTATCTATCTATCTATCTATCTATCTAATTTTGGAAACTTTTTTATAACTTAATCCAGCTTTATCAGATACAAAGCAGAAGCCAGCCCTGCAGAGCACACAAGTCATTTACTGTGCACATTCTTTCATTGATGCTCACACGATAATATGCATGCCCCTGGGATGTAAAAGAAAGCAAGTACCCCAAAAAAAGCGACATCGATTGCTACAAAGTAGCAATGTGCAACTAAGCATAAGAGGACTTATACGTCTGCAATTATTGCTTTGTATCTGAAACAGAACCACAGTATTTTTACGTTTTCAGCACCATGTTTTAAATGGCTGCATATTTTTACCTTAACTTCTTAATAATAAAATATAATAACCACTCATGCCAAAGATGCATCTTTCTCAGTATAGTCACAAACAAATCAACTTACCTGTCTACTCTATGACTGTTGTCTCTTCATAGAGAATCCAGCTCCCAGGTGATTATACAATACCATAAACTTAATTATTGTGTAATAACTCAGTACTGTCACTAGTCAGCTGTCATTACTCCATGACAGCTTTTAGTCACACAGCATATGAAATTTACAAATGAAACAATAAAATAATAAAGCCAGTTTTTCAAACAGTTATTCATCAACTGCAACAGTACAGTAACTAATAAAACAAATCCTATTGACAACTACATTATATATTTAAGGTCACCATGAGCATTATGTTGTCTGGCATCAATGTCACATGTCAATGCTATTATGACTGCCATTTCTTTTTTAATTTGAAAATAAAACACTTTCCCAACTTAGTCCTTCACCTACAGTAAATTTTAAGGTAGCTGAAGTTCTTGTCTTGCCTCAGAAACAGAGAAACAAATATTTTAGCATCCCCTACTTTCCTCCTGAAAAATTAGTAAATATGAAATCTATTATCTTTTAAACATAAAGAAAAAATTATGTGAAAAGAAAGACTATAAAGACCTAACATTTTATAAGCAACAGGGAGTCATAATATTGTGTGGTGCAGAAAACAGGCCTTAAATGGTCTTCTGAGGAAATGGTTAAGACAGAACCCTTTTGTAGTGATTAGTTATTAATATTTTTTCCATTAGACTTTCTTTGTTTTGCTTGGATCTTTTGTCTGTTTTTTAGTATAATAAACCCATTTGTGGAGCTTTGTGTATGGTTTCCATCTTGTTTGCTATGCTGAGATGACTGGGAACACATAGCATGTGATGTCCCTGCTGTGATGGTATATAGATCAGCATTGTGCTCTTCTGGGTCGTCCAAGATTGAGGATAATTTGAAATGATTTTCATTGCATTCTATTTTGTTTTCTTGGTGTAAGAACTGCTATGTATAATTTGACTTCATCTTGCAGTTTAGTGATTAGGGTTTGATGCTTGGCATTAGTGTTGATCTGTGAAAAATGCCTTGGCATGAATATGGTGAGCTTGTTCACCAAATATTTTCCAGGGATTATGTCATTTAGTCGGTTTAGGTGAACAATTTTTTTTTTTACCAGCAACCCATGATGCTTTGTGAGACATCACAGAGTTGTAGTAGCCACATGCAAAACTTTCACAGAAACGCAGTGTGAGATCACTGACAATATGCTTTGTGTATGCATGATGTTACCAGCCAAATTTGCCCTCCGTGTATGTTTTAATAAAACAAAAAACATTCACTATTTTCATTTCAGGAGCACATTAGCTGACCATAATAAGAACATTATGAATAATGCCACAAGATATATAACAGTAACCTATGTGTGTGCCCTCTGTTACTAACCTCCATGCAGTGCAACACAAATAATTATGCATGCATAATTTGCCATGTGCAGCTATGAGTCAAAACAAGCCTAAAAGGAGACCTCGCCCTCATCAAGTCAGAAAACATATGAGACCCCGGGAAACAAAACAAAAACCAAAAAGATATATTACTATTTACAAGGCATTTCTGTCTTCTTGATTGAAGAAAAATGTATCTGTAAAGTTTGATCAGCCATAAACAAGATGATCCAGCTGTACCTGGAGCATAGGCTTCAAATAATGGAACAAGCCTCACGGTGCCACTTTGTGGCATTTTTTCTTTCATAAAACCTACTGTAGATTGTCACACTTAACTACTGAGACAGCTATTTTCTGTTAAACTAAAAAATTATGAAATATTCTTTTAAATTCAGGTAATGAAGATTTCAGTCAAATTGGCACAGATATTCTGAGTGTACATTGATTTCATTAGCGGTAATAAGAAGCATTCAATGCACAGTGGCTAAGAGCACTAAAACCTAAAACTGACACAAATGGAAATCAAAGTGTTGGATTTCATCAGTAAAAGTAAGAACAACTGAATCATTACAGCAATATGAATTGGAGGTTAAGTAGTCATTAATGACAAAAAGCAGTCTCGGCACTGAAAGGAAAAGGGAAAGATTTAATTAGCCTTCTTGCCCAGAATACATTGTAAAACTAAATAAACAGCACATCCAGACACAGGTTGCATGCTTTCTTCAGTCTGCTTTGTGATTTGTTTAATGGTTTCCAAGAATCAATAAACAACATTGTAGTCCTTCAAATAATAATTGTACTTTAGGGGACTTTTTTTTCCTTCAGAGTAGTTTAACACCAAATAAAAAGTTACCTGTAAAAGAAAACCTGAGAAAATTATGAAAGGCAGACAGACAAACAGAACTTTTAGTTTGTTTTTTTAGACAATATTATATGCAAAAACACTTTGGCCCTATTTCTCTGCTATTCCTCAGTGTCACAAAAAGAAAGAAGAAAAAGAGATTTATAAAGAGCGGAGACTAATCTTGTTTCATTTGATAAAAAAAGATCTGTGGATTCTGGTTTCTTCAGCACCTTCTAACAAGAATTAAATGAGGCTTCCTGTCTGCATTTTTAAATTTAATTTCTCTTCCCAGTGTGAGATGGATTTTTTTTTCCTGGAGTCCTTGAAAGGATTATATCTCCAAAATTTAGAATGCAGAAAACCAAGGTTTAAAGTATATGCTTATGCAGTAACAATTTTCTTTTTTGTCAGTGTTGAACTTACAAAAGGCTAAATTAAATAGAATAGTACTGAAATTCATACATGCTGTACAGTATAATTGGCATTTGCTCAATTTTTTTATATTGGCATTTACTGTTGTATTTCCTTAATTTTTCTTAACATGTTAAGATTTTATGTATTGCTGTATTTATTTATGTATTTATGTATGTCCAGACCAACAATCTACTGAACTTACAAAGATACTTACAAATGAGCAATAATTTGTATAACAGTAGGTGAGAGTTATCAAACAAAAAACATGAAGTCTTAGGAATACTGTATGTGAGCAAAGAATTAAGTAAAAATAATAAAATCACATTACACTGCTTCTTTATTAAAAAATACCTGCATAATCCTAATACATGTAATATAATTTAATTTTAATAAAAAAAAATTGAAATATCAGGTGCAGGGCTAATGTAGCAAAAATTTGCCTGGTGATAAAAGGCATCTGGCAGCAGATGAAGTGCCTGGAGTGCTATCCAATTTTCAAATGACAACCATTGTTGGTTTCACTATTTTTAAATTCTTGGCAGTGAGAGGGGCAAAGTCATAGGAGGAGATCAAGGCACAGGCAAAAGGTGCTTTCTGTATACAGGTCTTCTATGCTGAAAGCAGAAACAGAGTGTGGCTGCTGCTCTCTGAAGCTCTCCTCCATTAAAGAGACAAATTGGACACATAATATGATATTTAGCGGCCTTTGCGTTATATGTTAGTGATGTTATGTGATAAGCCAGAAATTTGGATATTTCTTAAGACACCTATTTTGAAAGAATATTGCATGGTTCATTCTGATAAAACACTATGGTTAAGACCAGGGTTGTGGGAGGGTTACCTGAGTCATACCTGAGTCATACCTACAATATAATACAATGCCATTTATTTTTGTATAGCCCAAAATTACACAAGGACTGCCATAATGGGTTTTAACAGGCCCTGTTTTTGATATTCCCCCAGCCTTGACTCTCTAAGAAGAAAAAATTCCCAAAAAAACTCTTACATTGAAAAAATGGAAGAAATCTTGGGAAAGGCAATATTAGAGACCCTCTTCATTGTAGGTTTGGCATTCAGTGGGTGTCAAGAAATGGGGTAACTGCAATACAATACATAGAAAAGAACACAAGTAATCCTCCATACAATACAATAGTACAATAGTAATAGTGCAAGTACAGAGCAAAATGCAAGAGTAGATTATACCACGTAACAGAATTCCAATTTGTTCAGAGTCCTGGAGACCTCAGCTATCAAGCTGCCTACCTCCTACTGGCCATTCCACAGCTGAGTCAGTGCTTGGCTGACCAATCTAATGAAATGACCTTTCTACACAATGATTTCATTGCTCCCCCATCAGAGATGACTTTTCTTTAGGCAGGCAAACAACTTGGAATTACGGCAGTGGCACCAAGTGCCACATTTAAGCACTGAGAAGAGAGATGGAATAGGCGAAAATTTGTAACAAATGATAACTATCATTATTACTTATGTTTTAGTGCTAATGACTACCAATAGAGATAGAGATGCAGTATGCACAATTAATCAGCAGCTCTAGTCAGGGTATACTAAACTGAAATGAGTCTTCAGGTAGGATTTAAAGGCTGAGACTGAAGGGGCATCTCTTATAGTAGTAGACAGACCATTCTACAGCATTGGGGCCCTGTAAATAAAAGCTCGACCTTACACTTTTATTTTTATTCATCTTTGGAATCATAAGCAGACTGACATCTTGAGATCTTAAAGTGCATTCCGGTTTGTAAGTAATGATAATTTCAGATAAATAAACTGGACCTTGGACATTTAAGTCTTTATATGTTAACAGAAAATTTCTCTGTATCATACATATTTAGAAAACGCCTTAATTTCTCAACAGAAATAGAGATAGAAGGAGAAGAGAATGTTAGTGACAGTGCCCTCTCTTGCCATGGTGGGTTAACACATACCTCGATCGAGTCCATGATGCACATGCATGGCAATTGTTATTTTTTGGCTTTCATTTACAAGCCAGGACCTGAGTTCATGTGGTACCTTCCCTAGGAGAGTGGCTATAAACAAGGTTTCTACCTATATTTCTTTTACAAATAATGTATTTCATTTATTAACTTGTACTGTGTATAAAACAAAAATGAATATATAGATGTTTATAATTACAGTATATGCCCCAGGGCTACAGTTACAAAGCAATATTAGGCTTTAAAGGTTATGTTGATACTGTATCTTACAGACATTATTGTTTCTTTGCAAGCAACCTAGCCTTAAGGTGCAAAAATATGATGCATACCTATAAGAATCTAGAAACTACTTCAGTTAACACTGACCCTGTTATATAATTAGGAAATCATGTCTCTTATTACTCTTACCATATCCGTATTCAATCCATATTCAAGTGTATGATAAGCCCTTACATCCTATTGCCCTGTTTATGTTAATTAAACTTTCTCTAAATATAAATGGCATCTATTCATTTATGTTGGTTTGAAATCAGTACAAGCATGGTTCTCCTTGTGGACAAAAGGAAAGACTTGTCCTGTAGTTGTTATTTTTTTAATCACAATCAGTCATACTGATAAATTGCAGCTCAGTAAACACCCCTTCAAAGAACACCCATCCATCCATTATCCAACTCGCTATATAATAACTACAGTGTCACGGGGGTCTGTTGGAGCCAATCCCAGCCAACACAGAGCACAAGGCAGGAAACAAACCCCGGGCAGGGCTCCAGTTCACCACAATCAAAGAACACTTTTATTTTAAATATCCTTCATCTTAAGGCTATGTCACATTATGTGACCTTTCCAGCGTTTTTCAGTCATGGCCTTCATTTACACAATCTCAGTGACTCAGAGGCAGTCAGTAGAACTCTCTTGTACAGCTGTTGGTGTAATGTGACATGCCCAGTGATTCACTCGAACTAGTCTTCCTCCATTAAAATCAAACAGGTTTAATTTTGTCTTTAGTCATGGCAGGCTCCATGTGCATAAAAGCTAACAACCAATGATTGTTAAGCTACAAGTAAAATTAATATAAAGCAACAATGAGGTATAAGGAACACAAACAGAACAGAAGCTCATCTGTCTGATATCTCATGTTTTACATATCATGACAGAATGGTAAAAGAGAAAAAAGGGCAGACACTGCGGTTGAACTCACCATACCTATTAATGAGTGCTTTGTCAGACAGCATGTTGGCCATCACAAAAAGGGGCAAGCATGACTGCATTGGAAGGTCGGCACTCATTGAGTACATATGACATGTTCAGAGGATGATATGGTCCTGCAACAAAATCAGCAAATGTGGTGGGCAAGTTATGTAATGTGACATTGACTTTATCTGCTTAATCAATTTCATGGATTGATGGGCATGACCTGATAGTAGCCATCCCACTCCATACTAACACACTTGGGAAATGCTGATTCATGAACTAGCAGAGTGGTGGATCTGTGGCTAGGGATCTGCACTGGCAATCGGAAGGTTGCCAGTTCAAATCCAGTAAATGCCAATAGGGACTCTGCTCTGTTGGGCTCTTGAGTAAGGCCCTTAACCTTCAATTGCTGATTGCTTTGAGTAGTGAGAAAAGAGCTATATAAATGCAAAGAATTATTATTATTAACTAGCCCAAGACGTATGACTTTGGAATGTGGGAGAAAACAAATAATGACATGATCAGGAGCTGTGGGGCAGCAACGTTAAGCACTGTACCAATGTTCTACCCTTGCAATGCACAAGAGAAACATGTTTTCCAACAAAATATATATTTTTTTGAAAATCTCAGCTTTTTTCAAAGTTGTTTTATGTTTTTTATTATCTAGCTGCTAACATATTCCATAACATGAATAGTTTCAATTGATTTGTTTGAATATGTTGCCAGCATTCATGTGACTCGAATGAATCGCTCTCTTTTAATTTGTTTGTCAAATGGGACTCAAATTGTATCCATTTACATCCTGTCAAGGAACATCAATCAGTGGGATAATGGTTGTTATGTATTATCAACTAGTAAAATGGGCTCAGGACAGTTCTGGTTTTTTTTTTACATTGAAATGGGTTCGGATTAATGTAAGACATAAATGATACTGTAATATGAAGAAGTCTTTTGCAGTATGATTTTATTCTCAATTTTAAGTGTACTAGAGTGAGCTTCTTAAATGACACTTCCCTTACCACAGCTACTGTTTTCAGCTTGGTAATTGCCAGAAAGGAAAAACCTCTTAAGCATGTCTTACACATGTCCCTTAGTCACCTCTCAGAAGGTAGTACTTGGTAAACCTTCCATGGGAAATGGCCACAGGGTGTCTTCCTTAGATGCCCAAAACATCTGAACTGACTCTACTTGGTATTGAGGAGAACTTACTGCAATTGAAGGTCTTTCAGGATCACTAGGCTTCTCCACAGGGCTTAGAGTCTGTGCTCAGCAACTCTTTACAGGGATCTTATTTCAACCACTTGTGTACATATTCTTAGTCTTTCCTTTGCTTAATTCAATGTAACTCAATTTAATGTCAAGCATCTTTCTTTATACACAGCTAACTTTATGTAAATACAGTGACCAACTTTGTGGAGAATGCACCCCATTTTCTTACAGCATTCTCCACACTATGCCACCATGTATTCATTCCTGTCAGCTTACGTTTGACCCACTTTTTGGTCCATTATTTCACAGTTAGAGCTTAATCAAAATTCCTTCTCCTTGATCTGTACTTCAGCTATAGGTGGAATCTATG
The DNA here is from genome assembly GCA_026402145.1 of Polypterus bichir lapradei. Lineage (NCBI taxonomy): Eukaryota > Metazoa > Chordata > Cladistia > Polypteriformes > Polypteridae > Polypterus > Polypterus bichir. Next base: position 77,533,682 of record JANRMT010062856.1, read on the forward strand.
CAGTGTATGATTTTTTGCAACTGGGTCACCATTTTAAAACAAATGTGCACAGCTATCCCAATTGTTCAGTCTTGTCTCTGCTTTATTGAACCACTGAATAGCAGTCCTAAAATATGACCAAAATACCAATTACTTCCAGCATTTGTATACCCATCTCATTTACCATTGTAGACTTATCATTAAGAAGCTTTTTAACCACCATAGTCATCACAGTTTTAAATCCAACAGCTACATTAGCTCTACCTCCTCTGTGAAAGGTTTTGCATGTCCACCATGTATATGTGTTCTCATTCACCATTTTAGACTTAATTAAGGAGAATTTTGATCACCTCGGTGATTATTGTTATAAATACACCAGCTCTTTCTAGCACTACCTCCTGTAAAAATGTACTATATGTCCACCATGTATATGTGTTTCTTTAAAGTCTTCTTCCATGTCTAAAAGTCTATATTTCTACATACTTGCTCATAACAGTTTGGACAATAACAAGAACAACAACAACATTTATTTATATAGCACATATTCATACAAACAGTAGCTCAAAGTGCTTTACATAATAAAGAATAGAAAAATAAAAAACACAATATGAAAACAAAATAAATCAGCATTAATTAACATCGAATAAGAGTAAGGTCCAATGGCCAGGGGGGACAGAAAAAACAAAATAAAAACTCCAGACGGCTGGAGAAAAAAAAAATAAAATCTGTAGGGATTCCAGACCATGAGACCGCCCAGTCCCCTCTGGGCATTCTACCTAACATAAATGAAACAGTCCTCTTTGGATTTAGGGTTCTCACGGAAAGGCTTGATGATGATGGTCACGTAGAATTCTGCCTTTTAGTCCATCCATCATTGTTGGAGCATCATGAAGCTTTGAGTAGGTGGAGGTGGCGCAGGCCACCACCACAAAGAAACCGGAAAAAGAAACAGAAAAGAGAGTAGGGGTCAGTACGGATTGTAGAGCTACCATGAATAGTTATTATGAGGAAATTGAACATATAGAGTATCAGGATTAAGTTAAATTAAGTTAAATTGAAGTTATAGAAAGGCCATGTTAAAGTAATATGTTTTCAGCAGTGTTTTAAAGTGCTCCACTGTATTAGCCTGGCGAATTCCTATTGGCAGGCTATTCCAGATTTTAGGTGCATAGCAGCAGAAGGCCGCCTCACCACTTCTTTTAAGTTTTGTTCTTGGAATTCTAAGGAGATACTCATTTGAGGATCTGAGGTTACGATTTGGAATATAACGTGTCAGACACTCCGATATATAAGAAGGGGCGAGATTATTTAAGGCTTTATAAACCATAAGCAGAATTTTAAAGTCAATCCTGAATGACACAGGTAACCAGTGTAATGACATCAGAACTGGAGAAATGTGTTCGGATTTTCTTTTCCTAGTTAGGATTCTAGCAGCTGCATTCTGCACTAGTTGCAAACGATTTATGTCTTTCTTGGGTAGTCCTGAGAGGAGTGCGTTACAGTAATCTAGTCGACTGAAAACAAACGCATGAACTAATTTCTCAGCATCTTTCAGTGATATAAGAGGTCTAACTTTACTTATGTTTCTTAAGTGAAAAAATGCTGTCCTAGTGATCTGATTAATATGCGATTTAAAATTCAGATTACAGTCAACAATTACCCCTAAGCTTTTTACCTCCGTCTTGACTTTTAATCCTAATGTATCCAGTTTATTTCTAATAGCCTCATTGTATCCATTATTGCCAATCACTAAGATTTCAGTTTTCTCTTTATTTAACTTGAGAAAGTTACTATTCATCCATTCTGAGATACAAGTCAGACATTGTGTTAGTGAGTCAATAGAATCGGGGTCATCAGGTGCTACTGATAAATACAGCTGTGTGTCATCAGCATAGCTGTGGTAGCTCACGTTGTGCCCTGAGATAATCTGACCTAACGGAAGCATGTAGATTGAGAATAACAGCGGACCCAGGATAGAGCCTTGTGGAACACCAAATCGGATATCATGTGTCTTTGAGTTGTAATTACCACAACTAACAAAAAGTTTTCTCCCTGTCAGGTAGGATTCAAACCAATTTAAGACACTGCCAGAGAGGCCCACCCATTGACTAAGGCGATTTCTAAGAATATTATGATCAATGGTGTCAAATGCAGCACTCAGATCTAAGAGGATGAGAACAGATATATGGCCTCTGTCTGCGTTCACTTGCAAATCATTTACTATTTTAACGAGTGCAGTTTCTGTGCTGTGATTTATTCTAAAACCCGACTGAAATTTATCAAGAATAGCATGTTTATTTAGGTGGTCATTTAACTGCATAATGACTGCTTTCTCCAGAACTTTGCTTAAGAAAGGCAGGTTAGAGATGGGTCTAAAATTTTCAAGAGCCGAGGGGTCAAGATTATGTTTCTTAAGAAGTTTACAAACACAGTATTGTTCAGGACCTCTTACACCCCCTCTCATGGACTTCTGCCATCCAAGAGAAGATACTGCAACATCAAAGCCAGATCTGCCAGGCTGCAGGAGAGTTTTTACCCCCAAGACAACCATCTATCTCTCAATGTTGACAAGACAAAAGAGATAGTCGTTTCCAAACTGTTTTGTCCTAAACAGGGTCGCGGGGGTCTGCTGGAGTTTCCCCCAGCTAGCAAGACAGGGAACAAACTGGACAGTGCGCCAGTACATCACAGGGCTTTTCAAGTATTAGTGCTTAAATAATCATGACTCCTAATTTATTTGAAAGTGAGCTTATAGTAAATTATAAAGTATACTCTTTATGTAAGGGTAGGCAAATATAAGAGGACTGGAGGATACATAACAGTTGTACTCATAGTCCACACCATGTTCTACAGGGGCACCATTGAGAGTGTTCTGACCAGCTGCATCACTGTCTGGTATAGCAACTGCAACATATCTGACTGCAAGTCCCTGCAAAGGATAGTGAAGACAGCAGAGAACATTATTGGGGTGCCTCTCCCTTCACTACAGGACATTTTTTACAAACACAGTATTGTGCAGGACCCCTTACACCCCCTGTCATGGACTTCTGCCATCCAAGAGAAGATACTGCAACATCAAAACCAGATCTGACAGGCTGCAGGAGAGTTTTTACCCCCAAGACAACCATCTATCTCTCAATGTTGACAAGACAAAAGAGATAATCGTGGACTTCAGAAAATGACATCCTGCCCACATCAACAGTTTAGATGTGGAGACTGTTAGGAGTACCAAGTTCCTCGGTGTGCACATAACTGAGGAACTTAAGTGGACACATAACACCTCATCATTAATCAAGAAAGCCCAGCAGAGACTACACTTCCTGGGGCGACAAGTCTTCCCCCTTCCATCCTCACCATGTTCTACAGAGGCACCATTGAGAGTGTTCTGACCAGCTGCATCACTGTCTGGTATGGCAACTGCAACATATCTGACCGCAAGTGCCTGCAAAGGATAGAGAAGACAGCAGAGAACATTATTGGGGTGCCTCTCCCTTCACTACAGGACATTTTTTACAACAACAACAACAACAACATTTATTTATATAGCACATATTCATACAAACAGTAG
>JANRMT010062856.1:77562054-77576656 GCA_026402145.1 Polypterus bichir lapradei
TATTATACATATAATATTTTATTATTAATATTTCACAGGGCAAGAGCCACCCCGGGGCATCCATACAACACGCCCAAACCAACAAAAACTGTCTCCTCTTGATCCAGAGGAGCAGTGACTCTACTTTAAGGCTCTCCTGAACTGCTTAGCTTCTCATTGTATCAAGGAGTGTCATGCCATTATGTTTTACTTGTGGTTACTAAATTCTGCTTTCCGTATTGCTTACTGGTGTCAGCCACAGTTATCTGTCGCATGATCTGTGTTGAGTTAAATCATGGCTTCTTGTGTCTTTAAAACACCTTTTCTTTATACATTAGTTGATCTCCTGCTTTTTTTTCGTCTTTTCATGTGCTAAGCTCCTGCTCATGCAGGGTCACAAAGGAAACAATCTGTGTGAATCTAAAACAAGCAAACTCCATATACAAAATGAAGCTGGGAAGAATCATACCTGGGATAGGTGCTGTCAGGAACCAATGCTATATGCTGCACAATCATGCTGCCCATGAATATATTATGAATCGTTTCCCTTTCAGTTATTCATTTAATTACTGAAGCAGTGGCATGATTTAGTGAGTCAGAGCCTACCTTGACAGCATTAGGTGCAATACAGGAGCTGGTCAATCATAGGTCTCACAGTCATTTTAAAATTGCCTGTTAACTGAACATATGGTAAATTTCTTTAAAGATGTGGAAAAAACCCAAAGTATTCTGAGAAAACACTCATGTAAACACAAAGAAGACCATGCAAGCTCCATATACCAGTTACCAGACTGTATGTATTCACAGATCCTGGTAGCTATGAGGCATCCAGAAATGACATGTACATCATTTATTTACACATTTATAATAAAACTGAGCATAGTGATGAATGTTAGTGTGTCTGTCTGACATAAGGCAGCAATGTTACTTTCTCAATTGAACTATCCAAATAAATGCTGTAAAATGTGAAAAAAAATCAACCATGTTAAGCCAAGTGTCTTTTTACTAGATATTTAATAAATCCGGAGACTTTTCCAGTGTTCTTAATTGTAGGCTGCCATTAACTGCATTATTTATGTGTTAGTCATCAAGAATTATAAGAACAGGTGTATAATTTTTGCTTGATGTGACATGTCTGAAAGAAAAGAGAAAAATGATGCACCTTCAATAATCATTAACTTGCACTCTTGAAATAATGAAGCCGTTTATATTTCCCTTCAACAAGTGTAAAAGCATTTGCTACACAGGATCAGTGTACTCTCTTATTACACATCTTCCTTTAGTATTGATCAGTCTAAAGGCCTGGCAGCTGACTTTTTTCCATCAGTAATGCTCTTGGGTGTGTGCGTGTGTGTGCATCCACATTTGTATTAGTATTAATATGACTCAGTCTTAGGTAGGCAGTGTGGCCTAGTGGCTAATGCATAAAAATGAGATTGCCTTCATAGGACCCTAGGTAAGTATCTATCCTGTTTGGGATCCCTTTGTAAGTAAACTACGTTGTGTGAACAATTATGTTATAACTCTTTACTTGTAAAGAAAATCAAAATGACTTTAAAAAATCAATATAGAAAATTAAATTAAAAAATTGTTTGAAGCCATGCTTATTCAACATTTTTCATTGTGAGGAGCAAGAGTATATCTTATCAGCATCAGCTGGAACATTTAAGAGGCATCGCTGGACAGGACCATAGCACTCACACGCTTACGCACATATGTCCATATCAGGCCACTTTAGTGTTGTCATTTACATAAACTGTATATGTGTGTGGGAAAGATGCAGAACACAAATGATAAAAGCGGAAGACTCGAAAGGGTCAATGTGTTGTGATCAGAGCCCAGTCTCTTTTAGTTCTGAGTCAGTAGTGTTGACTAGTGAACCACTCTTAGACGTTCCTTTGTGGTAATAGAAGGGAATTAAAAAGTTAATCAGTTAGTCTCTGGAAATTTAATTAATTGGCACCATTATAGAAATGATTACTTAATTTACATACTCAACATCAGATGACATTATCCCTGTTGCATAATAAAGCCACTCTGCAACTGGATCTTGGACTTCTTACCAGAAAGACAACAAATAACATGTGTTGACACTGAGAAATCATGCACCAAAAAACTGAGCACTTGTGCCCCTCAGGGCTGCATGATCAGTCCATTGCTCTTTACTCTGCTAACACATGTCTGTACTGCCAAATCCAGCACAACACAACTCATTAAGTTTGCTGATGATAAAACAGTAGTAGGCCTCCTTGGTAATGAAGATGAAACCTCTTACAGAGCAGAGGTGGAACAGTTGTATGAGCTGGGTTGGGGCCAACAATCTGTTCCTTAATGACAATAAGACAAAAGAGTTGATTGTGAACTTCAAAGGCTGAACATCTCCCACTGTTTTTTTCACATTTTATAGTCTTGAGCAATGCAATTTTGTCCCACTGTATTTTAGATTTTAATTTTATTCATTTTGTTGTAATCATTCCATATAAATAGATCAATTTTTACAAAGAATAGGATTGAAAACAAATTGAACCCCACACCTGAGGAAAGAGAGCATGGCCAACGGAGTAATATTTAAAGCTTGTAAACATACCTATATTGATGAGTTTCATAGGGCAATAGAGATGAATGGAGAAGAAAAAGAAATGCGGAGAGAATTACTTCTTCTTATTCTAAAATATTAGCACCTAATAGAAGGAAAAATATTTAGTCTTATAAAATGCTGAGAAATACATATACGCCATGAGCTGTAAATGACACTGACTGAAGATGTTCTATCTTTGTACATTTATTAGTTATTACATCATTTCACTTTTACTAATCATCTTTTTGTTACCTGCCCTAGCCTAATGTTACTCGATTATGTTTATCTCTTTTGTAAGTCACTTTGAATAAAAGTGCCTGCCAAGGAAATAAATGTAAACATAAATGTAAATGTGAAAAATTAGCACAATCTATACAGCAAAATCAGGGGATAAAATATATTTATTGCATAATATTCACAGCTGTGATTCCAATTCATAAATGAAGCAACTACAGCAGCAATTACTCCTGCAAAAAGTTTCTCTGTCAGCTGGGGTGGTGTGATTTTATGACATTCTATTTGGTAAACACATCCATTTGCAATTGTTTTCTCAGTCTGTTTACTAATCTCTGGTAACAGCTATTTGTTGACTGGGCCACTAAAACATTTTTTTTTGTTTTAAGCCACTGTAACCAAATAGATTTTTTCCATTATATAACAAAATTCTTTTTGAGTTTTCAGTTTTTAATAGGATGACAAACATTTCCTTTTGCTTTTACTTTGATCCACTCAATACTTCTAAATGTTTATAAATCTTTGCTAATATGAAATGACCCTGAAACATAATGTTGCCACCACCATTCTTGACAGTAAAGAGAGTGATGACTCTTTGAAGACTGTGTTTAAATTATGCCCTTTTCTATATAAAAGTTTGTTAGACCATAAAATATATTCCCCATATTTACACTCTTATTTTAATGCTTTCTTGCAGACTCTTTGGGATATTTGTAATTCCTTGCTACTCAATTTGTTTCATCCACCCAAATTATTCTATATTTTCCACTTCTTAAATATTAAATGACCCTTAAATTCTTAATCTTTAGTAATATAGCTTTCCTATTTTATCTTTGATTGGTTTCCTCTGAGTTGCATGGCTGCTTGAACATCATTACCTAAGTGAAAGACCTTACAGACACTAGTGTATTCTGTTATTAAGTGAAGCATTTCACTTTTGTCACACTAGCAGAGGCTATTGGCTAAATATGGAATTTATAAAATTCTGTTTTACATCTGAAATATTACACGTTTGCTGAAGAAAAAAGGTTGTTGTGTTTTTGCATTTTTTTGTCAAGCTCATTTATGCTGTTCAGGAGTCTAATCTACTAAAAAGAGACACAAATCAGAGACCCCATTCTAGAAAATGGTATTGCTAAGGGTGTGCAAATACAAAAACTGTCATCTGGGATTAGGGAAGAACAAAACAAAGCTTAGCTGTTGGATTCAAAATTTTAGGCTCTGGAGAGTGGTCCAGTTACAGGGTCAGAGCTCTGTAATGTGGTTAACTCAGCTCCTGAATGAGATGCCACCTTTCAGGGGCGCCTCACTTTTATATCTCTTGGAATGGAAGGGGTGTAGTTAGTTACCCTAAGTTGACATGTTCTCAGAGCTATGGCTGATAATGGAGATTATGAGAGTTAGTGATCACATTCCCTGATGCCTCAGATGAGCCCGGAAGGTGACCCTCAAGCACGCATGTGTGAAATCACTCAGCAATATTTTTTTGTCTCTATCCAGTGCGTCACTATATATGGACTAGGGAAGGAAACTGCACATTATGCCTCTTAGTCTCGAGCTTTGTGAGGTGGGAGAATTACTTACTGTGATATTGCCATGGTTCTCAACCGGTATATTGAAAGGGGAAGCCCTAATAGATTTTTAGTGAAAATAGGATGATATCCTATGGAAATAAAAAAAAAGTCAACCTAAACTTATTCAAATGAATTAGTCCCTTGAATGTGAAACAAAGGGAGAATTAAGTTAAAAGTAGATTATTGAACTTTCTTAAACATATCATTGATCAGGAGGTTGGCTATGTTTTTGTAAAAGAAGCGAAAGTTAATTAAGCTTACTTCTGCTAACCCCCTAGATTTCAGGGTCAAATCACCACACCACTTTATAAGGGCATTCATGAAATAATAAAATTCTACACTATGCAGATATTACATACAGTGCTATCTGATCACTTAGCATTCAATGGTAATCAAACTTTCAAGTTCCCAATACAGTATGTTAACTTGTACTCATCCTTTGTACTCCTAGTGAACAAATCACATATAATGATGCATGCACATGGGAGACAGCTTAAGAACTTTGGTAATGGAAATTACCCACTGGACCAAGGGTTGGCGCTGTATTCTAATGCCTTTTCTTTTCCCCCCTCTGCAGAATGGAAGATTGACAGCCACTCCATCTCTGGCATCACTTCTGTATCTGTCCATCTGGACTCTCCGCTCTCTTCCTCTTCTGATAGTTCTATTATGAACTCTTGTCTGTGAAGACATTGCTGCAGTTATCACATGTTTTTCTTCACTTCAAGCCTTTCAATTATACTGGGTCACCAAGGTGGTGCCCCAACTCTTTATCATTGTTTGTGTCCAATTTTATAATATACTGTAGTATACCTGAAATTAAACTGCCTGGTAAGAAAAAATGCCTTAGTGAACAGATTATATGTTGCATATGCTAACACACATTGAATCGAATAGAACTGAAATGAATACACACATCTGTGGTCTATTTAGTGCGTAAGGATGTTTTCATGATTTTACATTCATTGTGCTAGCAGAAGAACAAACAAATATATATTTATGGTAAATTAATCTGGTGCTTTGCTGTATGAATTACTTATAATGTTGACATTAGCAATGTTTCAGCATCTTTCATTTAGTGAAAACCACAGGAGCTAAGGTAAATAATTTGCCTTCCTTAGCATTTTAAATGCTCTACATAATTTCTATTTTGAACAGCTAAATAACTCTTTATGTGATCGATAAGGCACATTATCATAAATAATGATGTGTGTTCCTAATATTATGTAACACATCAATACAATATATTACAGAGAGGAGGGGGTTATTTTACATTAAGCATGACACAGTGCTTTATGGAAAAAAATATTCAGGAGTAAGATTTCTTTTTTTTCTCTTAACTGAGTGCTACAGCATCATTTTGTAATGGTTGAAAGCAAATCCATAAGTGTTAGACAGAAAATTGTTATTGAACGGTATAAGTTTGAATCTACTATGAGGCACTCATCACAGCTATATAGAGATCACTGCTGTTGTCTCCTTTAGAAGTTGGCCAGGAGAGCAGACCATTAATTTGAAATGCAATTAAGCTGGCGTCTAGAAGAGAAATTAGCAGAGTTTCTTATTTAGGACAACAGATACAGAGACCTTTTTAAAAGGAACATTAGTGTTTGAATTAGTAACATTGTGTAACATTATGCAACAAAAGGTGAAAGGCAATGTTAATATAAAGACTTTTGTATGAATAAATAATTATGAACATACATAAACTATGATCTTTTTTTCTAAGAATGATCTCCAATCAGGCAATAACATTTGTTTTCTATAATTATTTTAATTGATAAATTACACAAAATGTTACAAAACCAGTAATTACATACTGCAGTTCGTAAAATATTGGCAACACTAATTTGGCTCAGTGTAAATCAGTATGGGTATGTGCATTGTGTGTACCTTGTACAGAGTTGGTGCCTTGTGTCCAGTGTTGCCAAAATAAGTTTGTGCCATTTGTAATGGTGAGCTGGATTGAAAAGGTTGGATAATGGATGAATGAATCAATTTCATGAAATATAACAGAAATATCATTAATTACAAATGTTTTGACTTGCATTAATGTACCAAACAGATGTAATTTTCTGTCATACAGTATACAAGATGCTACTGCTACAAGATGCTATATGGCTTATTTCTCTCAAGCATAATCTATTTTTTTTTATAATGTCAAAACTAAATGAGCCATCATGTTAGGTTTTCTATAACAAGAAGCAAATGTTACTGAGGTAGTTCAGAATCTTTTACAGCTTTATTTTAAGTGGATGGATTGTACATATGGCCATAAAAAACATAAACTGAAGATGAAACCTTTACAAAACTACAATTCAGTTTTTGAACTACTCAAACTGGTCAGGCTAATATGTATAATTAGAGTGAAAAATTATGATAAGTACTTCCTGTTAGTTAAAAATGTGTCCTAATTAAAATAAAAGAAACCTGCTTTTATCCTCTTACTATGAATGTAATAAAACATTGTACAGGTTTAGAAGAGTCTGTTTTTATGATCCATGTCTGCGTGGGTTTCCTCCGGGTACTACGGTTTCCTCCCACAGTCCAAAGACATGCAGGTTAGGTGCTTTGGCGATCCTAAATTGTCCCTAGTTTGTGCTTTGTGTGTGTGTGTGTGCCCTGCGGTAGCTGGCGCCCTGCCCGGGGTTTGTTTCTTCCATTGCGCCCTGTGTTGGCTGGGATCGGCTCCAGCAGACCCCCGTGACCCTGTAGTTGGGATATAGTGGGTTGGATAATGGATGGATGGACAAAAGGGTGGTTAAATGTGTAGTGGATCACAAGTTCTATTTTGATTGATTGCAGTTTTTCATGTCATCTTACTATTAATTACATTGTTGTATTGGAAACAAACAATACAGTATATAGCGGGTTGGATAATGGACAGAAGGATGGATGGATGTTTTTATGATCATGACATAATATTGGAAGAAATGAGAATGTTGAGATAGATGTGTGGAGTTGCAAAAAAGGATGGAACAAGAAATAAGACAATCAGAGGTACAACAAAAGTGGGAGCGATAACTAAGAAAGTACAGGAAAGTAGGTTGAAGTGGTATGGACATATGATAAGGGGGGACAATGAAAATGTGGACAAAAGAGTGATAGGAATGGAAGTACAGGGAAACAGAAAGTGAGAGGGGCCAAAGTGGAGGTAGAGGGATAGAGTTAAAGTAGATTTGAAGGAAAAGCGTCGGACTAGGGAGGAGCTGCAGGGCCGAGCTGTATGGAGATTCCTGATCAGGCACATCAACCCCACAAAGGACTGGGAAAAGATGATACAGAAGAAGAAGACACAGCATTCTTATATGTGTTTTCGTTATGTACTTTGTCTGTCCTAAACTCACCATAAAAGATTTTTGTTTTTGGTATACTGTATTGTATTATTGTATATATTGGATATTGTATTCAAGCCAAGCAGTTGGTATAACTGTTCAGAAATCCTGTTATCTGTACTCATTATACTTCATTTCAGAACATGCCGGTCATCTTTATTCCTACTGGAATATGTTCAGGCTTTTGTGATATGGCAAAAAATAGTGGAAGTAAGTATCTGTGATTTTTTTCCCTGGATAAATATCTTCTTCTGTTTGAAATTGGGCTTGTATCTAGAAATCTGTTTCAGTAATTGAAGGATAGCTAAGGATTAGATTTTTCCTTTATTGAAAATCACTCCTACTGTCATGGCCATGAAATTTTTCAGTCAACTTATATCTTCAGACAAATCTGAAACGTTTATGGTGTTAGTTTACAAGATCATATTGTGGTCTGAGAGTCTAAAAACGTTGGCATTGAATGATAGGCTGAAAATAAAAGGTTCTCATCAGACTCGCAGCAAGTTATGTAGTACATCACACTATAAAAAGAATATTCAAATAGAAATGTTTAATATTAGTTTAAACAGAATATAATAAAACAACAGTTATAGTTCAGAAATTGTATTATCATATACCTAAAACTAATGGTTTCGGTTTAGAGGTGACTTTTATTTTTACTGCTATACAAAAATTGCAGACATACATCGCTTAAATAAAACAACAAGTAGCAGTGCAGAGTGTTTACATTGTGTTTGGTAAACATGTGAAAATAATCTGGGTCTTAATAAACTATTAACTGTTTGATCATTATTATCATGTTTTCTATACATAACAAAAGGTGTGAAGTTAGTTATCTAGCCATGCTCTACACATAAATTATGAAGCTAAATACCTGCAAATTATATTAAGGTTTGTTTCTCAAGAGTGAACTCTATTAGTTTTACAAGTAATTTACTGTAGGACAATAGCTGTTAGTCTATTGCGAAGAAGCAGTAGACTTTTCTTTTATATGAATTTTACTTTAACATTTTCTTGTCAGATACAGATAAAGACCTGCAAGTACTTTGATGTAAATTTTAAGTTTCACTTATAAGCACTTGTATTTTAATGACTCATTTGTAGAATAAAGATTAATTTAAAGACAAAACAGGGATGTGTTAGGTAGTGCAGCCACTAAAGTATCCAGTGTCTTGGGTTCAAACTCCCATTGTTCATGCAGAGTTTGCACTTTCTTCCTGTGTATGCATGACTTCACCTCCCGCGTTACCAAAGATGTACGGATTAGGCATGTTGACAGTTCCAAACTGGACTGCATGTAGGTGTGTGGGAACTGTCGTTGACTGGCGGCCTTTTCCAAGGCTGCTTCCTGTCTTGTGCCCAGTTGTGCTCACAATCCTAAGAAGATTAGAAATTGTTAAGCTTAAATAATTATTGAAATTAAATAATAATAAATATCAGATTTCAAGATTTTCTTACACTATTTCAAATAAATTAAAAAGATTCAGTATCTTTTTCTGAATTCCAGAAATATTTTAATTATTGAAATAACATTCACCAATATTCTTTTATGTAACATTCTGTAGTTAATAATTTTATAACATTAATATCAATAAAACATATATATATAGTACTGTGTTCACACACATACACTTTTACATATATATTTCTTTATCTTTTTGGAAATTATTTATTTTAAATATTAACTGTGAAAGTCTTTACAGTCCTCTGAGCTTTTTAAATAAAATACACTAAATACAGTAACAATAAATAAAACTGAATAAATTGCTCAGATGAAATAATTTGAAACAGAATAGTGTAGTGCACTTATTTTTTATAACCTTGGTAAGATTATCTAACCTAATCTTGGTAATATTAGAAAATACACTTAGCAGCATATACTGATGGTTGATGTGTTGACTAGACAGGAAACCTGGGCAACAATCCAGAGGTCCCTACTTTTTAATTAAGTACTTTCTCTGGCGGTTTGGAGATTCTTAACTCTAAAGTCATGAGATCCCCAGAGGTGAATCAAAGTGTACCCTTAGGCATGGAGCCAGATGAAACTGCAGTTAGGGCAACGAAGGTCTGACTGAAGGAAAAGTCTTGTGGAAGACTATTGAGAGTGAGGGGGTGGGGAGATAGAAAAGTGATAAAGTGTGTTTTCTGAAGTCAAAGTCATCTCATGTGAAAGAGAGCAATGTAACCTTGTCTAGGAAGACCTTATGGAGTTTTTGTCTGTTCATTTTGTTTATGTGCTTGCATTATTCACCTGTGGAATAGCTCTCTTCATGGGTGTGTGAACAATACAATTGAAAATAAAATGATTGGATTTTTATTTTGTGTTAGGTCTAGCGTATCATACTCTGGAGGTTGCTATATTGCAAACGAAATTGGTATTCCTACAAGACGAATGAAGAGGATGCACTCTTCATTGATCGTACTGTGAAAAGTTTTGTTTGATATTGTGGTAGATATAAAACCGAAAAAATCTTTTTATTGTCATGCACCATGACAAGATATACAACAATAATATGATCATTTATACCATTTGAATAATAATGTTAATTTGGCAAGTCTACAATGTAACTTTTATTTTAGTTTAATGGTCACAACTCCAAAATATTGAAATTAATTGAAGAATTATATTTTTATTCATCAAATAAACTGTGAATCTATATGGGTTTTAAAAATATAATTACCTTTTCTTAAACTGTTTTGTTATTCACTTGTAGAGATTTTGACAAGAAACACAGCATAGTATTTTAATGTATATTCTGAGTACACAGGTAACCTGTTTCAGTTATAAAAATTTGTGGTATAATATAAATTAAAAAGTTATGAATTGTATTGCATTTATTTTCTATGTATTCTAAAAGGTTGAACAGAAGCCTGAGCTAATCCAGGCTAATTCAAATTGTACAGCTTGTGCTCTCATTGGGGTGCCAGTTCACTGCGTGGCACACTCATATGCACGCAAATTTTGGGCTGTAAATCTTTGTAATGCACATAGTTCAGAGATGAGTGATGAAGTCAGTTCTCACAGAAAAACATAATGGGGGAAACATGGAAACATCTTACAAAGTCTTGTGAATAACCATGGATCAGAAGTTCAACCTAAAGTACATCTCTGGAATTATGTAGCAACAACAATGCAAATGTACTTATGAAACTGTGAAAATAAAGAAAAATATTTTACATGCAAAGTGACTTATGTCATTCTATAAAATTATTTATTTCGAAATGCTAAACAGGCAAGTCCCAAGCACAGAGCCTAAGCCTGAGTACTGGGAGGTACTGTATAAGTGCTATTGGCTGCCATGACTATTCCATTGTTACAAGATTTGTTGTCCTTTTTTAACTTTCATTATTAGAGACAGATAGAGTACATGATAGTTTTGAAAAATGAAATTTTGAAAAGGTCGGACAATAAACTGGAAAGATGTGGGAAAAAGATCAACAAGAAATTAGGTTTACAGAGCAAGGAAATTAAGTTTTGAGGTGAAAATCCTATTTGCTGTGCACAATAATTGTTGATCATATTAAATCGCATTACAGCAGAAATATGAAAACATGGTTAACCTAATCTGGCAGGGAGTGGACATTTTGAATGAATTTATTCTGAATCAAGCCTGGCATTAAAGAGGTAGGAATTCTATAAAAAATGACAGTGAAAATATTAATGCAGAAGTGTTTTTTGGCAGTGATTAACATAATGAAGTGTTATGTCCTGGAAAACTAAGACATATGCATAGGAATTTACATTTGTAATCTAAAGGTCATGTATAGCTTAGTGATGAAAGTGGAATGTAACTGACTAAAGGGACCAATAAGAATATATTTTTAAAATTTCAGCGGCCAATTGTTGTATCTTTAGTAACCTGTGAGTAAATATAATAAAATAAATAAATATAACCTGCAAAATATTTTAAGAAAGTGTGGAAAGCAGCCCGGACACAGACAGACGGACACTGCTGGTTTGCACCCAAACACACGTTTAGTGTACATTTCAATTTACAGTGTGCACACACAACCCAGTACTCCCGTACTAATCACCCACAGTCCAGGCCCTTCATAATGCCTCTCCTTCTGACCGCCTCCACTCCTCTCCTCTCCTCCAAGCTCTGTCCTCTTCTACCCAACTCCAGCCCTTGAATGGAGGGAGGCGGCCCCTTTTATCTTCACCCGGACGTGCTCCAGGTGCCTCCCAATGAACTTCTGCCGGCACTACCTGGTGTGGCGGAAGTGCCGGCTGTGCACCCAGAAGCACTAAGGCTGTCCCTGGTCTTTGTCCCCCTAGCACTTCTGGGTGTGGCGGAAGTGCTGGGGACCATGGCTCTCCAGGCATTCAGGCACCCCCTGGTTGAGCTTCCATGCTCCTTTCCCGTGGTCCCCATAGCCACCAGGGTGGTCGGCCCCTCGTGGTCCGGAGGAATTGTAATCCCTCTTCCGGTCCTTCCAGGTGTCCGCTCGCCACAAAAGACAAAAACACATTCTAATCCCTAACAGCCAGACTGCAGGCATGGTGAAGAATGTAAAGTTTTTGGACATCTTCATTTCTAATACAATTGAACAAATTCATTATGATCATAAAAGGTTATGAAACATAATTGTGTGACAATTTAAAAAAAATGGATTAAGCCTCACAGGAGAATGTGACACTTTTATACAGGTCTGCAAATGAAAGTGTTTTAACTTTCTCTTTCACTGCTTGATATGGCAATGATACAGCTGAAAAGAGTGGGATGCACCTCTTTTAATGTCACCTTTGTACACCCATCTTACCCAGGAGAACATTATTAAAACAATGTTCTTTATCAAACATAGGCTAATTATTGAAGTTAAATACCTGAGAGAGATAAACACTTAGAGAATACTAAGTAACAAAATAATAAAATAAATCAAAGTCCTGGCTGTCAAGATACAGTAAGTCTCACCATGGGGCTTTGTCTTGTTTTTGAGACAAGCTAGACACCATCATTCTATTATTTCAAATAAATTTTCCCAAAACTCTGTCTTCCCAACTCTTTATTTTATTTTGGTTTTCTCTCCAAAGCTCTGACCTCCTTTTCAAGTTGAGCTTTTGCCCAAACTCCTCCTGACCCTAAGCTCTAAGGTCCATTGGCTAAAGGGCAGCTTTTAATATTTCTTTTAGAGACACTTTAAGGGCAATTCCCAGAACTGCTTTCAATGTCAAGAATGACCCGAGAAAGTGCTTTGACTTTCAATACTGTATACCCTTTGGTGGCTCCTGTTCTCATACCTGAACTTGTCTTGTTGTAGGACAAATTGGGCATCACCCATTCTTCTAGGGTTTAGTGGCATGTCAGGCCTGCCAAGAATGAAGATTTAACAGGGATACAAGCGTCCAGCTGCACCTTCCCCCAATTGCATTCCTCGCTAAGTGAATGAACTTCAGCTTCTACCACAATCTGTCTGCACTTCATCTGATAACTAAGGTGTAAATCAGAGTTGCACTGAGATCACTCCAGAAGCCCCCATGCAGACCTCTTATGCCAGAAGGTTCTAAATGGACTTGAGCAAGAACAAACATCTATAATTCAAGGAATGATAACTCTGATGGACATTTTGTAATTTTGTAACTGAAAGTGACTTTAATCCAATCAGGAGAAGGTTTAACCTTCCTTTAAAACCACATGCACCCCATCTCACAAAGCAAGTGGGAAGAAACTCTCTGGGATGTTTGCTGGACACTCACTGAACTCCCTGGGGATTTTCTCAAGGATGGGAAAATAGGCAAAGTGACCCTCTGAAACCTAAAAAATGATGGGCTGCTCTCTTTTGGAGACCTGAATCCAACAAACTCTTCTCTTTGTGAACCCAAGAGCTGAGAGCCAGTTTGCCAAGCTAAACAGTGAACCACTCTGAAGGAAGGGAAGCAGCTATCACTTCAAAAAGGGAACTTCAGCATTTAAACTCTAGCACCAGACAGTGTAACGCTTTTCCCTAAGATGCAGATGGCGCAGCAAAGGGCATATTTGTAGAAGACAAGAATCATGCAGCAAAGAGAAAGAGTGAACCCCAATGAAAGAAGAACCATCCACTTGAACCTGGAGTAACAACAAAGCAAAAACTCCACACAACTTTGGACGTCAACCAGCCTTAGCATCGTAAAGCTACTTATCTGTGCCAAGATAAAGCAGAACACGAAATACCGGTAAACTGCCAGCCTATATGTTATATGTTTGTCTGTCTAGTGTGTCTGTATCCACTCTTATATGTCAACATGCAGTTATCATACTTCTATAGTCCTTGTGTTTATCAATAAATTGTGTTATTCTGTTTCTTAAAATGAGTGTGCCTCAGTTACCTTGATATAAGTCTAAAGGCCGGAGAACCACCTACTAGAATAGAGAAAGATAAGGTAATTAAAGTAGGAGCCTTGCCAAATTATTGGATTAGTTACCAGTAAAGCCAAAGGCAACAGTTAAAAATGTATTTTTCAAATCCCACATTATTATGGCATCCCTGGGTAGACAACTTATTGAATATTATTCATCAAAAATCCTACACTGCATACCTGAGCTTCAAGTTTTACTTAAAGGTCAGGCATGCTTTGTCTAACATGATAGTTGACCCCTACAGGAAGGCCCACTCTACGCCTACCTACAGCCCTTTCCAGAAGCTTAATAGTTCGGAGGAATCTTCGGAGGAAATCTTTTACTCACTGCCCCCACACAACATCCAATATATCCGTGCATCTGGATTATTTACCCTTCAGGCACTCTATTAATAAACAAGGGCTGACTATCTCTAGCAGTGACCTGCCCAAATTTCTCACCCTTTAGATCCTTCTAGATGTCTTTCCAGGAGAAAGACAGCCATCTTGTGAATTTCCCCTTGGGATTAATAAAATATCTATCTATCTATCTATCTATCTATCTATCTATCTATCTATCTAT
>JANRMT010062856.1:77576666-77640809 GCA_026402145.1 Polypterus bichir lapradei
TATCTATCTATCTATCTATCTATCTATCTATCTATCTATCTATCTATCTATCTATCTATCTATCTACCTGCTACCAACCTATTGCAACACGATCCTGGATCTCTGGTGTTTCTCTCGGTGGCATATTGCCCTCTATTAGCTGCCTGGCTAGGTTTTTTTATTATATAATGAGTTACACAACCATCTTACAACTCCTTGCCTGCATTATTTTAAAGTAAAAGATGTGGCTTCTAAAATACTGACCACAAATAATTTGTACCTAACTACATTTATTCATTCGGCCATCTTGCTATCATGGCACCCTGTCACAAGTAATGCACCTGAGTTCAGTTATATTTAGTAACACTGAACAGCATACAGTGCACAGGCATTAGATAAAACGACAAAAATCCAAACATATTATGAACCCTTTGAGAATATATATAATGTTTGATAATAAAACTTACAAAACTCAATCTACTATGAGGTGTAGCATAACCTTGCTGTGCAGTAATTTTAAGACTGTTTCAAACAAAAAGAAAGCATGCTGTTTCTTTCCTTATCAACATTTTTGTAAGGAAATTGCACTCAGTGTAAAACATAGTTAGCATCCTTTATAGACTCCTGTTTTTACAATTGCTTTAAAAAATACAAGAAATAAACAGTAATAACCAAATGACCACATAATATGCAGTGTTGATTTGTTTACTACCACTTCCAACATTGAAATCTTAATGTTAACAGCATCATTTGTGTATGTGGCCAAATGAACAATTTGTAAAATTTCATATATACTTTGTGGAGTGTATAGCTGTTGTAATCATGCAAGAAGATGCCACGCTCAATCTGTCACACTGAGAAATGTTAAATTACAAAACAGTTGTGTGAAATAAATAAATTGCTTCACAACATCTGCCATATGGATTGTTTATGAATACTCTACATTAAAAAATGGTTTCCTTCGCACAAATGTTCAGTGTCTGGAAAGTAATTTTCCAGCTGGTAGTAGCCCACCGTTTCTTCCTCCATGTGTGGCTGAAATGCAATTATTACTTTGTTTTGAAATTGCCAGTAGATAGCAGAATTCTGAAACATACAAACACACTGTGACAATAGCCTGTTTAGTGCATGCCATTGGAAAAAATAAGTAAGGTAACATTGCCGTTTTTCATACATTGTTTTTTTTTTGTGACTTTTTAAATTTTGTTTATTTAGGTTTTTTACATTTTGCTTCACACTTCTTAAGATGTTAACATGTAAATCTACATTTTTAGAAGAAATTCATTAGTTTAATTAAATTTTATTCATTTTCGCCCAAAAGTTAATTTTATCTTAACTAACTGCAATGCCATAAAATTGATTTTCAGTTTTAAATTAAAATTGTCTTCTTTTATAAGGTATTGATCCTTAATCTGCAAACAGTGATGTAAAATGTTTCCATTGCCCAAATTCTGTACATTCTTTGAAACTATATATAGTTGGTAACATTTGCTTCTTTAAATATCCTTACAGGAATGCCTACTCGTGTGAGTTTGCATTTCTTTTATTTCTAATTAAAATTGGCATGTTAGACTGGTGTCTTCTCCGCAAACCCCTTATCTGTGTAATGTAATCTTCTCTTAAATAGAGAAAGGAACAAGGGATTCATGGATGAGAAAATAAAAATTGACAGTTATTTCTTCAGTTTCACTCCTTACACATTGTGTCTAATGGTTTTGAAACTGCAGCTGTTAAGGCACCTGCAGAATTATTGCAAGCTGGCATTTTGATTCTCAAAGACTATGTTTAAAACTTAGATTGGACACCTGTCAGTGATATGAGCTTATGAAATGTTATTATCCCATAGCTAATGATTGCTAGATTTCAAACATTCAAACAGATTGGCAGAAAGATTCCATAAAAGACTAACTTTATGTCACTGCCACGCAGCAAAAGCAAAAACTCTGTAAATTAGTGCCTGTTTGGGATAATACATTTTATCCTGATTAGCACATACAAAATGTATTGTGCCAGTTATCTTGAGAATGCTGACAATATAGCGTTTTTTTTTTTTTTAAAGTGCTGTCAAAAAGTTTTTTTGCTTAGGTCCCAGAAGTAGGTTCCTCAATAACAGGCCCTGTTTGACAGACTAGGACGCAGAAAGCTGTCAACCTAGGAATAGGCCGAGGATGACTGTTAAGGGGATTCAGTGCTTCATGTATTTTGCCTAATAGGAAGTCTATGCTCAGCATTTCCTCAAGCAAGAGCAGACAGATGAAATCTCTGGGCACTTAGCTACTGCTGCCTTTCAAAGATTTCCTGTCAAATCATGTCTATAAGGGGAGAAAGGTTTTCAATAACAATTTTTTTTACCTGGCAGGATCTTCAGTCTCACAGGAAGTGAAAAGAGTTTATAGGTCCTGTCTATAAAAGGCAAATGGCAATTACCCGGTTTTGCTGTTCACTCAAAGAGACAAACACAGACTGCATTGCAAAAAGACAACTATCAGAACTGTTTGAGATGATAAAAACTCAAAACAAATACAAAATACCAAGTCAAATGATACAGCAGATAAAAACGTTAACAACGGCAGGTTTAAAAAAAACAAACTATGCGGAGTACAGGGATGATCTTTAATTCTGTAAAAATTAAAGAATAGGTCTCATTATTCTCATTTAAATCTTCTATTCATACATTATTGGACATGCTCAATACACTTGAGTCGTTATAAAGAGCTTTTCTCATTAACTTTCCATAAATATACCACATCCAACTTAAATTTGGTTCAGTCTTTACATATGTTTTTGCATACACATATAACTTTATTGCTAATTCAATATGAGCCATTAATGACCAACATTAAATAAAACGACAGAATCATGCAACCTGTCACGATGTTGAGTCCTTCTTAGTGCAATGTTGCTCTTAAATCCAAAGAACAATGATGGTAAACATAATTTAATGCTAAATTTAGATATCAAACTATTATTTTCAGTTAGCATTTCATTAAAATTTTAATTGAATGATCTAACAAATGAAGAGTATGATTCTTGAACATTAGTTTCTAATTGGTGTTTGATCCCTGTGGTGAATAAAAATTTTGTCAAATTTCCTGCATGCAGTCACATTAGATAACTTCTCAAACTTGCTTAAAATAGATAAAAATGGTGGAGACAGACTTTGCAGCTATGAAACTAAAGCTAAACAAAACCCTGGAAGTGGTGCCAAGCCATCACAGGGCCCACTCACTCTTACACAGGGTAATTAAGAACTGCCAGTTGAAGTAACATGAAGGAAAACCAGAGTAACTAGAGGAAAATCCACACAAATAAATACATGAGGAACATACAAACTCCATGCAAACATAAACAGGATTAAAATCCGGGACAGTGGGTCTGTGAGGAAGCAGTGCACCACTGTGCCGTCACGGTTTAAAATATTTAGGTTAAATGTAAGGAGTTTGAACGCATCTTCAAATGGATACTGTGTGTTTTAGGCTCTCTGCATGCTTGACTAGTATAAACAGGATCAGAAAATAGATAAGTGGATTACACTTGCTGCCAATTTTATATCAACATTTTAACGTTGGTATTTATAGAGGTTGCATTCATGAAAGTGCTGTTTATTGATTGCATTCATATTTTTTAATTTTTTACTTTAAAAGGAACATCTATAAATAGTTAATGCAGTTTCTAGACAAGATATACACCTAATGTTTTTGGTGTCTATTGGGGAGTTAAGGGACTTTATTTGCCGTGATTACTTTTTCATGTTTCCATTTATGTATAATATTATACTACGTTACACAATCACTTTTGTAATTCAAAATTAATTTTTGTAAACAGCCTTTTCATGTTTTAAGGGACATGATTACTGTAGAGTTTTGGTCTTGTGATTACGTTGTGTCTATAAATCAAGGAGTATCTTTGGAGGACCTCTTTGTTTGCTGTGTATTTTGTTGGTAGTATACACATTATTTTTTTGGAATGAATTTGTTTCTAAAATTCAGCCAACAAAATTTGCCATATTAAGTTAAACCATTGATCCTTTCATCTATCCATTTTTTTGAGCCCACTTATTTTGATATACAATTGCTTTTAAAAAAGTATATTTGTTTTGCTTAGTGCAGCACAGGAATGTCCAGGGCTGTCGGATGCTGTAGCATCTGGTGCAAAGCCTGGCATAATCCTGAACAGATTAATAGCCCATCACAGGGCACACTCTCAGTCATTAATGTCAAGCCAATTAAGAAAAACCAATTAACCTACCATGCAGTAGTTTTGGATATTTTGGAAAACTGTCTTACCCGTAAAAAAAAAAAACAGATGGAAACAGGAAGAGCATGCAAAATCCTCACTCAAAGTAGCCATGCCTGTGATGCCTAAAACATAATTATTGAAGTAGTAGTCCTTATATATTTTATCTATGTCTTTTCATCTTTTTATACTGATATGGTGTTGATATTGCAAGTATTAAATTATAAAAAATATTTTTGACATACCACCATGAAATAATGCTTATTTATATCAGCATCTTTTAGGGGATTTATGGTCAGAAAACCAATGACAGCTCATTTTTTTGCTAGTTTTTTGTTAATTGCATTCCTTTATATACTGTATTATATGCATCGGAAACATCTGAAGATGCTAATGAGCTCTCAAAATAAATACTCTCTTGGGTCTGAAGCTGTTAGCAATATACTGTAAATAAGAAGCAGGGTTAGTAAAATAATTATTAAAAGATCAATTAAATTGTACATTATTCTAGAAGACTTGCAAGAAAAGCCTCACTATCAGTCTCTTTTCTCAAATTGGAATATACTCTGATTAGAAAGATTTGGTGAGAGCATGAAAGTTTTTTTACGCAGAATAAATATCACATAGTCATGTTCTCTTTAATTTGGTAAAAAATAGCAAAGGTCAAGTTTGTATGATTCAATTAACAAAACAATTAGGAACATTCCTTACCTGTAGTTGCTTTTGTTTACAACTGCTAATCATGGTTTGAAAATTTTGCCAAACCCTTTTTTAATTTTCTTATATTAAAAACAGACTAATATTTTACAGCACATGTTAAGCACATATATAGTACCTGGAAATCTTTATCCCTTATCAGATCTTCAACCAAATAAAAAAAATATTCATAGTTATTAAATGTATTTATTACAGAAGGTTATACAATGTACAATTTCCTGAATAAGAAGTAATTGCCCCTTTGGTTTCAATAACTGGTCAGGTCACTTTTTAGCAGCAATAAACAAAACCAAATGTTTTCCGTATTTATTAACCAGGCTCTCACAGTGCTGAGAAAGAATTTATTGCCCACTCCTTGTAGAACTAAATCATATCAGGTGTATGGTTTTTCAAGCTTGAATACAGTAGCTGTTTCAGGTCTTGACTTCTACCAGGGACGTGCGGTCAGGGGAGGCAGAGCCTCACCTGTCATCATGATAAGTATAAAAAATAATAATGATAACATAAAATAAATTTGTGCACTGGTCTGTGCTATAAATTTGTTTTCTGTATGATTCTAATAATTTTGATCATGATTATATTCAAAATTGCTGAATGTGTGTATTTCCTGTTCAAATACATGGGAGAAACGTGAGGTGCTGCAACGGCGAGCCTCATCTCATCTCGGACTGTGCTGTCCCGCACACATTGGGTTGATACATGCAACTGGTGCTTGCCTGTTGCTCTCTCTCTGTATGTCACCAATATAATGTTTGTAGATACGTTTATTACACACCCTGACTTTCCACAGTCTGGCTAGTATCTTTAATGGATGTGTTTGACATATTTAGTCTTGCTCATTGGACATAAATCCGCAGTGAAAAGGCACAAGGTGAGGCAGACAGTACCGTGCCGCTCAGAAGGGGGTGGATGTGAACCCAACATGTGCTTGTTGCTGCTGTTCTTCTTGGCAATAATCTGCATTCAGGCAGAGAGACTTTTAAAACTGAAGGAAAATAAGGAGGACTTTTAAAAGAAAGTGACAGAGATTTTCATGGAGAAGAATAGGCACATGGACTTCATTTACAAATAAAGGTAAGACCATAAATGGCTTTCAAGCTTATAAAAAATGGGATCAGACTAAGAAAAAAACAATCCAATATTTAAAAACTTAATTTTGACCTTAAATAAAATATTTTTTTGTTTTTCTTCTTATCCTTTTGTTGAACACTCTGTATTAAAATTGATTCAAGTATCAGAATTAAAAGCTTTTAAAAAACAATGAAATATTTCAATTAAGGTCAAAATTGAAATCAATTTTTCTTTGTACACCACTCTATACTATCATTTGTATTGTATGAGTATGAATTGTGGAATTGCAACAGCAAATTTAGAACGCATGGAGGGTGCAGAGCAAATGCGCTCTCTCTGCTCTCACTCTCACCAGTATAAATGTAACATTCTTTCTTATCCAAATCTTATCTATCTTACCTATGTGTGTGTGTAAAGAATACTGATGAGATATGAAACATAACCAGTAGTTAACGTGCATGCTGCCAGATGAATAGTGAATAGGCTACTCTTTTGGGTTCATATATTTGTAACTCTGACTCTGAGGTAGTTCCGACATGGATTGTCTTGCTGCATAACCCGGCCCTACTTCAGTTTTAGTTTACTGACAAATTACCTGAAATTCTCCTAAAAAACCCTTTTTATTAAAAAGGATCAATATTTCATACAGTGATGGGCAAGTTGTTCACTTCTTAATGCAAGATCACTAACTTATGACACTCATTGTTTGACTGCTGGCATAAACATCTTACAGTGGAGTGCATTGTTAACCTTTCTCCTGAGTCAATGTTAGCCAAAACATTTTGCATCTGAATTACTTGTCCATAGAACATTGCTCCAAAAGCTACTCAGAGATAATCTAGTTGGACAAATCTGATGGGATCACTCATACTTCTGTTAGTGAGCAGGGCTATTGAACCATAGGACCTGCTTTTATCCAGTGTTCTTTGAATAACAGTAAGCTTAGCCATTTTAAGGAACTACTAAATTGCTGTTTTTGACTTCCATGGAAATAGTAATTATAAAAATAATTCATTATCTCTTATATATATTTCTCTTCTGGTTCATCCTGCTTCCTCTTCAAACCCACAACCGCCCACATGCAGCCAACACTGCATTTCTCGATTCCTATTCGTCCTCTTCGAAACCCTTCCCCTCACTGCCTGTGGCCTCCCATACACCCCCACGCTGCTTTTCTCGAGTCCTATTCCTCCTTCGGACTACCGCGTTCCCCGCTCTTCTCTCATGACCCCATTGGTGTCATATCACCGCCTGATATCTAGCCTGACCGTGTGACCTTTCACTTCGGCCATGTCTGCACCTGGGAGTCTTTTCCGTAGCCTGCTACAGGAAGGTACTCTCTCAACCATTGCCATTGGTTTCGCTCCTTGCTATTTTCATTTTACTGCGACAGTTGTTTCCTAAGCCTTTGTTATAAAATGAACGACAGTATCTTCTCTGTCGACGGGTTTTTGTACAACGTCATCTGTATTCCAGGATCTGGCAACTGCCTGTTCCTATCAGTGGGTTATTTCTTGACACAAACGGTTGACGAAGGCAATGCACTCTCACTACAACATAGGACAGTAGATTTCATTGCATCACATTGGGACAGATTTGGAGGTGTTCTTCCTGTTATTCTTTCCAATGCAAATCGAGTTATCACAAGTCACGAGTACTATCAATACATTGCAGCATCTACAGTTTATGGTGGTGAAGCTGAAATTCAAGTTCTTTCCGAGATTAGATCTTTCGACTTATTATCTGTTGTCTCCAGCAAAACACCTATTCACAACTACGTCTTTCAAGAAGTATTTCTTTCTTCTTGATTTCTGAATTCCTTTCTCACCGTTTTCTGTTCCTATTCTTACACCGCCATATGTTATGGCAGGCGTCCACTAGTATTTATATATTGCTTTTATAACCTGCTAACAGCACAGTACATAGACAATGGGAAACCACTTCAACCACCTGGATGATGCGACGACAGCCATTCTTGTACCAATATGCTCACCACACATTAGCTATTAGGTGGTGAAGGCATAAGAGAGATAGTTAGCCATAAAGAGACAGGGGATGATTAGGTGGTCAGAAAAACCAGGCAGTGCTTGGGAATTTAGCAGGACATCAGAAAACAACCTGCTCTACCACAGGGAATCAGGACCTCAGTTTTATGTCTCATTCAAGGGATCTGCTCCAGTTTTTACAGGACCGTGTTCCCATCACTGCACTAGTGCATTGTCATTCAAACATAGACCACAGGGTAGGAACCACCTGACAGTCTCATCAACACCTCTCCCAGCAGCAACAAAAGCTTTTCCTGGATGGTCTCCCATCCAATTACTGGTCGCGCCTAAACATGCTTAGCTTCATGTGAATTACCTATTCAGAATTGCAGGCTATATGGTGCTGTCATGCTCTGCACTTGCATAACCTATGACAAGGACACTCTTGAGAAAAGTAACCACTAACCCCAACCTTTGTCCATTTGTATAATAGGGATCTGACTGTGCTGCTGTAGAGGTCAGCTGAGTTACAAAGCCTGATGTGCTTCTAGACCTTAAAGTCTGACATTTCCACAATGATAGTAAGACAAAATGTCCTCTAGATTGCAGCATATTAGGTATATTATTTTGACCTAAATCAAACCTGATTGATAACTAAGTATTCAAACACATCACCCTAATGAAACTTTTAATTCAACAGCTTTCACTATTAATCAATGATATATAAGTGTGCAGTGTTACTATTTCATTTACATTTAAGGAGCAATTACTATTTTAAAATTAACTATAACTGGTTGCTATGACAGGTTAGCATAGCAGAGTCTAATGGTAAATGTCAGCCAGGTAAAGAGAACAGGTATTACTGAAGCGTGAGAGTGCAGAGAAGTGCCATGGTTGTTGGTGGAGCCATCCAAAAAAACTACTAGACAACATGAAATGAAACATGACATTCAATGATTGTTCACCTAGCATTTCATTTCTTCATATTTGTTATCCTTCTTTCAGATTGGTGCTTAAGCCATATATAAAAAAAAATCAACCTAGACCACCTGCCATTAGGACCTGTGTTTTTAGGATATGGCATAACAGGGTCCCATATAGTGACTGTCTGTCTCAACAGCTCAACACCCATACATGCACACCAACACACACATTTTTGTGATTTAGCAAAACTATAATACAAAGACGAAAAACCCCTAAAGTCACAAGAAGATCACAAAAGTTCTACACAGACAGTGCAAAAGTCAGAATGCTAACCAGAACTATGAGTCAGCCGTGAGACTTACCATGCTAAACCACAAGTTGGACAGATGTACTGTATATACCTGTATATACATTTTATAAATTATATGACATACATCACAGTACATTTACAATATAACCAAACTTGTAGTATATTTTATATGGTCTTCTTTCTGTGAATATATTGTAAACAGTGAGGGGAGCTACCAAGCCCCAAACCCCTCACCCAACAATGCCCAATATAGTATCAAATAATGGACTGACTCTGACACCATGAGTTAAGATACCTTGCATCTTATATGTTGGACGAAGAACAGCTTCCAGTGACCGGGAATTACTTGTGGGGAGCACTTCCAGGTTTTTTGGGAACCATGGCAGTCCTCCTCTGACAGCAGCACCCAGGGATCCAGGCAGGGTTGCACTTTCGGACTTCAGTTCCAATGAAACCCTGTGGGTGTCCATGGTAGGATGGCTCCAGCAGACCAATACCACCTAAAGTATGGGGGATGGAACTGCTCCTGGCCTCCAGCTTCTGCCTGTCCATCCAATGGCACCTTACATTTTAGTTGGAGGTCATGCCATCATCCAGCAGGGATGCCTGTCTGTTCTCACACTCTGTAACCACTTTATTTAAAATGATCTAAACATTCCTTAGGTATTTTTCCACCTCAGTAACATGACACAGTTTCTTCAGATATGTTCAGACACACATTCATACAGTGAACCTCCTGTTTCACATCAGCCCAGAGGTTCTTTTTGATTAAAATTTGCAGTCCACTGAAGTAAACAGAAGTGACTGCTATATTCATGGAACAAGGATGAGGTGATGCTTGTTTGGTGACATGATGCACTATCTTGCTACCTTTTCAGAAAAGGGGGGACTGTAGCTCTGAGATGCACATGGTCAGTCCCAATTCTTAAATATGGTATTGAAATGACACTTAGGTGGTAGTAAGAGACCCAATGTGTGTCAAGGAAACATTCCCCCACATCATTACACAACTAACTACATACTTTACCATTGACACAAGTCAAAAAATCAAAAAGTTAAATCCATGGCTTCATGCTGTTTATTCCACATTCCAAACATAGTATAGGTATCTGCATCTCACAGTAAAAATCAGCATTCATCACAACAGGTGACATTTTTTCTCATCTTCACTCATCCAATTTTGGTGCTCAAATGTTATTTGTAGCTTATTTTTCCTGTTTATAGCTAACAGCAGGAGAATCCTGCATGGTCTTCTGATGGTCTTCCCTTCCACTTCATTATCAGACATACTGTGTGTTCAGAGATGCCCTTCTGCACGCCATGGTTTTAAAGTGCTACTATCTAAATACTTGTAGACGTTCTTTAAGTTTGAATGAATCTCACTATTCTTCTCTGACCACACTTATTACCAAGCTGTTTTCACCAACTGACCTGCCACTACCTGGTGTTTTTGATTTTGGTTTACTGCGCCATAATTTATAAAGACTAGAAACTGTGGTGAGTTCAAATCACAAGAAGGCATCTGTTTCTCAATGCTAGAAACATCAAGCCTAGCACTAACAATGATGCCATGGTCAAAGATATTAAAATCACATATTTGCATTTTTATACAGTACAGAGTTGCAGCCACATGATTGGTTAAGTGCGTAGCAGGCTATTTGAGTTAATGAAAAGTTGTATCTAATAAAATGGCCACTGAGTATAAGTTTAAATATGCAATATTGTATTA
Organism: Polypterus bichir lapradei; assembly: GCA_026402145.1. Lineage (NCBI taxonomy): Eukaryota > Metazoa > Chordata > Cladistia > Polypteriformes > Polypteridae > Polypterus > Polypterus bichir. The sequence continues at coordinate 77,587,618 of JANRMT010062856.1, forward strand.
TATATTGTACAAAATTACATCTTTATTTATTGATTAAATTTACAAACTAAAGAAATCTTTATCATGTGTGATTTATTTTGCTACATTAATAAGAATGAGAAAAAGCATTTTCAAAAGTATGAAGCAACACTATATTCAATAGGAGAGAAATTGTATAACGTTTATTTCACAGAGGAGTCAAAACAATCTGATAAAGCTCTGGGCAATATTAACTTATTTTTTCCTTCAAGAGAAAGTAAAAAATATTTTACTTCTTTAATGATCTTATAATAGTTATTTTACAAAAACGCACTTTTTTATACTAAGCATTTGCGATGTAAGAAAACTGTTTTATGTTTGAGAAAATGACAAAATACATCAAGTCAAGCAATCATGCTTGAATTGAAGCTCTTGTAGATGTTACATTAAACACTGCAGTTGCAAACGTTTGATTAAAATTATCAAAGCCTACATGAAATGAAGTTTACCCATATGATAGTAATGAAAATATATAGAAGCTGTCAAACATTTTATTCAAGCAAACGTACATGAAGAACAGTTACTGTATATAAAACAGTGTGTCAAACTGAAGTAGAATGATTCATGACATCACACTTACAGTAATAAAATCTTTGAAAAAATCCACCATCTTCAGTAAGAATGGTTGTCAGTGCTCAACATACAATTTATGTACAACAGAGCAAAATCAAAATACACAGAATTGATGCAGATTTTTTTCTGATTTGAATGGCTGGCATATTATTAAAAAGAAAAATTAATAGGATTGAAATGACATTAATATGTACAATGGATAAATTAAGAGGCAACAGGTGGAAATTTGCTCTTTGTGATCCTCCAGTATGGTTAAAAACCTGTCTGGTTGACACAAAGTCAGCATGATATATTCATTTTCTCACACAAAGGGGCTTCTGCAGTATCTAACAAGACACTACTGCCTTGCATGCTTTTGATATACAGATACTTGGTGTTTCAAAATTTAGAGATATTTACCAAACAAAATGAAGTAAATCAAAATAATAAGTAGCCATAAAACACCTGTTTAGGTGCCAAGATTTTTAAACTTTGTGATTATGCTGCTTCCCTGTTCTTTTTTCTTCAACTAATCACCAAACTAATAACATTATATATTAATGTTGATATTGTATTGTTTTGTCCTATAAAAACACTTATTTTATTCTTGAATGCAAATGTAAAGAACTGTCCTAACTCAGCTCTGGGCCTGCGTACTACCTACACTTAATCACATCTTTCTTCTGTCTTATGTTCCAACCCATTTATTTGTGTTACTTTGCATGTCTGCAAGAGAGACATGAAGGTTCTTGACATACTATGCTGGGAGGACCTTGCAGCTCCTCCGCATGAGGTGGAGAAACACCCTGAACCAACACCTCAAGAATGGGGAATAGAAGCTAATGAATGTAGCAGCACAAAAGAGGGCACACAGAAAGTAGCATAAGAACTTCAACAGACCAGAGTTGGCCTCTCACATTGGCCTTTTCAGCCAAAAGCAACACTGCTCAAGCTGCGTAGACAGTAAGGACAAATAATAATAATGAAATAAATAATAAATGTGAAAGAATGAGGTTATATCACCGATTGTCAGTCCTGACAGACAGAGGCCTACAATTACACTACAAATCCCTAAAATAATATTGCTGACATTTGGTAGCCTATACAGAAGCTTCAAAATGGAAAGCCTACCAAATTACAGCAGGGAACAATGCAATTCCTGTGTTAATCAACAAGCAACTAATGCACAGTAAGGTATTTTCAAATGAATAGTGCAGCTCAGACCTCATGAGTGTAGGAGTGCAGGGGGAAAGCTGTGCGGTCACAGAGAACTTAATGAGGAACTGTCTAATTGCTCATTTATGTGCATGAGCACAGTCGGCACAGCCATCCCCCATTTTGGCTCTGCGGATCGTTCATTGCAGCAGCACTCACAGAGTATTAAAAAGGTCTGAATAGGAAAAACCATAAGAAAAGAAATCGGAAGAAAGAATTTGGGGAAAGAAGTCAAAGAAAAAAGTCAATGAGACAGATAAAAATAGACCCAAGCAGTACTGGACTGAAACCCGTGCACGCTGAAGGAGGTGAGCAGTCAGGGAAGCCCTGTGGAGGAACATAGGCAGATCAAGCCCTGCTAATTTTGTGGATCAAGTATGATTGAGTGATCTACGGGTTCTGGCTGACCAAAGAAAGGTGGCTTGACCAAGGAGTCAGGCTTGGAATGTCCCTTTGGGTACTAACAGAAGTGGCTGGGACGGAAGTCAGTTTAATGGACCACATTCACCAGTGTCTCAGCCCTGCTAAGCATACCTGTTGTGTGAGCAGGGTGAGACAGGAGAGAGAGAGAGAGAGAGAAGGAGCACTGGGAAAGTAGTGGAAGGAAACCAATTCTGAATGATTTTAAAGTCCTTGATTTTAACTATTTATTGTATCTATTTATTTATTTATTGGATTTTTTATTTCCTTGCCTTGCACTGTCTTTTTTAAGAATAATTTATTGAAGACCGTTTGTGTTTCACTTTGCTTTTAGACACTGTCTTTGCTTTTAATTGAAAGCACTTTGCACTTTTTGCATCATACTTGTTCTTGGTCTGCATTCACCCTAGCCCTACCTCAGTTGTGACTATTCATGTCCCAAAAAAAAGAATATGCTTATGGCTGCGGGCCCCTATGATGGATGGTGCACAGCAATTCAGTGATTCTTTACATCTGCAGTCATCTCAGGACATGTCAACCAACCCGAGGATCTGTGACATCACCATGTCCACCTCTCCTACTCCATTGAAATTAAAAGAGCTCCCCACTAGGAAGAAGCTGTCAATTAAGATTAGTCTAGGCATGACACATAACTGTGTTGTTTTTCCAGCAGTATGTCCCTCATAACAAACAGCACTTCATTAAACAGGGTTATAGTGCTGCACCAACTCGTTTTTTATTACTTATACCTCCCGTTTGTTTGCAGGTAGTCTTTTGAAAGGCCTTTTGTAAACAGTTGTCTCCTACTTGTGCAATAATTTTTCAAGGACAGACTGACATTATTCATTCATTTGCTATGGCTAGAAAAAAGGTCCTGGATTAAAGGCCATGGCCTAACGTTCTTAAAGCCAACTAAAAAGTCTCAATGTGACGGGCAGGGCCCAAATGACGAATGTAGACTTGGCACTTTATCTGGTAAGATGATTAATACCAGACCTTGTAACATCACAGGGATATCTCTTGAACACACGAGCTGGACATACAATTTCTGAACAAAGGGACATAAATGCAGAATGAGAAACGTTGATGGACAGAACTTTGCAGCAATGGTCAACCAAGAGGATGGATTTATGTGCACTCAGGAAATCAATTGTAAAACCTCTTTTCCTTCCTTAATAACTCACACAAGACCTCAGCTGATTCCCTATAACAACTCACTGCTCAACCTGGTTGTAACCTCTGCTATATAGCAAAGACCCCAGTGCTTAGGGAGTGGCCATGACAAAGGTTAAAGCAATCCCTTCTACTCCAAAAGGGTACCCAGGGCTGGAGAGAAAAAAATGGAATACTGTCTGTAAAAAGAGTTGGACCGGGGTGTCATTAGTCCAAACCTTGCTGAGACAGCAGGTGCCCAAGCAGAGTAAACATCAAAGCCACAGTTTGCCTTGCTAATGATGGGGGCTGACTGATCACAAGCCAACCCAGTAGGTGTAATTTTGCAAGAAACCTAGGACACTTTGTGTGTAAAACTCTTGAAGAGAAACAGTAGAACTACCCACAACCAGAAGGTGAGATGAAGCCAAAGAAGGAGACGAACTCCTGAAACAAAGAAAGTAAGCAAGCTGAAGAGTCCTTCTAATGTCTGGAGAAAGTCAACCAGGAAAGGAACAAAGCATTCCTTACCTGAAACCATAAGTATAACTACTTTGATTCCAAGAACTATTGTAATTTAACAGCTAGGACAAAGCCAGCTAATTTATTATGGTATTGGTATCACTACAACGGAAAAGTAATAACTTTAAGCTTTTGTGATTTTCTCATCCTAAATCCAGTAAGAAAGTTCAGAGCAGCATCTCTCACACACTCCAACACAGAAAATTCTGTCTAGCTAGTAATAAATGAATACCACTTGCAGGATAAAGAAGCTTCATACCCAGTTAATAAACATATCCATCTTAAACATAATAATTAAAAGATTGGAATTCATAAGTTATAGGACTTTTTCTTTAAAAGAGAAAAAGATCTGTCTAAGAAAAGAGATAAAATTCATAAGCTACATGCCTTTTTCTGAGAGAAAAGACTATGTTTTTGTATATATAATCTGCAGCAACTACTTGTTTGTAGCTCCTTGAGTGAACCAACAGATAATGGTACATTTCTTTGCATACAGAAAAGATGTAAAACGTGTGCTTACATTTATGACACTGATCATGCAGTTACTGTATACCATACTACCGACTAGAACATCTCATAAAGTAATCATTTTCCTGCATATCATCTAATGTGATCTAATTCTTTGTATGAAATGTCCCAACACTGCATTCTATGTGGGAGAAACAGGACAATCACTCCACAAAAAAATGAATTTACACAGGTTCCATATTAAGCATGGCAATAGGAATGTTCCTGTTGGAGCTCAATTCAGCAGCCATGGACTTTAAAGTGCTTATGGGCAACTTCAAGACACAGCAAGAGAGAAAAGAATGTGAAGTTAAACTGATGCTAAAACTGAACACATTACAACATGGTTTAAATAGAGACATGAATTTTATGGCCAGATATGAGGATTATTTACATTTCTCTGACTGACCCAGAAAACCTTACTAGAGATCCACATTGTATGGAAAAACTCATCAAAAAATTCAAAAGACTTTGTTGGACAGTTATCTTATCAAAAGATCTTGACTATACATTGTTCTCCTTTCACACTAAATGAATCTTAGCCTGGAGAGGTCTATTAAATTTTTACATTTACGATGTCCCATTTAAAGGTTTTCTAATGCTGTATATGTCCTAGTGTCTATATAAACACAGGGAATTCCAGTTTCTGTATTACATCTTGCCTGAAGAAATTGCCTGAGCTGCGTTGAAAGTTTTAACATTGTAATCTAGCACAGAAAGTGAGAGTGTTATTATAGACATTCATCGATAAATGAACCTTTTTCACAAATTGTACAAATCACTTTGTAATTCTGCTGCTCCAGGTGGAGACTGAAACAGAGATCCCTCTCTCAACCTACAACACATGCCATGGTGTCCACTGGGTACATCTTGTTGATTGTTTTAATTAGTTACCAGCATTGTTGAAGGTAAAACTTGATAATTTATTATAATACAATCAATAACAGAGTAATTGATCAAATGGCTTTGTAAAATGTATTCAGTATGACTACTATATGTGGAATTTTATATTAATGTTTCAAAAATTGGTTATTAATTAATGAAGAATTTTTATACCACAAAGTCAAGTAAATGCCTGATTCATCACCATCATAAAGCTTATCATTTGATTTTAACTTCATTCACAAAGTTACTAAAGAAACAGTTACTTTAGTTGTTCTAATATTAGTGAACCACATCTGTAATGGATACCATAATGTGACTAACAACACTGCCCTTTTTAATTTTTGCTGTAGTGTTACCGATATTTCTGGGATTTCAATTAAACTCTTTTAAAATGTTAAGCTAGAAATCTGACACGTATATTGCATGCCAAGACCATATATTCCCTTAGGCCTCCAGATTAAAAACTGGTTACTCGTATAATTTTTATTTTTCTTTCAAGACCCCGCTGCCTATGGATCTTTGCATCCAAACATCCCAGAACACTTATCCATGCTACTTACCCTCTTGGAACACATCTAAAATCTGACAGCCTCTGATGTCTGCTTTCCTATTGTTCAGACCTTTAATGCACTTGTCTTGGCAAATCTCCAGGCATCTTTATAGTGTTCATTTTCTTGGCTTCTTCCAGTATCTTTTCTATTTGTGTTTAGTTCTCAATAGATTTCCTTTTGACTATTAAATCCAGAACTTTAATTGCATTATTTGATTGATCTTGTATTTAAATGCACTGTTGTGCAGGAGTTAGTTCTGCTCAGTGGACTGAGATCAATTCCTGGTCTAGTCACTGTCCGTGTGGATTCTCCATGTACTCCTAGGATCTCTGTGAATCTTCTCTATGTACCGTATTCTGCTTTCCTTTCATATCCTAAAGTTAAGCATATTCGATCAATTCACAACTGCAAAACTGAACTGTTAAGAGTGAGAGCATTACCTGTCAATATGTGAGTATGTGTGCTCCCCAGTGAATTGCAGTTCCATACAGATTTGTTTCCTGCCATGAATAAGTTACTGCTCAGTAAGGCTCTTGCTTCCAGCAATCCTGCAGTAGAAAAATGCAAGTTTAGAAAATAAGTAAATAAATATTAAAGTGCTTGCTATGAAAATAGCTATATTTAAGAAGGATATTGGTTATGATACCCATTTATTTTAGACAAAAATTATTCGTTAGAGTGTCTAAGTTCATATAGCATGCAAATATATAGCATCCAATCAGCCACAACATTAAAACTAACTGCCTGATTTTGTGTAGGTCCCCCTTTTGCCAATAAAACACCTTTGACCAGTTGAGGCGTAGACTCAACAAGACCTCCAAAGATGTCTTGTGGTATTAAGCACCAAGCTGCCTGGGGTCTCCATGGATTGGACTTGTTTTTCCTGCACATTCCACAGATGCTCATTCATGTTTAGATCTGGTAAATTTGGAGGCCAAGTCAACTCTTTGTCATGCTTCTTAAACCATTTGTAAGCAATTTTTGCTATGTGCAAAGTTCAGGGTGCATTATCCTACTGAAAGAGGCCACTGCCATCAGGGCACACTGTTGCCAAGAAGGTATGTACAAGGGGCAACAATCTTTAGGTAGATGGTATGTGTCAAAATAATAATCCACACAAATGCAAGGACCCAAGGTTTCCCAGACGAACACTGCACTGAGCCTCCTACTGTCTCCACTGGCCACCTTCTTTCATTGCTCCAATGTCCATTTTTGATCCTCATGGGCCCATTATAGGTGCTTTTAGCAGTAGACAGGGATCAGCATGCGAACTGTAACTGATCTGCAGCTACATAGCAAGCAGTGATGCATTGTGGGCTCTGACACCTTTCTCTCATGGTCAGCATTATATTTTTCAGCAATTTGTGCTACAGTAGCTTCTTCTGTGGGATTGAACCAGATGTGATAGCCTTTTCTCCCTACACACATCAATGAGCCTCAGATGCTCATGACCATGTTGCCAGTTCACTGGTTGTCCTTCTTTAGACCACTTTTGGTAGGTGCTAAACCCTGCATACCATAAATATCCCACAAGATCTGCCATTTTGGAGATGCTCTGACCCAATTTCCCAGCCATCTTAATTTGTCCCTTGTCAAATTTGCTTAAATCCTTAGACTTACCCATTTTTCCTGCTTTCAGTACATCACTTTCAAGAACTGACTGTTCATTTGCTGCCTAATATACAGTATCCTACCCCTTGACATGTGCCAGCTGTTTTAAAGTTGTGGCTGATTGTTGCATACTAGACACACAAACACACATACACACACTATATATACAGTGGAACCTCGGTTTACGAGTAACTTGGTTTACGAGTGTTTTGCAAGACGAGCTAATTTTTTTAATAAATTTTGACTTGATAAACGAGCGATGTCTTGCAATACGAATAGTATGGATACACTTTGTCTGCTGAGCATCATGTGATTACAACTGAGCTGATGGTTCTTCTCTATCTCGCGCGCATCTCTCGCTCTTCTTATCTCTCTCTCCTTATCTCTCTCGCTCACGCGTGTCTCTCTCTCCTTATCTCTCTCGCTTGCACGCGTGTCTCTCTCTCTCTTTCTCTCTCTCTCTTCTTTTGAGGGCAATCCTATCCTATTCTCCGTCTGAGTCTGTGTGCTTCACTCATATAGTCAACATCCGTACGAGCGTATACTGTTTACTACAGCATTGTGACTGTGTGTGTGTGTGTGTGCTGTGAAGTGCGAGTCCCTGTCTTGCGCCTCAAAACACGAAGCTGAGTCTCAGTACTTTAACACCAGCTTTATTCAGCTTGAAACAGCCACAGCGCGGTTATTTGTTGTAGCGGGATCTTTATAATGTTCCTTGTATCACCCATCGACGGCAGGTGCTTATAGCATGTCTGCGATCTTTTTGGATACGCTTATATGGTGAACTGCTACAGCGCTGGGAGACTGCGATTGCTTTGGGACACTTCCGCGTGTCGTCCCGGTGGGTGGAATCCCACACGAGTTTAGAAACTCACTCACACCAGCCATGATTCTTTTTAAAGGTAAAGTGCAGGTTAATTTGTTTTATGTATTTTTACTTTATATTTTGTATTAATCATTTTTATATGAATAGTTTTGGGTTGTGGAACGAATCATCTGAGTTTCCATTATTTCTTATGGGGAAATTCACTTTGATATACGAGTGCTTTGGACTGTGAGCACGTTTCCGGAATGAATTATGCTCGCAAACCGAGGTTCCACTGCATATATATATATATATATGTGTGTATATATACTAGCTGTCCCCTGCGGCTCCAACCACGTAGTAGTGAAATAGGACAAACAGTAAAATGTAATAAACAAACAGGTGTCGCTATCTAAGAGGAGACAAGGTACACTCCAGAACGTGGCCAGACCGTGACCTTGGCCAGACACACCTCCTCATTCAATGTGTTTTCTTTATTTTCATGACCATTTACAGCACTCCATCACTCTCCTTCTTGGTCAAATAGCCCTTACACAGCCTGGAGGTGTGTTTGGGGTCATTGTCCTGTTGAAAAATAAATGATCGTCCAACTAACCTGACTTCTGCACAACACAACTGCTGGTCCCAACCCCATTGATAAAGCAAGAAATTCCACTAAATAACCCTGATAAGGCACACCTGTGAAGTGAAAACCATTTCAGGTGACTACCTGTTGAAGCTCATCGAGAGAATGCCAAGAGTGTGCAAAGTAGTAATTAGAGCAAAGGGTGGCTATTTTGAAGAAACTAGAATATAAAACATGTTTTCAGTTATTTTACTTTTTTTTGTTAAGTACATAACTCCACATGTGTTCATTCATAGTTTTGATGCCTTCAGTCATGAAAATAAAGAAAACACATTGAATGAGGAGGTGTGTCCAAACTTTTGGCCTGTACTGTATATACTGTATATATATCATTGGGGTACCAAGCGCTGTTTAATTATAGTAAAAGCAAAAGGGTGCCCAAAGTTTGCCTTTCAGTTGAGGAGCTTGAATATTATCATGTCCTGATCATGAGCAACTGCTGTGATCTGGGGCCATCTCTGTTTATAGCATCCCAACTGGGCATCATGGTCAGGGTTGGTTGCCTTCACTGGGCATCTTCTCTTGGCAGTGGAAGAAATTGCGACAGCATCCCTCTCGCCTTTACTTCAGTCAAGCCCGATATATATAAAAACACTGTTATGCTACAATATTTAGTATTATGACTGGCTGTTCAGTAATTTTACAACTTGTGGATAAAAACTGTCTTTAATTGAACTTTTTGTCTTTCTAGGCCATTAAGTGCTTTATTTGTCTTGAATCGAGGTCAGCTGGGTGCCAAAAGTGTTCTGCCTTCACCATCCTTTGCAGTGCTTTGCAATCTTGAGCTGAGCATATGCCATACCAGGATGTGATGCAAGCAGTGAGGATGGATTCCACTGTGCACCTGAACAGTTTTATTAGAACAAATGACAGAATGCAAGCTTTTCCTCAGATGCCTAATAAGCAGAGGCCTTTTTCACAACATCCAAAAATGTGTTGTGCCCAGTTCAGTTTATCAATGATGATCAGTTCATAAAATTTAAAGCATCTCACCTGTTTAACAACAGCCACTCTGATGTAGATGTTAGTGTATTCTGCCTTCTGCTTCCCAAAGTCTTTTACTAGCTTCTTTATTTTGCCAACATTTACAATGTAATGGATTTCCTAGCATGACTGAGTGAGCAGGTAAATCTCTTTTCTGTAAGATGTCTCATCTTTGTTGGTGATCAGGCATATGATGATAGTTTCATTCAAACACATTTAATGATAAAGCTGGATCTGTGCTTGGCTGCACACTCAGGATTGCAGATGGGGACCCAGATGGGGTTAAGAAGTCCAAAATCCAAGTGCAAAAGGGTGGTGCTAAGTTCTAAATTGCTCAAATCAAATAAATAGCTAAATCAAATGCTCATCCAAAATAACTTCAACACTAATTTGAGAAGTGCATCTTTAGAAAAATAACACATTATTCAATCCACCTGTAAGCTATAATTGTGATGCTAGCTTATACATATTTAAATTTTCTTGAGCGTTTATCACATAAACATATTAAGATTTATTTAACCCCTTTAATATTAATAAAGTCAAATACCTGAAAAAAATATGAAAATTAATGAAAACAATGCTTATTCATTTGTTTATTATTGCATGGAATATAATTTCAATGTCCTGTTCTTTAATTATGGATAACATGGAGTTTGCATATTATCTCCATGACCAAATGGGTCTTCTGCAGATGCTGCAGGTTCCTCTCTTATGCTAATGACATACTAGTTTGGCTGATGAATGAACAGCCTTGGTATTAGTGAATCTGGGTGTATGTGAGTGATGTATGCCCTGGCATGCCATCTAGGATTGGTTACTGCTTTGTAGCAGATGTAACTGGAACAGGTGCACCATGCAACTCTGTATCCCTCTTTTGGAATAAACTGGTTCAGTTGTTAAAGCGGTTTATAAAAATGTCTATCCTGAAAAGGGCCATAATAAATAAAAATTGATTAATAAACCAAGGGAAACAGATTATGTTATTTAAAGTCTGTTGCATTTTGACAAAATGACATACAGTATAATAATAAGAAGTCATACTGGCACAGGATCCAATTTTGAGATGTACTGTATGCCAGATGGGTCAGGATTATCAGGCACTAAAAGCATCCTCTACAATATTTAAAATTCTCAAATAATAACCACTACATTAAATTTGTTTTTGTTTAAAGACTGCTATAATGGAAAATCTTCAGAAGTTTATCCGCAAGATTGGGTTTACACATTCCATATACAATCAGTCACTGTCTAATTTGTAGTCTGTGGTTTCCTATAACTTTCACATCTCCTGCTGCCTTTTTTTCCTTCTCATATTTCTGTCTACCTACATTCCCTAAATCCTCCCTAAAGTAATTTGTTTAATGCTGACTTGAAAGCCAAACAAAAAGTTACAACTTGGCTTTTTAACATAAGAGTTCTCAGGGGCTTGTGCTTTATTCTGAGAAAGCTTCCTCCTTTTTTGTAATGGTAAGCAGAGGCCGGAGTTTGGAAGTTGCACATTTTAGCTTCATGTCAGTCCTCCACTGTGTATTTTGTTCATCACTTTCACGAAATGAAAACAACTCAGGGCTTCATGCAATATCAAGACCTTTTCTGTGTTTATAACCACACTGAATCCTGTCTATTTTGCTTTTGCTGGTTTGGTTCTTCCTCTTTATAAAGAAGTAAACACTTGGTCACCCCACTTAAAAGCCTGATTGCCTCTACTTTTATCACTGGCGTCTAGCATGCATTTATTTAAAAACCAATTAAGATACACACAATAATTGAATGCTTTTAAAAGCAGAGAATAGCTGTTAACTCATTCACAACCATTTTTTTGTGTATCTAAATGTTTAGATATGCTACAGCTGCAGTATACATATACACTTCACTTTTTCACAAAAGCAGGATGTCATTTGACACCTATTTTGTGTGACAGAAATATGCTCAAATATTAATTAATATAATATAATTAATTAATATAAACAATCTTATGCATTTTAAATTGTTGCAAACTGAAAAATGCAAACGTAAATGACCTCAAATTTCAAAGTGATACTTCATTAAGTATAAAATGACTGCTATGACTATTGTATGAACAGAGGTACAATACTTTAGTTTCTATACCAGACACTCACCTTACAGTAACAGGAAGTCAACACCTTAGGAGCAATTAGTTCAACCTGTGAACAGGCCCAAAACTGAATACCAGCTTGCCATAATCCTGAACAATAGGTGTCTTCTTGTGAAAGACCAATTGGAACCATTGTAGATTGCCTATCAGACAAACAATATTGGAGTAAAAGATGCAATTAACTATCTGCTCCACAAGGCTTATTCTCATCTTGACAAAGCTGGCAGCATGGTGAGGATTATGGTTTTTGATTTTTCCACTGCCTTAATTATCACTGAGGCATCCCATTTAAGGGGTACGCTCATAGATATGCAGGTGGATGAGCCTATAGTGTCCTTGATAATGACCTAATTGTCAGGCAGTCCATATTTTGTGACGATCAATGATTGTGAATCTGATTTGGATGATAGCAACACTGAAGCACCCCAAAGAATAGTCTTGTCACTTTTTCATTTTACCCTGTACACCTCAGACATTAAATATAACAACAGGTCAGGTTACTTGCAGAAATTCTTTGATGATTCTCCAATAACAGAATTAACATGAAGGATGAGGCAGAGAATAAGAATCAGGTGGAGGATGTTGTTTCTTTGTGCTATGAGAATTAACTGTAACTTATCATCAGCAAAACCAGCTTTTTGACTTCTGCAAGGAGACAATGATTTAAGAAAGAACTGACTCTTTTTTCTTAGGAGACTGTGCTACTTTAATGAGGGTAATTACATCCTTCACATATTCTGCAACTCTGTGATGGCCAGTGTAATTTTATATGATGTGGTATGCTGGGCAGGTAACATCACTTCAAGAGAGGCCCCCCAAATCAACAAGCTGATTAAGGAAGCAGGCTAAAATAGTGGACACATTCTTAGCCTGCTGGAAGTAGTAGCAAAGGAGGGAATGACACAGACAAAATTTATTGCCATTATGAACAATGCTAAACATCCTCTGTTTCATGCTGTTTCAGCAAATTATTCAGCCAAAGTGGTATTGAGGATCCTTTATACCTATTTCAGCACATATTTATACAGTAATGCCTCACTGGGACTGCACTCTTATCATCACTCAGGTGAGACATTTTTTTTTTCTTCTGATTGTAATTCTTGAGTGTGTTTGAGAGGTTGTTGTTGTTGTTATTTGTTGCTTGATCTTTAAACTCAACTTACTTGCATTCTAATGAAGGGAAATAAAATGCTCAGTGATCATAACCCATATTCTAATCAACCGGGAAGAGATGTTTATTTTTTGTTTAAATGAAGCTTTTCCCGGGAAGCATTACTCTTCTTTTTAGCATGCTCTATTTAATCTCAAATTAAACTGAGTTCGGCACTTAATAGGAACATATAAAAATTCCACAAATCCACTCCGCCTCCAAGCAATTAAAACTGAGGGGATGTAATACTAATGCAAAGCATGCCTATTACAACATATACCAGAGTAAAAACAGCCTGTGTTGTTTCTTCACTGTAGAATTGAATGAGAATAGAATCGGAAGACGTTTTAAAAGGAGTATCAGAGCAGTCACTCAATGTGGCAGCAAGCATTTGGGTTATGAGTAAAAGACTGGGGCACTTAGGGGAACACCGAAGAAGAACTGTAAACACAGGACAAAATGAACTAAACCCCAGAAAGTAAGCATACACTGCAACACCATGCAGTCAATGAATGATTATCATTGCACACATACAGTATAATTATTCTTGTGAATTATGGCTTCTCTATCTTTTCCATTATATTAAGACACTGTATATGTTGCTGATCACTGTTAGTTTGAAATAATATTTTAGCAGCACTTAAGCATGTGCACAGAGAAAAATAATTTTATATTAACCAATTAGGCACACACACTTATAAAAGCACATTTTCAAAAGCTAAATTATCAAACAATCCAAATCTGTTTAACTGAAGGGACTTTTATAACCTTATAAGTGTCTAAACATTCATAAACAACATGCAGCAAATACTAAGAATATGAGAAGAGAGTTTTTAGTACTGAGGACAGTGTGATTTGTACATTTTCTCTAAGGTAATTATGAAGGTTATGTATTTTTGACATTTGTCATATTCCCATAGAACTCCATTATGTAGGGATGACACATCCTGTCAGAGAAAATAGGATATGGTTGTCTGTGGTGTTTTTTAAGGACTAATTTAAGCTTCAGTTTCCTGCTAACTGTCATAGCTTCTTTGTTCTTTTGCTTATTTACCGAAAAAGAGTAGCAGCCTGTTAGTTCCACAGTAATTTGTTTTGGTTGCCAGGGAAACAAATGGTTATAAAATAGTACATACAAATGGTTGTATCCAGTTGGTAATGGTCAATATATTATGTGTCAGTGCCCAAAAACTCTAGAAAATGTGTACTGTAACCAAGAAATGTAAAAAAGTAAACCATTCATAAAGATAGGGCAAATATTCCTATGCTACCAATCCATTTTTACCCCAAGACTATCATTAGAGATAATAGCATACATTTTATATGAAAGCAAAAACAAGGTTTCAGAAAGGAAAAGAAGAACAAATTGAAATGTTTATTTGCCTTTTTGAATAATTGCTAACTCTTTTATAAAATATTTTTAATATCAACTAGGATGCATTTGCAGGATTGAACAAGAGAATAATTAAATCAAACAAAAATGAGAGCTAGCTAGCAATGGCCTTTTTATCTATGATACATGTCACATTTGATTTTCTTAGTGATTGGTTTCTGGCAAACAATATACATAGTCACTTCTTGTTTCTGACCTTAGGATATGATAAATTCAACGGACACTCTTATGGAGCTGACTGAACATTTGAAAAACGTTACTGCTCACCTCATTTGAACGCATTTGATCAGAGATGGTACACAGTGAGACCTCTTTCTAACAAGACCTCAAATCACAAAGGCGTTTCACAACCTCTGCAAATCCTCCCACAAAGGAATCTTGTTAGGCTATGTACACCATACACAGAAGATGCTTGAATTTTTAAATGCTTGCACAGTCTGCTGGATGCCATAGTTTTCACAGAGTTCAAGAGGAAATTGTCAGAACCATAGGAAGGTGAAATAAAGTCATGTTGTTTTCATCCTTATTTGAAATAGGGCTGCATTCATATATACAGAGAAAGTCCCACGGCTTACTGGAGGCACCGCAGGTTCAAGCATAGCAGGTGCCAAAGTTAATGGCAAGATGGCATACTTCCATGGGTGACACTTTAAACTATTCCAGAACCTTGTATTAACTTACAAAGAAGTAAACAACAGGGCAGGGCTATGTATAGTAGAGTAAAGAAAGATCTCCTGAGTCTAAAGATGATTGGCACCTCTGCAATCAACAGATTTTCAAAGTGTGTTGAATCAGTTTATGCTTGCCGTCTTTATTTTTTTTAAGAAGTCTCTCTCTTTCTCTTAAGTCTGCCCTATTTCCCTCTTCAAGCTCCTACTTATGAGTCCAGGGTCCTTTTTAAAAAGTCCTCTGAGGATGTAACTTCCATTAATAGCATACACGTACTGTAGCTTCAGTTATTCCAGAGAAAAAGAAAGAGAGAGAGAGAGTGAGAAAGGACTGCTGTTTTATACCTTTGGTAGGAGACTTCGACCCATCTGGAGTTTTCTTTTATTTTTTTCCCTTTAGATTGAAGTGCTGGTCATATTTCCGACCTAAATGTGTCGTGTCAAGTAAATGACACAAAAAGAAATGCATGTAAATCATATCAAAGTCATTTGTTGTTGAATTTAAATATCAAAGGCATGATATAAGGATGCTGCTCTTGACTGCAAGTTTATTTCATATCTTGCCAATTTTAGATATTGATACTAAAAGCATACTGCTGTTTATTCTTCCAAGTAAATATTTTTCAACATTTTTAATTTAAAGAATATTTACCATCAATTTGCTATTTATATACCATTACATACTCTTTTCATTTTTCAAAGGAATTTAACAATAATAATTGGGAATGCAGTAAAATAAACTGATTGCAAAGATAATGTCAATGACTAGTTATAGAGTGTGAGAGTTGCACAAAATTAATGCTGAGTTACACTACATTTAATTGATTCAGAATTGCTGCCTGTAAATAATTATATCTAATAAGCACCTGCCAATACAATTAACCATGATATGTCACTTCTCAATAAACATTTGGGATTCTGATGTGCATGTACTTTAATGATATGTACAGTTCATGGACTTCAAGGTCTGAAACACAGAAAATGCTAGAAAGACAAGAAATGTGAACAGAGATGTTAGACCACTGGGAAATAGCCTTTTGAGATTCTGTATAGATAATACTTGTCCCAGAATACTGATAATGACTGTGTGATTGAAAAACACTTAGAACAGCACCTGAGACAGGTTTCTTTAGATCAATATAACTTAAACCGAGCACAAGCAAAGAAGCAGGCTTAAAATAGGCTCTCTGCTGCAAAGAAAAATGAGACTTTTACAGAACACACTGCAAACAGATAAGAAGAGACTTTGAAATACTCAGACTTGAGCAGACAGCAATTTGTGATATATTCATATAGAAAATATGTATCATAGTTTAAAGAAATTAATTAGCTATGCCACTGGAAAAGAGTTAAAACTATAAGGCGTCAATCAGAAAAGGCTGCGTACTCAGGGTATCATAAGGTCAATTGTAGAAAATAGCTTATTGACTGTGAATTCATCATCAAAAGAGTAATGACCCAGAACATTTTTCTCAAATGAACAAAAAAAAAAATCTTTATAAATAATGTGGATAGAAGAGTGTAGAGCTAATTATAACCAGAACAGAACTATGTATTTTGGTTCAAATAAATTGAATTTTTTTGTTTTCCTTTGTGACACAATTGATTACATTTAAACCAACTGTTATGTTACCTAAAGCAAACACACTTCTCCTATCTCCAGAAAAATAATGCTGTTGTTAAATAATCTATTTTATCTTCTTATAAATTTTATTTTTCCTGGTTTGGATGAAAATGTACTCTTGAATATTTTGTTAGAAGAAAAAACTTGAAATATCATCATTTATATTTTAGGTTTTAAAAATAACATATCAACAACCTTGACATACAGATATAACTGCACAGTTTCAGTAAAAAAAGATATTTGTTAAAACTGAATTTATTTTCTCAAAAAGCAGTTCTTTGTGCTAGTTTTGTCTTTTTCCATGACCACTGGGAGTCACCAAACAAAGAATATGTCTATAAGCTCCTCTAAGGTAGAATATCTAACTCCCTTATGAGCACAAAATGGAAGGCACTCTAGGCAGACACTAAACTGTGGTTCAATTGCAATAATATTAAATGATCTACATGGCTTTCTTCTTCTCATAAAATATTATCAGAAAAGTTAGTATTTATATGATTGTATGATAGAAGTATCTTCATTGAAGACTGCACTTCAAATTAAGGTGCTGGACCATTTTTAAAAAGGCATACTAAACCTTTGTGAATATGGTATGAAAAACAGCTTTTATTACTCTATGGATATAATATTAAACAGCATGTTGTGAACATGTTCTTATTTCTAAACATGTGTTAAAAACCTTTAAAATGAAGTCATGCATTAACAGAAGAGCACAATTGACAGTTAATTTACCTCTACTGAGGTAATCATATTATAGAATCATTTAAATAGGAAAGTCAATTAATTTGGCTAGTTTTAATCTACAGTCCCATCTGTTCAACATGCAATGTAAACTCTAGCTTCATATTTTACACAGAATAATCTATTTCATCCTTTATGAAACATTGATCCATTGTCCAAACCACTTGATCAGTTTAGGGTCAGAGGGCCTTAAATATACTCTGGAAGAATCAGACACAAGGCAGGGATGAACACCCAGATGTGGTGTCGGTCCATCACAAAGAAAACACCATCCCACATGTCCCCCTCCACACACACATACACACACACACAAACTGGGCTAATTTAAAGTTGGGCATGTCTTTAGGATGTGGAAAACTGGAGTAGCTGGGAAAAAAAAACACACTGACATTAGGAGAACATGTGCAATTCACACAAAGAGTGCTTTGGCCAAAATTCAAAAACACAAACCACGAGCTGAGAGGCAGCAACACCAACCTAGCCACTGTGTCACTGTGCTTCATTTTGAAAAATAACTTTCTATACTTCAAATATTCTGCTCTAAATAAGTCAGTTCAGTCAATTTACTGTAAACCTCTAGTTTTTACAGAACTAGGTAAATAACTATACATGTAACATTTTAGCTATTACACATTTTTAGAAAAATGCTCGTCTTTTTTAGAATTATTATAAGTTCTGATTTCAGATATAGATTCTGTAAATCTATAAGTATAGTAATAAGTGAACTTTAAAGAGAGAACTGTTATTTTTTTAGCTGTCCCTCAAGGCATTACAGAATTTTAACCCAAAGTTTTTGGCTTATGACTTGGCTGGGTAGGGACAATCTTCTTTCTGCTTTAATATGCTGTGTGCTTCTGTTATATAAAGCTTTCTCTCTCTGAAATCCTGTTTCGAGAAATACAGAAAAAAAGCAAAATACAAAGAAACAGAGTGCTTCTACTATTACATAGTTTAATTTCACCTCCTCCCTTTCTGCAGAGACCTCCATGTGTTTTTCTAGTCAGACAGAAAAGATGAATGTATATTCTCATGGCGTTTTTTTCTTGGCAAGTAGGCAACTTTATCTGTTTTTCTCACATACACAGCAGGGGTCTGTCACCAAAGTGCTTTTGATGTTCACATTGCTATTGTTTATGCTATCATATACACATAAGCAAATGCAAAAATAAAATCTCTACAACTGGTTTTGTTTTATTTTATGCTTATCAGTTCTTTCTTTCACATTCACATATACCCTTTAGACATTTTCAAAACAGACAAATGATGCTTTAAGATTTTCTTTTATATATATTTAGTTTCCCCTTGTTTCCTTGTCTAGCCAGAGGGTGGCTGTTATATCTAAATTATCCTACTCAGAACAGGTATAAAAAAAGAAAACATTCTTTGTCTGCATGCTAGTAGAAAGAAAAATCACAATGTGTTTAATAAATATGATTAGTAAATCTATAGTAGAAACTTGATCCTGGGGTCTTAAATATTGAGACCATTTAAAGTGCTCCTGCAGATCAGAACTTTTATAATTTGTGGTGTAAGCTTTTGCTACTAAGTAATAGCAAAATATAAAGCATATGACGTCTGGTTAAAAGAGAAAATCCAGTACTATAATTTATTCCTAACATCTGCTTTTCCATGTGAGAAAGCTGTGAAGTCAGCAACAGCACCATGGCAGGAATTAGCCTTGAACAGTGTGCCAGCCCATTCCTGGGCACACTCACACACATAGCATTTCTCACTCTGGGCCAGTTTGGAGTAGAAAATACATCTTACAGCTTTGTCCTTGGAGTGCAATCTCCTTAGAGTAGAACTCTGAATAAATTTCAAGACAGGTTTTAAACACTATTATGTGACACCTTTACCTTCTCTACCACTGCACTGACCTCCAGAACAAAGTTTGATGTTAGGGAAATTATTTAATTGGTAATGATGTAAATAGTTTACTTTTCTTCTTTCATATTACTAAGTATAATACATTTGTATTCTTTACTACCTCTTTCTTTTGTTAAATTGTATGCTGCAGTATTGTACACAATGGTCACTGGCACATGAGTATACTGTATATATTTTTATGCTGCAAATAAAGACCAATTAGTAGTGTAGAAAATGGAAGGATAGATGGATGGATGAGAGAGAAAATGGTCACATCTCTTTTTATTTTTGAATTTAATGTGCATATTACTATTTTTGTAAAAAAAAAAAATTAAATTTGAACAATTGACTCTGTATTCACAAATGGGAAATACTAAAGAATTAGGTAATTGAATCCCATTAATTTAACTAAAATATCATATTACAGTTTGTGTAGTATTTTTAATACATGCATTTCTAAACCTTAAAAGTATTTTAAATCTCATTATCTGTAAATCAAAAATGTATATATATGCTTATTTATTCCCAATTGTGCATGCACCTAATTGTACTTTACATTTAATTTGGAACATCTGCACAAAGTGCCATTTCCTGTAAATACTGAATCTGTTTAGTTAAATTCATGTTACATTATATTTTAAGAAAAACAAATCCTCAAATTATACATTTTAAGTAGGTCTCTGAAGAAAAAACAACATAGAAAACAATTCATTAGAGCAAGATGCTTGCTGTGATAATGCAAAATTTAAAAGAATACAGGACTTTCATAACCTAATTAAAATGCTATGAAAAAAAAAACTTGCTATTTCTTCACTACAAAAGAAAATGTAATGTACTTCTTTTCAAGTTACTCCCATATAAAAATATATTGAGTGAAATGGGGTTAATATATATTTTATATGCACGTTACATACTGATTATGTTTTATGACACTATATATTAAGAGTCAAAATTGGTTGGAAATCACAATATGAAAAGCAAAAAGTTAATCAGTCCCTAAGCAAAAAGCAATCTCTTTTCTGCAGCATGATCAAAGACAGCACTGCATTTTACAGTAAGAAAAAAAAATTGTTGGCAAGGTGTGCTGCTATTAATGGAAACAGTCCCAGCACAGAGGACTCACTTCTTTAACTGCACCCATTTTTCTTCAGAATCCAGTGGGTCTTTGATTTTAAAAAGGCAGTAAAATATGTAATATGGCATGCTGTTTATGATATAAAGCGTTGTGATTATACTCCTTTCGGAGCATGTTTAAGTTACCAGCATGCTTTAGGAATCTTTTGAAAATAGTTTTTTTTTTATCAGTACACCGCAATGTCAGCTACAAACTCAGAAAATAAAGTAATAAATATATAAATATTATTCACAGTAAAGCAAAACAGCAGCAGTCACATTAGGTGCATTCGGCTATCAACGCAGTGTTTGTTATTTCTGAAGTGCCTCTAAATGTCAGCAGTTTCACTTCTCTTCAGCCTCTTTTATGCAAGTATAACAAGAAAAAAAATGCCTTTAAATGTAACATTTCACATATGAGCTATAATCAGCTACTTACATTCACCAAATACAGAAATCAGCCTTGATAAATAAATCTTCCAATTACTTCATACAGTAAAAATGTGTTGATTTCTTAGTGTTTTAAGTGGCTTTGACTTAAACTGATGAAGGAACGGATTCTCCTGCATACTATCTTCCTGTGTTTGCTTATAATATATTCCTTTGGGATATCAATAACAAGCCTGAATTTTCTCAACAGATGATTTCTTTGTCAATAGCATGCAACACATATTTTATATGAATGACGGATGTTGAAATAGAAAGTTAAAAGAGATGACCAAAGGAGTCACAACCTGTCATTCTATACTTTGGAGCCAAGAACCTGTCAGAGTAAAACAATTCCCCATAATTTACATTAATGATGTTATTGCAACCTGGCATCCCAAATGATTAAATCGTTTCTTTACAACTGGCAAACACTGTTTTCATTGCAAATCACCACAGACTCAGACTGCAGTTAGCCCCCAGACCTGGTAAGTGTGATCACTTTGGGTGCAAACAACTAAACAGAGGAACTCATTGAGAATATCCTACACTATCCACTCATTCACTTTCAAGCCTGTTCAGAACTCTCTGGTTCTGTGTGAAGAAGGCATACAACATTCATATTGAATGTTACAAACAGGTCTTGCTATGTACAAATAAATATACCGTCCACCATAAAAAGGACACGTTTTAAAATACTTGTTAAACACTTTATGCCACCACAGTTTTATAAAGATATTATGAAAAAAGTTATTAAAACTCTTTTCATTTCTTTTGCTGTTTCAATCATCTTTAACCTTCTATTTGCAAAACTGAAATGAATATAATTTTAGATGATTTGCAGATTTCCTAATACATTTCTCTTCCAAAAATGTCTTAATAGACCAAAGAAGCTGAATGTAATAATGTAACTCCCATTGGCTCATATTTTTCTGTTGAACGCAGACCTGGTTTGAAAGTAAATCAGACTTGAGTGGACTGCACCAAATCTGGTTGAGAACCTCTCCACATAGCTTTAGTTTTTGAGAATCAATGCCATAAAGGGGTTACAGAATATATGCTTATGTTACTGAAGATGAGACTTCAGTTGAAAAGGTAAATAAAAATCAATCAGGAGCTTTTAGAAAAGAAGGGGCTGGTGCTCGCAGCCAACACGAAGATCCTAAGGATAAGGATAACATACCAAGGATCCTAGCGAATAATAATATGCATTAAATATTTAATAAGCTTTAAAAATTTATTATTGTCTTTTTAGGGCTTGTTTGGGGTGGGTTGACAAAATTAAATTCTTTTCTAGTAACAGCCATGGATTTTCTGAAGGGACATATTAGTAAAGTTTCAAACTTTCAATTGAATGTTTGTTTACGGATTCAGTATCACTTCCCTTGTGTTTATGCCAGTATAAACACGTCATCTGCGCCAAGAATGCAATGCCTTACTTTGATTTGTTAAAATCAGTGTATAGGTTGTTGCTCTTGTTGTTAAATAATTTTATCATTCTACTGTGTATTCTGTGTAGTCACTAAATTATAAAACCAAAGTTTGCTTCAATCCTGTTCACAGGGAATGACAGGCTTGATCGTGGTCTTAACAAGCCAACATGCTAATTCCATGTCACAAACAAGACTGACTATCCATCCATCCATCCATTATCCAACCCACTATATCCTAACTACAGGATCACGGGGGTCTGCTGGAGCCAATCCTAGCCAACAGAAGACGCAAGGCAGGAAACAAACCCAGGCAGGGTGCCAGCCCACCGCAGCAAGACTGACTAATAAATGATTATTTGTTTTTTCCTTTCCTTACCATGGGGACGACACAGTAAAATTACCAGGGCATTTAATATGTGTATATGTTGCAGTTACTATGGATGCATCACTCAAGTGAATCTGCACGGGAGAATCAATAGGGAAAGCCTTTGACAGAATTTAGACAGTGAGCAGCATTTTGTTATTGATTTAAAAGGTCACTTTTATATTTTTTTGCTTGGTAGTTCACTTACCAAATGAATTTGGTTAAATTCATTGTTTTTCCTTTTTGTATTAAGCTCTTTAATCAGTACAGGGTTTTTTTAGCTTTTACACATTTCCAGCTATAATGCAGCAAAAGTAAATTATTAACATGTATCTACATAACCGCAGAAATCACATTGAACACTAAGTAAAAACGAATTAATTTCAATGGTTAACATAAAAAGACCATAACATAAAGTTCATTAACATTAAAATTGAGATACAGCCAGTTTTGATTTAAGAAAAACAAAAACTTCAGTTAACAGCATTCCTGAAGAAAACAGATATTTGAAGGATTCTGTGAATGGTTATAACAGACAAGGTCACAATTCTGGTAACCAAAAAAATCCTTCTATTGTTGTAGTCATGGCTTCCAATATCATTGAGGTCAGTTTCCTTTTACTGGAGGAGTAAACTGGTAATGCAGCAGTATCCATAATAACCACTACAGGCAACTGAGAAGTAAAAAAGAAAAGGGCTAGTCACAATTCATAGCTAGACTCTTATTTTTAACCAATGACTAGCAAGCCGAGTTTCAATATAAACAACTAACTCAACAGCAGTAACCAGTGTATGGCAGAGTCTTCAGCCTGTATTTAAATGCTGAGACTGAAGGGGCCTCCTTTGCACAAACAGACCCTTTTTTCTCAGCCACAGTTTTATTTATCCTTGGAACCTTTAGAAGACAAACTTTTTGATTAATTTTATTTAATTGTATATTTTTTTTTGTGAACTGTTCTGAGGAAACAGAAGTAAATAAGATTTTCATTGTCGTGTGTACACATGAAAATAAACAGAGATAGATAGATAGATAGATAGATAGATAGATAGATAGATAGATAGATAGATAGATAGATCTTCAAATGAGCTTGTGATAGTTTTTGAATTTCAGCTTGTTTTTATTTTAAAAATTCAGCTCCTGACCACATTATAGCAAAAGCAGCAAGACTATAGGTTTGTGGTAATTTTGCTTCAATACATATTGATTCTAATATTTAGGAGAAAGTTATGCACATTTTCATAGTTACACTTTCATTTTTTTTTATTTTTAAATTACCACTGGTGGCAAGATAAAATTGATTTTAAATATAATCATAGTTTGTGATAATTCATAAAAAATTAAAACTGTGCATATGAGAAAGTGCTGCAAAAAACATTTGTCCAAGGAAGTACATTTTTCAATATTTCAAAATAAGGTTAAACATTTACTTTTAAATGGAATTGATATCCAATGTAAAATTAAAA
The DNA here is from genome assembly GCA_026402145.1 of Polypterus bichir lapradei. Taxonomy (NCBI): domain Eukaryota; kingdom Metazoa; phylum Chordata; class Cladistia; order Polypteriformes; family Polypteridae; genus Polypterus; species Polypterus bichir. The sequence goes on from JANRMT010062856.1 coordinate 77,611,843, forward strand.
GAATGCAAACATGAAAGAAAATTATTCTTTTGTATTAGAAAAGCTTACTTATGCTGAATTATGCAAGAAAAGTTATAATAGAAATCATTTTTAGTTATTTATTAAAGGATCAAGAGGCTTTGAATAATAAGATGCAGTGATGGAGTAAATATGCAGGCATTACAGGAACAGATGCAACCGTCTTAGTGCCAATACACAGATCATGTTTTACACAGGAAGGTGTGTAACCAAAGAAATGAATCTGATTTACATTAGAAACAACCATTTCATATATTAACTGAAATAAACAATTTTATTCAGGTATTAGCTGCAGAATATCTGCTGACCTTGTGTTTTGAAAACTTTATGTACTCCAAATATTTATAAGTGGCTCCTTCAATTCAGTATGATAACACTGGGAAGATCCATCCATCCATTATCTAACCCACTATATCCTAACTACAGGGTCATGGGGGTCTGCTGTAGCCAATCCCAACCAACACAGGGCACAAGGCAGGAAACCAACCCCGTGCAGGGCACCAGACCACTACAACACTGGGAAGATGAAGTTTAAAAATATACTTTGTAATTTAACTACATAGGGCACACATCCTATGCCACTCCATCCCATGTTCTAAAAAATTAAAACATTTTCCCCTTTATTTAATCCAGCAACTACATCATTAAGTCTATGCACATCCCTTCTTTACTAGAGAAATTATAATATGCAAGCTTTCAAGGCAACCTCAAGAAGGGGCGCGAGTTGTCTTGAAAGCTTACATATTGTAATCTCTCTAGTTAGCCAATAAAAGGTGTCATTTTGCTTAACTTCTTACCACATCCCTTCCTAAAGCTAAAGATTCAGTCTACATTGCCAAATGTCGCTTTTTCTTCTTGCCACAGACTAACATTCCTATTCCATGTTTCCTTTTCTTCCACTCCTCCCAAAGTTTGTTTCATACTAATAAACACCATGTCCCTGCCCAATCCACCTGTATATTTGGCATTGGAACTTTTCATTTAGCTAACCCTGGGTTAAGAGTTTATGTTGGAAGAATAACTTCAGAACTTGTGAGAAGTAATACAAATAATACCATGACAATTGCTTTGTGACAGAACAAGCAAATTTATAGTAATTTAGAATTTCCTCCTTTTTTGTCCTTTGATCTTTTTTCAGCTATTGCCATACTTGTTTTTTAGAATTGTGTTATCAAAATGTGACTGATCCAAGTCTGAGGTTCTGTCTGTATGGAGTCTGAGTTTTCTTCAGGATTACAGTCAACCCTTGTTTATCGCGGTTAATCCGTTCCAGACTCTGCCGCGATAAATGAATTTAAGCGAAGTAGGATTCTTTATTTATAAATCGAATATTTTCACAGTTAGAGCATAGAAAACCTGTTTACTACCTTCTAAATACATTTTCTAACATTATTAGAGCCCTCTAGACATGAAATAACACCCTTTAGTAAAATGTTTAAACTGTGCTCCATGACAAGACAGAGATGACAGTTCCGTCTCACAATTAAAAGAATGCAAACATATCTTCCTCTTCAAAGGAGTGTGAGTCAGGAGCAGAGAATGTCAGAGAGAGACAGACAGAGAGAGAGAAAAGCAAACAATCAAAAATCAATAGGGCTGTTTGGGCTTTTAAGTATGCGAGGCACCGCCGGACAAAGCAGCTACAAGGAAGGCAGCAATGTGAAGGTAGTCTTTCAGCATTTTTGAGAGGAGCGTCCGTATCCTCTAGGCAAACAGCCTCTGTGCAAACAGCCCCTCTGCTCAGACCCCCTCCGTCAGGAGCAGAGAATGTCAGAGAGAGAAAGAGACAGAGACAAGCAAACAATCAAAAATCAATACGTGCTGTTTGGGCTTTCAAGTATGCAAAGCACCGCACGGGAAGCATATCGTATATCATTGAGGAGTTTTATTTAATATGTAATACATGCTCTGATTGGGTAGCTTCTCAGCCATCTTGCAATAGCGTCCCTTTTATGAAATCAACTGGGCAAAGCAACTGAGGAAGCATGTACTATAAATTAAAATTAAAGCCATTGTCCGCAGAAATCCGCGAACCAGCAAAAAATCTGTGATATATATTTAGATATGCTTACATTTAAAATCCGCGATATAGTAAAGCCGTGAAATTCGAAGCGCGATATAGCGGGGGATCACTGTATCTCATTTTCTCCCTTAGTTAAAAAAGGCACACACTTCAAGATTATTGGTGATACTAAATTTGTTAATATATTAACAGAGCATATTAATATGCTCTATTCATTCTGCAATAGATTTGACTCAGCACCTGGTGCATTTTTCCTTGGCTGGCTTCTTCTTTGCAGTCACAACTGGACCTCCAGAGACCTTAATAAGCAAACAAACAAACAAATAAATAAATAAATGATTGATAGTATAGTATCTGTCTATCTACTGCAGTCCAAGCCATTACCGTATCATTTCAAAATCTATGTTTGGACAGAAGTACATTCTTGAACACATATTTTTTAATAAAAGCAGTTGCAGATATTGTTACTATACATATATGCAGACAACATATTATTTTAGGCTTTGAAATTTATTCATGACATTGAAGGTCAATGCCTTAAGTGGGTTTTTATTTTGCCTTGAAGAAACTGTACCTTCATTCCCAGAGCATCTACCTGTTTATGTATTTATTTATTTATTTCTATCTATTCTAAACACAAATCAGGACCAAGAACAAGACCAGACTTACAAGTGGGTTCAACAAAACTCCCAAAGTTGTCTAAATTCAATTGCAATAGCTGCCTGTCTTTTCCCAAAAGCCAAACATCTAGCAACAGTAAAAGGTTTAAGACTTCAAGACAAAAAATTTTATGCATCTCATTTTCTATTTTGAAAGCAGAACACGAACAGCTGATTGTATAGGGATTTAAGCTTATCTGTCATCAACGGCTTACTAACAAATAATGCTACATTTATTACATTTCAAAAAATCACACATTTACTTATTTGGCTGACGCCTTTACCCTGGTCATCTTACACCATTTATGATATAGTTGGTTACATTTCTTTTGGTTTTCCTATTGAAGCACAGGCAGGTCAAGTGACTTGCTCATGGTCACATAGTGTCAGAAGTGGAATTTGAACCCGCAAGTTCAGGATCTGAAGTCCAAAGCCTTAACCACTACAACACACTGCCTGCCATTATATACTGTTTACTATAAGATTGGCTGTACAGTATAGTACTATACTTTACTATACTGTTGGCACACACTAACTACATACTAACAAATAATATATTTACTCTTTTATGATCAGTATTTAAGTACATTGAATACTAAAAATGATTGTCTATATAAAAACTTTAACCACTGAATTTATATAAATAACCTGTATAGGAAGTGGCTTTTAGATATCATACATTAAAATACAAAGGGCTGCTTCAGATACCCAACAAATATCTGGATGTAAATTCAAATGCTTCTTTTATATTCACTGTATTTATAAATACAGATTAAAGAATGAAGTAAGATATGAAATTTTGCAATGATAAACAACAATGTGGCCCTAGCATCATTGCATTAACAATATTTTGTGTAGCTTTCAGGAATATCAACACATTAGCCTTATAAAATCCATCCATTCCTTTTTTTCGTTTATCTTCTTTTTTCATTACAGGGTATTGTTGAGCATGGAGAATATCCACACAACATTGAATGCAAACAAGTAAACAGGAAGAACATACAAAATACATGGACAGTGACTGGTTTGGTATTTAACTAATCCACTCCCTGGACTTGAAAGACAGCATTGCTATGAACTGCACCACCATGCTAACTATCTTAAATGTTCTGTAAAAAACAGCTCTTTTTTCTGTGAGTTCTGTGTTGAACTGAATATTGTAGTATATTGCAATTACCATACACAAAGTATTGATTACATTTTTACATTGCAGAAATACCCATCATGGATTTAACACTATTTATCCCACCTTGAAGTCACATAACAAAAAAGTCTGTGAGGCGATCATTCAGGTCATCAAGCTTATTTAGATGAGTAAATTGTCCCAGCTTCAGTAGTAAACTGTGATGAAGTAAAATTCATTAATGGGGTTCCAAAGTTAAATCTCATTAGTTAAATATTTATTGGAATTTTCTTCTTTATTAATAAAACAGATTAAAGCAAGCAACTGGAAATACATGCACATTCTCATTGCAGGCAGATTAATGTTTAGGGACAAAAATAAATGAAAATAAATCAAAACCCTGTTCTACATCCACTAGGTTCAAACAGTAGGAGGTCTGCTCTGAAAATCATTTGGCCAATATAAGACAATGAAAATGATATAATTTACTCTTTTTCATTTTTATGTTGGTGTCAAGAGATATCTTCTAAATTAGTCTGCATGTAAACCAATAAGATTTTTTAATTATGGCTGGATGAATTTTAGAGTTGATGTCAATATTACCTAGCAGTTGAGGAAAACATTATACAGTAGTTGATTTTCACAGCCTATACAAATACGAATATCATGACAAAGAAATTTGTTTAAGAAACGTCCCTGAACAATTTAAATCTATGAGAATTTTGAATGTTGTGCAGTATGTTTCAAAATTAAACTCATATAACATACCAACTTTATTTTTATATGATGAAGAACAGATTATTATGTACTTTCCTAAATATCTTATAGGAATACTTTAAATCTTTGTAATCAGAACAAAAAATTAATTCAATACTCTGATGAAGATAAATTAATTCAATACTCTTAATGTAGCAATAATCTGGGAAAACCTTTACCTTTACTTGTGCTTTGAAAAACATGTATTCATTACATAAAATGTAACACCATTAATTAACTTGATCAGGTTTTTAACAAACTTCAAATTAATTCATTTGATTAAGCACTTTCTTAGTTTTACTTTCATTCTGAAGGTCCAGTCTTAATTTCCTATAATATAGAAAAATTTAAGTAAAGAAAAAACAAAATGTTTTAGCAATAAAAGTATTCATGTTGCTCTTTAGTATTTATTGTAAAAAAGATTTTGGTTACATTCCGTTTTCATAGGTTTTTGTAATATTGTACATTTACAGAAATCCATATTGTAGTGCAGGCTACAGTACAAAAGAGGCTTACAGCACATGCATTCAATTATTCAAAAACAGGTAATAATAATAATAATAATAATAACATACAAAGAAGTGCATTACTCAGTCTATCCAAATAGCCATACTTATTCTCGTTGACCTTTTAACTTTAGTTTTTTTCTCTGCTTGGCCACTTTGTCTTAGTGATAATGTCCATTTATCAGATTCTTAAAATATGGTATTAACTAACATTTTATCAAATCTCTCTCTCTCATCTTTTATTCCTTGCTGGGTATTACAGCCTACATGGTTTGTACAATCACAATAATGATGACAAAATCTTCTTCACTGATGACAGTCCAGTCCTTCTTTAAGTCTGTATATTCAGTAAAATGTCAAGACACAATCTCCACGTTGGTGAATAAATTCCACATTCTGTGTTGACCAGGCTAAGTTGAATCCCAGTAGTGCGATAGCTTCCTTGGGTTTAATAACTTCTTGCAGCAAGTATTTAGGTGAGGAAACAATGAACTTCAGGGAAATGGGGTTTCTGTGATTGTTGCTTGTAATCCAGCTAGTGAAGGATTGATATGGGCAGAACTGAAAATGGCAAATACCAAATGGAATTTGTATTCAACATGTTGGAATTACTGCTTGCCAAATGAAGAGATGGTAGTCTGGTAAATGCCCACTAGTTGTGTCCAAAAAAGATAATAATGCTCTTGGCTGTAAGGCAAAAGTGTTAAAGCTGCATCACAATGTTATCATCTAGACACAGTTTTGTTTTACATTTTGCAAAATCATTTAACTAGATCTTTGACATTCAGCTGCCTATAAGGAGACACACCACCTGGTGGGAGGCTTTGATGTGCTTTTTGAGGATTAAATAATTTAGTCTGAAGGCAATGCATTTCCAGCCAAGAGAAAACTATAGAGAAAATTTTGCCTCCTGCAGTTCAGCACCACTGGCAGTCAATACCTTTTAGCTTACCAACTTAATTTGATTTCATACATATTTACTGACTATTTTTCCTTGCCGCTGCTAATTCTTCGGAGACCAAATTACTAACAAAGATAGCATGAAAAGACCTCATCAAATTAAAATGTAAATAGGCTGCATCTCATTTGGAATCAAAGAGGCCATTGCACATATTCTGCACAGTAAAACTGTATTGTGTGTTTGTGTTTTTTTTTTTATTACATACTTAAAGATCAGTGGCTTAGTTCACAGTTTGCCAGCAGGACATTTTAAGTTGAAAACTTATTATGTCCAATATTGCAGCATTTTCCTTTAAAAGGAACTCTTTTTAGTTAATTGGCTTGAGTGGGGTTCCTACTGTTTTAAATGAATAGGAAAGTTTATAATATTCACTATATACCGTAACACAACATAGTTGTAACTGTTAAGCATCTGACAAACACAGAAGCGATTTATAACATAAGCAGATGTGCAGTATCACATTTTGGATTTGTTTGTAAATTTCTTTATTGCTATGTAAATAATTTGAATGTTTAGTATTTATTTATTTATTTCTGATATATTTTATTAACCTCTGAGGGGAACTTGTCTTTTTGCATGACCTCTGAGGTTTGGAGCCACTTCAAGGTTAAAGGCCCCAACAGAATAGAATCTCTTCTGGCAGTAGCAGGATTTGAACTGGCAACCTTTTATATACCAGCACAGATCCTTAGCCACAGAGCCACACTTCCTAATACAATGCAACATTAATGCATGATTTACTAGGTAATGCATTTGCCTGTTGTCTAAAAAGTTCTTTTTACTGATAAGCCTATTTACATTTAAAGTGTATATAAAATATGTTAAAGTGCACATGCTGTATTTGCAGATTGATGTAAATTTCTAGCACATAAGTTTCAGAACATATTTTTTAATATTCTTTTTTTTAAAGTTTGCTTTCATACTTGGATTGTTTTCTTTTTATCTACATGTGCACTAAACAAACTGAATCAGACTGCTCTAGAGAAGGTTTTAAAATGAATTTTAGTTAGTATCTACAGGATGTTATTTCTGCTTTTTTTTAAATGTTCAGTGGGCTTTTGCTTTCTATGTATAATGCACTTAAAATGATTCACAACTTCTTTCCATGATGTTTTTCTTTATCCATATTTATATTTCAAGCACTACAGAACACTTTGCAATGATAGCCATCATTTAAGAATGCTTTCCATGATAAAGATGGATTGCTAGCAGATTTAATTGTACATGCTTCCCTTAATGAAGCACTGAGTGGTGAAGATTAACAAATAAGCATTGATATCCCAAAGCACTTTTCACTTTGGACAGGATGGCAGTCTCCTTTAAGCATTTGTGAACCTGCCCCAAAAGACTTGTAATAGGCTGTTTAACTTCCAGAACAATTCCGGTCTTTTACTTTTGTTAGTTTAATACATAGAATGGTTATTATTAGTTTTTATAGCTTCATGATATTTTATAATAAAAATTATTATCAGTTTGTGGGGGCTTGGTAGAATAATTATTTCCAAAAAGTCCCAGTTGCCAAAGACCAAACCTCTTCCATGCCCTGACTACATGGAAGTTACACATTTTCTCTGTGACTTCATGGATTTACTCCAGCTTTCCTCTGTGGACGCGGCCCGGACACAGACAGGCGGACATGTTGTTTTCCATCACCACACGTTTATTTCCAGCTACTATTTACAAAGTCCAATGTGCACACTCACAAACCCCACACAGTCCTGGCCACACAATGCCTTCTCTTCGGGTCGCCTCCATCTCTCTCTTCTCCTGCCTTTCCTGCTTCCACCCGACTCTAGCCTCGAATGAAGGGAGACGGCCCCTTTTATATCGTCCCGGATGGGCTCCAGGTGTTTCCCGGCACTCCTCCCTGGACACGCCCCAGTGTGGCAGAAGTGCCGACTCTTCTCCCGGAAGCTCTCTGGGTGTCCCTGCTCCTCTTCCCCCGGCACTTCCTGGTGTGGCGGAAGTGCTGAGGTCCAGGGTCCCCAAGGCATTGGGGCGCCCCCTGGCGGTGACCACGGGCCCCTACAGGGTTGGGCTTCCAAGCCCTTTACCCGTGGCCCCCAATGCAACCAGGATGGCGGCCCCCACGTGATCCAGGGTGGGCGTAGACCCTCTTCCGGTCCCTCAAGGCGTCCCGGCCAGGTCGTTGCCCCTGGCATCCCTGACACCTCCAAATACCTAAATGTTTGTCAGGTTATATGGCTATACTAAATTTGTTTGGTATCAGTTAAGTGTGCAAAGGTTTGATCTTGCATTACTGAATTAAATAATTTTGGAAAAGAAATGGATTGTTTGATGTGCTAGGTGCAATATTTTATTAAAGAATGTGACATACTCACCTTTGAAATACATGCCAATTTAATAACTCAGCCTGACTTAAGTGACAAGTACTGCTGTATTTAATAATTTAATGCACCACTGTAAAGCTATTTTTTGTCATATATTTTTATATGCTGTAAACATTCTTGGCCTTTTGTACAGTAGCGCATTACAATAAAGGCCAGGCCAGCAAAAATTATATAGGAAAGCAATGAAGAAGCTTATGATCACTAGAAAGACTCAAAGAAAACAAAGATTGTTCACAAGAAAAAACAGGGGATGGATTTAAATGTAAAAGGCTGGTACTGAAACAAAGTTAAAAAGCAGGCAAGGGTCTGGAAAACAGAAAATCAAACCAAAGTGATTGTCCAAGCCAATACGCAAACTAAGAATGATAAAAGGGTTATGATGTGGTTTTGTTTTTAATTTGTTTTTCGCTCTTATTCAAATTTATACATTCATTTTTCAACCTAATTAGGAGTTTGGAGTATGAAGATTTCATATAGCCAATTAAAAATTATGGCACAAACGTATTTACTTTTTTGGAAATTATTTTTATACTATTTGCGTTGCTATATTTTTTCCATATAGGAAAAGCCATTTTGTGAGCCCATTGCCATGATGCTGATCCCAGTCACATGGGTTGTGGCGTCTAACTTAACCAATGTGACAGTTTAAGAGGTTGTCACTGGCATTCAATTGGTATCAGAGTTTTCGGATACTTTCTAAAAGAGTTTACGTGCAGTTATTCTCTATGGATCTTGGCATATTTGTTTGTATTATTATTACGATTTTTGGGTTTTGTTTCGGGTTTGGTAATATTGCAATCTGATATTTTTTGACTACAAACCTACCGCAATTTTGACCATGTATCATTCTCCTGATCCTTCACAATAAAATACCATCTACCCTTTTGAATTAGTATAATAAGGTGCCAAAAGTCAAATTGTTATCTTAGTTTTCCTGCTACATGCCATAGTAAGTATTTAAAATGTGTGTTTTTTACTTTATTTCAAAAGTAGGACACTGTGAGCTATTTACCATCATCTTGTATATGAAAAAAACATGTGACATCACAATACATCATCATTTAACAAAACTGCCAACAGCCATAGCAACTTTAAACAAGGGAACAATGCGCCGCCTGACGACAAAAAAATGGCACCTGCAGCGAACAAAGCAGAAACCCTAAAATGACTACACAATGTCATTACTCTTACAGGTATAAGAATAATACAAAATCAAATACTACAACATGACACTTTGACATTAAGAAAACAGGAATCTACAAAGATAAAAACTGGGATTCAGAACAAACAGTAAAGATAAGTCTTCAAACTTATCAGTTTTTATTGTTATATTATCTGTAATATACTAATGTTGTAATGTATCCATCCATCCATCCATTATCCAACCCTCTATATCCCAACCACATTGTCACAGGGGTCTGGAGGAGCCAATCCCAGTGAACACAGGGCGCAAGACAGGAAACAAACCCCAGGCAGGGCACCAGCCCACCGCAGTGTTGTAATGTATCATGTATATAAGTTTGGATGTCTATTTACAAAAACTGCCAATATAAATTTCTTGGAAAATATACTGTATTTGTCATAAGTTAGATAAATAATTCTTACCAGAAAATGGAAAGCCGAAATTGACAATATGAACTTGTGGTCACATACTGTAGTGATTAAGAACAAGCTCTTATTTTATTTCCCATCATTAAACGGATGGCATAATTTGCACAATTCAGATTAAAGAACGACCAAAACAAATAAATAAATAAATTGACAGATGTAATTGTTGGCAGTCTCTACCCAAATTGGCGTATTTAGGGACATCACATTAACCTGAGTTGACATATCATTTCTGTTCATTTGAGTACTATATACAGTCACTGTTTAATATTTAAAATTTACTGTGAGAATAAAATAACAGAGTTTGTGTTCAAAATGTAAATTCAATGTACAGTTTGACAACTAAGTACACCATTTGTGGAACTGAATTTCAACCCTTTTGACTAAAACCACAGACTACTTTTCTTACATAACACTTTAAGCATGTGCATAGAAATCCTATAGATAGCAGGAGTCTGAATATGATGTTCATTTCTAACATTCATTTTTCATTGTTTGCCTTAGTAGTCTTTCTAATTATTAGAGTAATTTTGACCTGAGGCAGTTGCAGTCTTCATCACTCTTGAATAGGCTTTTTCTCAGCTTCCTCCGAGTGCCTCTTTCTGTGAAATAATTGGTGAGGTTAACCTTGCTAATATCCTTCATGAATAAAAAGCTTCAATTAAAATCCCTCTTTAACTATCCTCTCTCAAGACTACAGAGACTTAATTTCATAAAATCTGTTCCTAATCCAGACCTTTCAACTCAACTTTAATTTTATTGCATTTTTCTGCAGTATAATGCTTCATAATGGCCTCATCCATTGAGAAATGACCATATTCAAACACTCATACCTGACACTGTGAAAAGATGAGATTTTGATTTTACTTAATTCCACAATCTTTGGTTTAATTTCAGTTTAGTTTATTGTTATTTAGAAGAAATATATTGCAATTCCTACTCCAGCCTATGCTATAAATGAAACAAGCAGAAAGATAAAGTAAAACTGGACGTGTAAATAGGAATAAAAAGGACAGCAAAAACACACCATAGAGGAATTTTTATACCTTCACAACATTTATTCAATTTCAACCTTTAATAAGGTTGTGCGGTTGTCTAAACTTATGCCAGCAACACACTAACCAACCCTGTATGAGACTGGAATTATGAATTACCCTGCAGCAAGTGGATGTGAAGGATTCGTACCTCTCCCTTGTAACTGTATGTAAGACCACTAGAAACCATGAGGAGAGATTTAGGGCACTAACCAGGTGACTCCCTTTTAATGAACCAAAAAAAAAAAAACGGTTAGGTCCCCAGAAGATACCTACTTAAGGTCGATTGTTTTGCTTTATCACTGGGTTCCAAGCAGGGCAGGACTTTCTCCTGAAGCTGTAGGTAGGACTAGGCATCTGTTTAAGCTGGTATTTCTGAGCTGGAGGTGAAAGAGAAAAACCTTTAAACATTTGCACCCCCACTTGTCCCCAGAGTGGTATCTCTTACCTCATTTGAGCCTTTAAAGTGATCTGCATGCACTTGTGTGTGACACCCTGTAGTTATTAAAAGTAAAGCACTTTTGTTTTATTATAAATAATGAACTAAAATTCCACATGGTCACTCGGCAGCTGTGGCCAGCAATATCTCATCCAGTCGGGAAAAATATCCTGTATGCATGTGAGCATGCTCTTTGTCAGAATATAAACTGATGTCCTGCCAGGAAAAGCATTTTAATCAGGTTTGCATCATCTGTTACCAACATGCATTCTTATTGGCCATTTGTATCTCAAACTGTTTTCAAACACATATTACTATAGAATTAAAGTCTCTGACATTTCTTTCAGGTGGTCATCATCACATTCTAGTACATTCTACTAAGATCTTTATCATATTGAACTTATATGTACTTCAGGTACAACTAACTGTTCAATAAATTCCCCCACTAAATGTTCCGAAATCACCCTAAAAAGGCAGCCATCTTTCTGAAGAAAGTGCAAGGTTTTTAAGCCCCCCGGTTACACGCTCTTGGTAATAAGAGTCACTAGGAGGAACAAGCCTGTTTAAATGCATATTCTAATGAGCTATCGGCATGCTGCAAGCACACAAAATCCGTCTGCTCGCTAGTGCTCAGTTTGTGTTAGGAGGCATTTGCAATTTGAGAAGTTGTAGATGGGCCAGCCAGCCGCTCTGGGAAATTGGGGGAGTCACCCCCAGTCTTGCTGGAGAGATCGAGTTCAATGTCTAATCGGGGGTCGAGATCTCCCCTGACAGCCACCAGTTCTTCCCCCTCATTTAGCTTGACAGGGGGCCCGATGACTGGCACCTGACATTCGGTCATGAATCTAGGAAAAAGGGCATACTTCCTGCCGATCAGCAAGGGCCATGGGCTGGAGTCCGAAATGGCAGTCCAAACTTTAAAGTGCCAACCCTTATATGTTAAAGGAAGGAGCAATGTCTGATAGTCCTTTACATCTCCATGTACACAACGTATGTTTACAGTTTCAGTGTTGCAAAGGTACTCGTTGTCAAGACAGTCACGTCTGACAACACAAAGGTCACTTCCTGATTCCAATAATGCCAAGATCTCACGGCCTCCCAACTTCACCAGGATCATTAAGCTGTCCCTTTTAACTGAAGAATACGGAACACGGGAGCAAAAAACCTTGGCTAACCCAACTTGAGCAGGGGATAGGTGACATTCTCTCACCAAGTGACCAAGTTGATCACACCGGAATCATCTTCATTCAGATCCACTGCTGAAATATCCTCGGTGACGTCTACAACCATTTGCCTCCCCAGATGTTGGTACTACACAACAACTGGATCCCCCAATAGCCTTCCTAAAGAAACTCAATTTTCAGGTCTAAAAGCCGTTGATCCTCTAACCATTGTTCAGGGTGACGAACATTCCCTGGGCGATCTCGTGAAGGTTGATAATCCCCACTTCTGGTACCACTTGTCACGCTTGGGTCACAGATTTGCACAGAAACACAGGAGATTGTTGAGACAGGAACTTTATTCAAACACTTCAAACAAACATTTCTCCCTTTCAAAAGGGGTGCGCATCAGGAGCGGGACCCCCAACAGGAGCAGTGAATGTCTGGAGGAGGAGAGAGAGACAAGCAATCAGCCAAAAAGTACAGGTGCTGTTCAGGCTTTTAAGTAAGCGAAGCGCCACATCCGTCTCTTCTAGGGGTGCATTCAGCCCCCCTGCTCACACTATATATATATATATATATATATATATATATATATATATATATATATATATATACAGTAAAACCTCATTTATTGCAATTAATCCGTTACAGACTCTACGCGATAAATGAATTTCCGCGAAGTAGGATTCATTATTTATAAATTGAATATTTTCCCAGTTAGAGCATAGAAAACCTGTTTATGACCTTCTAAATACGTTTTTTTACATTAGTAGAGCCCTCTAGACATGAAATAACACCCTTTAGTCAAAAGTTTAAACTGGGCTCCATGACAAGACAGAGATGACAGTTCTGTCTTACAATTAAAAGAATGCAAACATTCCTCTTCAAAGAAGTGGGCGTCAGGAGCAGAGAATGTCAGAGAGAGAGACAGAGAGAGAGAAAAGCAAACAATCAAAAATCAATAGGACTGGTCGGGCTTTTAAGTATGCGAAGCACTACCGGAAAAAGCAGCTGCAAGGAAGGCAGCAATGTGAAGGTAGTCTTTCAGCATTTTTTAGAGTAGCGTCCATATCCTCTAGGCCAGTGTGCGAACAGCCCCTCTGCTCACACTCCCCACCATCAGGAGCAGAGAATATCAGAGACAGTGAGAGAGACAGAGAAAAGCAAACAATCAAAAATCAATACGTGCTGTTTGGGTTTTCAAGTATGCGGAGCACCACATGGGAAGCATATCGTATATCATTGAGGAGTTTTATTTAATATGTAATACGTGCTATGATTGGGTAGCTCAGCCATCTGCCAATAGCGTCCCTTGTATGAAACCAACTAGGCAAACCAACTGAGGAAGCATGTACCATAAATTAAAAGACCCATTGTCCGCAGAAATCCGCGAACCAGCGAAAAATCTGTGATATATATTTAGATATGCTTACATTCAAAATCCGCAATGGAGTGAAACCGTGAAAGTCGAAGCACGATATAGCGAGGGATCACTGTGTGTATATATATATATATATATATATATATATATTATATATATATATATATAAAGGTATATTTTCACACACACACATATACACATAACACATAACACTAGACATGGGTACAATTATTGGTCCTGTTTAATAAAAAAAAAGCACCATTAGGCTCAAATTGTAATTTTAACAAAAAGAAAGAAAAGCAGTTTAGGCAATTTAAAACACAAAATGCTTATTGACAACTCTGTTTTCTATAGTGACAATGCCAAAAGTGATGACTTCCATCTGTAGGTCATCTGGTTAAATAGTTATAAGCCTGATGGTGGTGGAGCTTCAAAGGTGCATAGGACACTAAACTAGGAGTTATCTCCCTGGGTTAAGGAAACATGATATATAGTTAGTGTCAGCGCACCATCTGCAGTGGCACTGATGGGCTTACTTGAGTTGGTACCAATGTGCACATGTGTGACAATATATATTTCTAGCTCTTGCTGGTGTCTTGACTGCATCATTCCCAACAATCACTCTTTACCTAGCAATTGATGAGCCTCTATGTGAGACTGACACATGAATTGCAGGAATAGCAAATTGCAGACAATTACTGGAAGCTGTGTATTTCCACAGAATGAGTAGGAGGCAACACCAAGAAATATTAGGGATCAGGAAATGACGACAAACTGAAAATAACTAGCTGCAAAGCCCAATACATGGTCAAAAGGTGAAATTCTGGAATCTGATAAAAAGATGTTAATACTGAAGTTAAAAAAAAGAAGACATCCTTGGAGGTGGCTTAAATAACACAGTGCCAATGATATAATGCAACGTGACTTCTGAGGACACTCATCTAATACTGACCAACACATGATGGCAATTAATACACAAAATAGCTCCACCCACTACAAAATGAGATGGTGGTCACAAGAGGTGCAAAACATGATGACAAAATAAAATAAAATGACAACCTCTAAAATTAAAGCGACATTTGAGATTGAGAATATGAGAGTGAAAACCTTGAGACAAATTTGACAAGTCAACAAGAAAAATATTAAGCCTTAGAAAAGTGAACTTAAAGGTGTACATCATACCAAATAGAAGGATAGTCCTAGGAAAATGTTGTAGATTTTCAAGTGAATATCTACACTGTCCACTCCTATCCTCACTAAAGCTCATAAGCTATGCATATTGACTGAAATAACAGTCAACCCAATAAGGGTGTACCAGGCACTGGCCACAGAGGGAAGATCTAGGGCAGACCCAGAAAATGTTAGAGGGATTTTGTCTCAGAATTTTGTCTCACAGAATTGACCAGGAAGAATTGGAAAAAGTAGGAGCTTGGGAAAGTAGATACAAAGTGAAGAGGTTACTGCATATATACTAAAAACAATTACTTATAATTACTGTTACAAAAAACCTATGAGGAACTAGTCTGACGTCTTCCAGTCTTCCCATATCACATTCTGGTTCTGTCAACTCTCTGTTATTTTCAATGATATTAGTATTTTTCATCTTTAGAGCACTAATTGGTTTTGCTAATTAACTGATTTTTTCATAACATGTTTTTATCTGTTTGATTCCTGGCAAAGCGGTGAAAACAAATAAAAAAAAAACAAATAAAAGGAATAATATCCATATACTGTATCCCTTTTAATTTTTTTAAAAGGATTGCAGGCAAGTGTACCCAGGCAGCAGTGGTATATCACAGAAAGTGGCCTGGATAGCACATCCTTACCTCTACTTGAAAGATTATGAAACTCCATTTGTGGGAATAACCTGAACTTTTCTAATCACAGAGACAACATTTATGGTTGGTATAGTGTATACATCCTCACCAGTATAGAACACAACTGGCACCCAGCTGCCTTTTCTTCAGCAAATATATAAGGCAAACAAGATAATTAAAGACCTCAACCATCCTGCACAGCCACTTTACTTATTCCTCCCTTCTGGCAAACAGTATAGAACCATTTGCACTCACAATTGCACATGAGATCTCAACGGGAAAAAAATCATGCTGGATATCTATACTGATATGGACTAGGTAATGTGTTAGGAATGAAAGCATGCCACATCATTTGATGGAAATGAAAATTACCAACCTACAGAGGGCTGAATTCAAAGACACCCTGAAATTCAAAGTGAAAAAATGATGCAGCAGGCTAGTCCATTTTGCTGAAATTTCATTGCAGTGACTCAAAGTAGTTTGTATGGCCCCTACGTGCTTCTATGCATGCCTGAAAACGTCTAATGAGATGATGGATGGTGTCCTGGGGGATCACCTCCCAGATATGGACCAGAGCATCACTGAGCTCCTGGAGAGTCTGAGGTGCAACCCGGCGGCATCAAATGGACTGAAAAACATAATGTCCCAAAGGTGTTCTATTGGATTTAGGTCATGCAAGCATGGGGGCAGCCAATGGTATCAATTCCTTCACCCTTCAGGAACTGCCTGCATAATCTTACCACTTGAGGCTGGGCTTTGTCATGTACCAGGAGGAACCCAGGGCGATAGGGTCTAACAATGGGTGCAGGGATTACATCCTGATACCTGATAATGGCAGTCAAGGTGCTGTTGTCTAGCCTGTAGAGGTCTGTGCATCCCTCCATGAATATGCCTCCTCAGATCATCACTGATCCACCACCAAACCGGTCATGCTGAACGATGTTAAAGGCAGCATAATGTTCTCCATGGCTTCTTCAGATCCTTTCATGTCTGTCACATGAGCTCAGCGTGTACCTGGTCTCATCTGTGAAAAGCACAGGGCACCAGTGGTGGACCTGACAATTCTGGTATTCTATGGCAATTGCTAATCGAGCCCCACAGTGTCGGGCAGTGAGCACAGGACCCACTGGAGGATGCCTGGACCTCAGGCCTCCCTCATGAAGTTTGTTTCTGATTGTTTGGTCAGAGACATTCACACCAGTGGCCTGCTGGAGGTTATTTTGTAGGGCCCTGACATCTAAATCCATTAGGTAGTTCTCTCATTTGTTAGCTAAGCAGAGGTAAGGTACACACCTCAAGGCTGGCACATGAGTGAGGTACAAATCTTGTAATCGATATTTAACCCACTTCCTGTTGTCCAAATGACTTGAAATTTTGCACACTTACTCACTTCCGATGACAATACATTAATCAATAATCAGTTTCACTAATTGAACAATTAATCCATGTTAATTAAGAAATGTAATTTTCATATGTCCCTCATACATCTCTCGTAAAAGAAAAGCGTGGGTGCTTTTCATCAATCAACATTCAAAAAACACTTCTTAAAATCTTATCAAAAGCACCAACCTGTTCCACCAGGAACAATGCAGGATGTTTTCATAGCAGTGACACTTTCTATATCCTTTGGGACAGACCAAACAGGTGACAGGACACAACAAAGCTGGTTAGAACAGGCCTTAAGAACTCGAGGACTAATTCCATCTGGTCCCGCAGCTTTTCCTGTGTGTAGCTTCCTCACTTGTCTCCTTATTTGGTCTTCAGTTTTGGTCATTTCACACTGATGGTCAGAGGTGGATTTGTCACTGGGCATTCCAGGTGACTTAGTAGGAGTTGTTGATGTAGTTAGATTGGTGTGGAGAGACTGGTCTTTGGAAGAAGGTGGCAGGAGGAGGGAAGATCTATTTAAAAACTGGTTCAGGGTGTTAGGTTTGTCCACATCTCCTTATAGCACTTGAGCCCTGGATTTCCTGAGTCCAGTAATTATACCATATCTATTCCAGACACTCTTCATGTTATTCTTAGTTTTTTTTTTCCATTTTAGCTTTTTAAATATTCTTTCCCTGCAGTGAGTTGGTGCCCTGCCCGGGATTGGTTCCTGCCTTGCGCCCTGTGTTGGCTGGGATTGACTCCAGCAGACCCCGTGACCCTGTGTTCGGATTCAACGGGGTGGAAAATGGATGGATGGATGGATGGAAATATTCTTTCTTTCACTCAGCTTTTCCTTTAGCACACACTACATCCCTCAGAGCCTCTCTCCTGGATTTGAATGCTCTGCTGGGTCATTGGACTTGAATGCTCTCTTTCTCTTATGCAGGAGACCTTTTAGCTCCTTACTAATCTAGGGCTTGTTGTTTGGAAAGAAACAGACTGTCTTTGTGGGTACTACTGTGCCGACACATAAGTTAATATAGTCTGTGATGCAGTGACAGAGTCATTCAATATTGTCCCAATGTGACTCACACATCACTTCCCAGTCTCTCATTTGGAAGCAGTCATTCAGAGTCATTTTGGTCATTTGGGCTCCTCTTCTTCACTATTCTGGTTGTAACAGGTTACTGTCTAATAACAGGCTTGTGGCTGGGAATAAGGTGAATCAGATTGTGGTGAGATTTGCCTAAAAATGCCATTAGATTACACGTAAAGGTATCTTTAACATTTGAATACAGCAGATCCAGGTTATTATTTCCTCAAGTAGAACCATTCACAAACTCATTGTTCCTTCCAAAGTCATATGGTTGAAGTCACTGCATATTATAACTGCAGGGCTGGAGTGAGAATGAAATCATTTTTGTTGCGAGGTCCCATTTTGAGGAGAGAGGAATATAAACATTAATAAGGATGATGTAATTTATCTCTCTGGGTAAATAACGTGGAGAAATTCTGACAGGCAGAATGTTAATGTCTGAATTACAAACTGCAGTTATAACTGTAATGTGCTCTCTTTTATATTATTCCTCATTCACATATATGACCAGTCCCTCTCCTGTCTTTTTTCTACACTGCACTGGATCTCTGTCCGCTCAAATAAGATGAAGTCCATCCCGCATTAAAACAGCTTCAGGTGTATCAGGTTTAAGCCAGGTGTCCACAAAGTACAAGATGCCACTGTACTTATATACTCCTTGGGCTGCTAAAAACACAGACAGTTCATCCATCTTATTTGAGTGTGATTGAACATTCCCCATTACAACAGATGTAAGGACAGTTCTAAAACCTTGCTTTTGCTCTCACACTTGCACATCACCCTCTCCGTCTGTTGACAAACAGCTTCTGTGGTAAAGCGTAACTGAGCTACTTAGACACTTGTAATTGTACTGCAAGTAGCTGATTAGGGGAGTATTTAATGCACCCACTTTCATTTTCTCAGTTTCTCTTACTGTTTCAGGTGTTGCAGACAAAAGGCAATCTTTGGGTCCTCCTCGTGACTCCATCCAAGTTCATAGCTCGTTTGAGGTGCAGTCACAGCAAGCCGGTGCCTGGGTTTGCAATAATTACAGTTTGTCAATAAATTTAAAATATACTTAAAATCCATTTATTTGATTTGTAGTGGCTACTATCAGTGACTAGCCAGACAACAGATGAATTCTAATTTTAAATAATAATAATAACTAGTACTGCGGTGGGCTGGCGCCCTGCCTGGGGTTTGTTCCTGCCTTGCGCCCTGTGTTGGCTGGGGTTGGCTCCAGCAAACCCCTGTGACCCTGTAGTTAGGATATAGTGGGTTTGATAATGGATGGATGGATAATAACTAGTAAAACAGTTCGGGAAAAAAAAGCGAGAAATATGGCTGCTGCTTGCACAGCGTCTGGAGTTTGTCAACTGTTCGAAAGAGATTGTTCTGCCAAAAGGAAAACTATTTTAAAAACTTCGTTGCAACAAAAAAATGGGAAAAAATGACTCTGAGATGGATTTAGTCAATAGATACATGCAAAGGTCAAAACTGGGGGACTAAAACTCAGGTTTCGAAATCAGAAACAAAACCATCATACCACATAATAAATAAGTGTTAAACCAATATATTTTTTCTTTGTTGGTGGCAAATAAGCATAACTTGTCTGTATAAATGGACATTATACTGAAGGATTTCCTGATTGATGATCCTGATTGATTCCATTTATAATCTCATAATATTTATATTTGACACCTAGCAGTACCATTAAATGTTATAAATTAAAAGTTATGATTTAAAACAGATCTTTAAATATTTTTTAAACCATGCTCTATTTGCACTTTAAATGAATTCATTTACAGTTGTGTCCAGTTTTCTAAAGAAGGTTTCCTGATATTTATTTTGAAGGAGACTGAAAAAAGGTATACATGCAATTTGTCAACCAAAGCCTGAAGTAGGAGCTCCCCATCCTAACCATGAAAGGCTGTTTTGATTGGTTTCATTTAAGCAGACTTGCAGGTGAAATGACTTGCCAGAATCTAATTACAATAACTTCACACCCATTTTATTTCTCAGCCCCTAAGGGAGACCCCTTCCCTTTGAAATGATGAGCAGCACGTTTGCTGTTCTTCAACAATATTAACACACACCTCTCCTCACATATGAAATTGTGTAGAGCATCAAAGTGCCGCCATCCAAAGCCTGCAAGACACCAAAGCTATCTAATATGGCATTATGCCATCCCATTTGTAAAACTGTAATTATTTTTGCAAATATTGTTAAGTATAGTTACTTTGAAAATAATGAAAATATAGTAAAAACAACCAGCAAATATTTTTTTTCATTTTGATAACAGCAATGGTGACTGCTAGATATTATATATTAACATATAATGTACAGTGGAATATTTATGTTGCTGCAATTTATTTTACTTAAAAACATGCTAGATGTTAAAGTAAAGTTCACAGTTTATTAGCTTAGGTATACATTTATTATTATTATTTATTTAAAATACAAAGTTAACTGGCTAAGGCACTGAACCATAAACTAGAGGAATGCCTGTCCTGTCCCTACAGCTGAATCGGTTTCCCTACTGTCCATGTAAAGTTGTTTCAGTAGTAGAAGAAGACATTGCATTTATATGGCACTTTTCAAGATACTCAAAGCACCCTACATAGACAGGGGGAACCACTTTAGTCACAACAAATGTGCAGCATCCACCTGGATGATTTAGCCCAGGACATTATGAAACACCTTTCTCTTCATGAAAGATGCCTGGGGTCTTTTATGACCATAGAGAGTCAGGACATTAGTTTTAAGTTTCATCCAAAGGGCACCATCATATTTACAGCACAGTGTCCCTATTACTGCACTGGGGCATTAGGATCTGCACATCGACCACAGGGTAAGTATAGCATGCTGGCATCACCAACACCTCTTCCATCCCATCTCCCATCCCATCCCATCCTGAGAATACTTAGCTTCAGGTGGACTACCAGTTTTGGAGTGCATATGGTATGGTTGGAAGGATAGAAAAGCACTATATAAATGTAATTACTGTAAGTATTATTATTAACTAACATCACAATAGGTCCTTCAGTATGCATTTTAAACTGTCTGGCTCCATAATATGTAAGCAGCTTTGAAAAAAAAAAGCATCTACGAAGAATATGCAAAGAAAAAGAATTCCTAAAATATATTTCTTTTCAGATTTTGTAAATGCATTTGCAGTAATTTGTACTGTATAAATACCAGAGCTCAAAATGTGTAATTTTCCCACAAAAATATCATAATGTTAATTTAATCTGTATTTAGCAGAATCTTTTCAGTGCAGCCACAAAGAGTACTAACGTGATAATTATTTTATAGTTCACAAAATAAAAAAAAATGAACTCATGGATTGACTTTGTAAAGCTCAGTAAGACATTTTGTGTGAATCAAGCCAATATAATTATGCTTACTGTCTTCAGTCCATAAACTGATTTATCAAGTTTATAAAATGTGAGACAACTGGGAACAGACAGCTAATTGATTTTTTTTTTGCTACCTACGTAAGATTTGCAAATAATAATAAGCAGATCTTTCAGTGGCATTATCACAAGTATTTGAGAGGTGGGTTTAAAATCCCTGTGACACTGAAGAACCCCAATAAGGGGCCATGATTGACTGGGTTTTGATGGCCCTAGAGTCATTTTCAAATTTTTCAAGTTGTGTTTGTACTTAAGGTCTCAGCTTTCTGTTTATAGAACTAAATCTCTTATATGAGCTGTGTTTCCTCATAAAAACTTGAGCAGTGGAGCTCATGTGCAAGCATCTGCTGTGGATATTCTGTTCCAGAGATTTGTGAGCAATGCCAATCAAGCAGAAAGCATGGCATTATCTATAAAATTCTAACTTGTCTGTGAATGATGCATTCTTTGCGTCTGCTCTCTTTCTTCACACAAGTCGAAGTGGAAGTTCACTGTCTACTTTTTTCTCTTGCCGTCACAGACTGAATTTTTATTGATACATTTTTAGAAAGCATTACTTTAGCTTTAAAAAATGTTGTTTAGATGTAAGATTTGCTATATATGAAAGAACAGCTTAGGTATATGGTATGATAACTATATTTTTAATATTGCTGTAATTATTGTAGCATTGTAGTGTCTCGGCTGGGTTGCAACATGGTGGGTCTCAGGAAATGGGACTTGGGAGAGTGAAAGAGAGTGAGAGAGAGTCAGCTCTGCAGGGACCTGCTAGTTACGTACATAAGGGCTGCCAAAAGACACAGTGGGCATGGTGAATTAAGTTTGTGGTAGCCAATAAAAACAACATGTAAAAGACTGTGACTAAGAGGAGAAATGGGATGGCCTATTGATCAAGCAAAATGAAAAGAGAAAAAGACTAGCAAAAGAGTGTTTTTGTTGGAGTTGAAAGTGTAAAGTGTGGGACGGGTGGTGCAGCTGGGTTCGGTGGTCAGCATATCTGTGGTATATTTTGGTGCTGTGCTGTTTGAGTGACATTGAAAAATGAGGCATCAAAGTTGTTGCTGCACTGTGCAGTAGTGTGGGAAACACAGCAAGATTTAAAGTGAGGTGGAGAGGCATGTTTTGAGCCTAAGAAGAACTCAGGATGAAGGTCTATGTTTGACTTTTTAGCCCAGGACTAAAAAAGTGTCAACCTCCATAACTTGACAGTGCTTGGGTGGAACTGTGCCAAAGGCTGTAACATTTAGGTTAGATAGTTTACTGGGTGTACATGCCTCAGCAAAATCGCTGGGTATTCCTTTACCAAAACGAGCTGTCACCTTTGTGATGGTGCGGGTCCTGCTCCATGCTCCCTCTTTCAGTTTTGGGAGCCTCTTGAACCCGCCACCATTGATAGTCATGACCGGGATGAGTTGGACAAATGAGGACACCACATGAAGCAAGGGGAAGGTGTAAAAGTGTAGTGCCTTTATTAAAAACATTAAAAAAAATATTAAAAATCAAAACTAAGCAGTGTCCAAATAAATAATACAGTGTTTCAAAACAATCCATAAATAAATACGAGATCCATCAAAACATGTGAAAAAGTGGAGGTTAAAATAATCCAATAAGTACCATTAAAACAAGGTTAAAATCCACTATCAAGAACTGTTCTTTTCTAAAAACTTGGTGCCTTTTTGCTTCTATATGGTGACCTCTCTGCTTACCCCTCATAGGCCTCGCAGCAGAGCAGTTGCCCTATCAGCAGGTGCAGCTGACCATCTGCATATCCAGTTGCCTTCCATCCCATGGCTACATACAGGCTCCATCACCGGATCGAGACTCGGGTCCTCAACAGCCAGGCCACTAACATTGGGGCTCTCCCCCCAAGCCACCTTGACCCCTCTGCCTTCTGCAGTAAGCCATTCAAACTCCTGGGGCCTCATGTATAAACTGTGTGTATGCACAAAAATGTTGCGTAAGAACGTTTCCACATTCAAAGCGCGATGAATAAAACCTAAACTTGGCGTAAAGCCACGCACATTTCCACGGCACCCAGAGTCAAAGCAGTGCTACTGTTCCTGTGTGGTTACCCTTTCTTTTTTAGATCCACATCCCTGACGTGGCTTTATACATACACTGAAATTAACCACATATTGTTTATTAGTTTAATGCATCTGATTGTAATTAACCTGTAACAATATAATGGTCCAAAGAATGGTCAAACTATTCTAAATACAATAGCTGGTTTAGCGTTGTTACTCTCACTTCACCTTCTTCTTCTTTCAGCTGTTCCTGTTAGGGGTTGCCACAGTGGATCATCTTTTTCCATATTACTCTCACTGCACCACTCGGAATATTTATATCACTGTATCTGAGTGGGGAATAACAGCTGCTCAGCAGCTGATCAGAAAGAGAATTATCGGTATACAGCATCTAGCACACACTGCCTCAGCCATGCTGTCTGTTGAACTGCTCTCACATCGCAAATGCTTCAGAGCCTTTCCTGTACTGACCTTGTAGTTCAGAAACAGTTTCATCCCAAGAACTATAAATGCACTCAATCAGTCCATCAAGTGCTCCTTGTAGAATGCTAAGTACAATTACCTTACTGTAAACTTGCAGTACAGTTATAATATTGCACAACCTGAGCCACTTTATAAAGTACATATTTACATATGATGTCGATATCATTTTTAAGATGAAATGCAGCGAAATATGTTTGTTATATTATACAGATAAAACTTTAACTTCATTTAAATTATCTATATTGTTAATAACTAAACATGTGAGGCCACGGTGGCGTAGCGCTAGTGAGGCGCTGGTGCTCCATTCACAGATTGTTCCAGCCTCGCGCTGTATTCTTGCTGGTGCTGGTGCGACACTGGAAGGATAGATGGATAGAATAAATAAACATGTACTATGAAGGTATTTCAATGTTCCTTAAAACTTTTGAAGAATTGGTGTTCTAAGCTTACAGATGGATTAACATCTATTACAGAGTTGATTGTGTGGCAATTGGGTATTTGGAGAAAGAAAAGTAAGGACAGGAATTGGGGGTTAGTACATTTGAAAGAGACAGTACTGCTACAATAAAGTATTTCATCAAAGGTCGTGCACAGCACAGCAAGCATCTTGCGTGAGACATGAACAATCACTGTGCTACCGTGTTTCCATGTTTAATAACATGCTTTAATTCCTATCATCATGAAAATGATATCACGTATACATCTCAGTATTTTAATTATTTAGAGAGCTGTAATATTATGAATGTAATGGATTCTGTGTCCTGTCGGAGGAAGAGAAAGCCCGGAAGCACGTAGTGATTCACACACATAGAGCACATAGAGCACACTCAGATGTTGGTGTACGACTCGCCTTTTCATGTCGACTTTGATATGTGACAACTTCTTTTTTATTTCGGCCATTTTGCGACTTTGTGAACTTGAGCTTTCGAGTTTCTCCGACATGCCATGTCACTCGATCAACTTCCTTTTGTTGTTTATACCACTATTTAAACCAACAAATAGCACATTTTTCCTTGCCTCCACTTGGTATTTGCTGAAATTTTTCTATTTTCCTTCGTGCTTTTGCCATTGTCTTTTCACAGAAGGCTGAGCTCAAGGGCTATTTATATTAATTTGCATATTCAAAGAGGTGTAATTCTGGAAGGAGTTGGGGTGAGACAGCAAGAGCGTGCACATGCGTTACTTTTCATGCTGACTGGGATTTATGGAGCGGAAGAACGTGGAAGTTGGCGTTCGCATAGATTTATGCATCTGGATTTTTTTGTGCGTAAGCACATTTCCGCTTTTGTCCGCACGCCATGTTATAGTGTGAATTCTACACACGGCATTATGCATAAGGCCCCTGGTCACTCCCGCTCCTCAAAACAGCTCAGAAGGAGTGAACCATTCCAACTGCTCCCAAGAGTCGGCCATACACTCCTTATAGAGGCTCCCCCCGCTCCCGAACAAGCCTGCTCCCTTTCACTTGCTCACTCCAAAACTGTCCCTTTTTCCTCCTGTCTCCTTCCTTCACTAACCTCAGTTTTCAGTCTTTTTTTTCCCTCTCACACTGGTGCTTTCCCTTTTAAAATGGGGACATGGCACAGGTGTAGCGATTGGCATCAATTATGACCATGGGTGATTCCCTACCTATGCAATAAAGTGCGGGACCACCAGTATCATGCCCTGGAACTGCTACCGCCACGCTACCACTCCCCCTCCTTAAAGCCACAAGTGTGCCAATTATTTATCCAAAATGGTGCCGATCAACTGAAGACCTCACTTTCCCACATCCTCATCATGGAGGGTTTGCTAAAAGCCTTGGAAGGCTGGATCGAGAGGAGACAGTGAGGGTCTTAAAGCTGGGTTTATATATACTGCAGTTCACAGTAGTGTCTCTTTCCGTTTTGCTTTTATCAGTACTAACCTGTTTTCTGTTCCTCCATACTGGTTTCTATTAGATAAAGAAACTGTTTTTTTACAACCACTGTCCTGACCTCCAACACCTTCTTCTTTAATCCAAGTTATTGGATTGCCAAACTCTCATTAAATTAGCAGACCTTGCTATGGCTACTCCATTTCTAAAATCAGCCCCATTGTTTCTGAGAATTTACTGATATAAATTCATTCCTTCATATCACAGTGCTTGTTTAGTTTAGTAGGTGCTACTCATATAAAAAACAAATAAAAAAACAGGTTAAAGAGAATTTACATCTCTGCAAGTGAACACATTGTGGTACTAACTGCAGTAGTATCATCGTACATTAAAAAGTATTTAGAATTTTTTATAACATGAAAACAATTAAAATCATGCTCTTTACTTTTGAATATTTTAACTAGTGAAAGTACATTTTTTTGTTTTGTCAAATTGGTAGGCTTATGTGTGGGACTAACAAGGAGAAGACGATTCCCACAATTTGCGGTTAGGCTGGTTCGGTCTTTTGTTATCTATTCCTTTATATCTGGTTATTTTATTTGGATTTTATTTATTTCAACTTCATCTTTATCTTATCTGTACCTTTGAACACCTGGGTTCAAAGGGGATTTATAAGCATCAAACTAGACATGTGCACAGGACGTATTTTTTTTATTCCTGTGCCTGCTGGTTCCAGCAGACACTCTGACGGCTTCCTCCTGTTCTCACAGATATCTCTGACCGCTCTCAAACGCTCCACTGTTTTCAAATGAACTCAGTTCAATTTCCCAAAATAAACAAATAATAAAAATAATTTAGATCCGTTAACAGAGGATTTTTTATTTTAATGAAAATCAACCTGTCACATTGTATACCTGTACCAACGAGGCACTGAGTATGCTGCACAAAGCCTGCTACAGAATCAGGAGGATGAATGTTTTCACACACAAGTTCAAATCAATTGACTATTTTATCTTGGTTAATGCTTGCAGGGAGCACATCTTGATTCTCTTTCTCTTTGAATGAAAATTTGATTTGTCTGGGAAGTGTTAAAGAAGTATGTTGCAGCAAGCCAGAGGTAGCTGATTTGTGTTTGTTTTACCTTAAACTTGACTACATTTGTCACATCTCAGAAAGTTCAGTGCCTTTCCATTTAAATATAAAACCAGTAACACCTGCTCCAAATGCCTGATTTCCCCTACATACATAAAACGGAATTTTTATAATGTACTCTTTGTTTTTTATAGTAAAAGCAATATACTTTTTAACTGGAGTGCCGTTGAATATTATGGGGAATTTGTTTTCCTGCATTTGTCCTACAATCTGAGTTCTGACTAACAATTCATGTTAGATCTGAGTCTTTATGCTTTCCTGCAACCCACTGGATATTGCCAGATAGTGGGATGTAGTGTTTAAAGCTTTGGACTTCAAACCCTGAGGTTGTAGGTTCAAATCCCACTACTGACACTGTGTGACCTTGTGCAAGTCACTTCACCTGTTTGTGCTCTAATTGAAAAAATAAAATAAATGTTACAAATTGTATCTTAAATGTTGTAAGTCACTTTGGATAAAGCTGTCAGACAAATAATAAGTAAGAATAAGTACTATACCTAATATGGAGTATAAAAAGTTATCTGCCTCATTGAAATGATGTATTTTAAAAATTCTTGCTAAGAATACAGACCGTTTGATCATTTCATTTATCAACCTTCTGATCCCACCTTTTTAACTACTAGTTCATTAGAGGCCAAAGCTTATCCATCAGGCAAAGATACAAGGCAGGTACCAACCATGAATGTGCTGCTGTTCACTGCATGAAACAAATCATGTATACGACCATACTCACTCATGCAGAGACAATTTAGAAATTACATTTAACATAGCATGCATGTTATAGGAATGAGGAACAAAAGTGGTGAACTTGCAGCCAACTGAAGCAGACTTGGGGAGGAATACACAAGTGTTTAACAGACAAAGATTAGACCAGGAATATTAACCAGGTCTCAAAGAGCACTAAGGCAACCATAGAAATTACTAAGCCATCATGTGGTTTGTTTTTTAAGTAAAACAAAAAAAAAATGTCCTTTCAAGTCATGTTGCTAAAACTTCTTTTCCTACTCCCACTATGATTTAACTTGCCATAATGCATTTTTCTACTCCAAAGTGACTTTCATCTATGTTCCATTATGCCACACTTTTCTAATGAATCGTTCCACTGTTCATCTTGTTTCAAACTACCAGGTAATACACAGTTCCACAGGGATGAAGTTACTCCATCTTTTACAGTTTGTTGCAATGTTTAAAAATTTTGTCACTTCTTCTAGTTGCCTTAATATAATTCAGTTTGCTTTCAGCCATAATTAAGCTTAAAATCCCAAGGGGCAGCAGATCTCAAAAATGATGAAACGAAGTTCTTGGCATTCATCCTTATTGTTTACTTTCTTCTGCTGTGTATGTAAAGTTGATAGACTACTTCTATTATCTTGTTTAGATTAGATAGTGTACCTGTCCTGAAATATTTCTCAAAAATCATGTTTTGGTACCAAAACATTTTTGCTTTAATACTTTCTTCTTTTACTGTATAGCATGACTTTTTCTAATATATTGGTTGACATTTTGGGCAAGTTCATAAAAAACATTTTGCACAATGTAAATATTTTCATTATTGCTGCTTATTTACCCTTATGGTTGTTTTTATCAAAAGTAATCGGTACTCATATATAGCTGATATGCTTAAAACTAATGTGCCACATTTTTATTCTACAAATGGATTACTGGCCTAGTATGACAGTTGTTCAGAACATATGATAGATAGATAGATAGATAGATAGATAGATAGATAGATAGATAGATAGATAGATAGATAGA
>JANRMT010062856.1:77650647-77703278 GCA_026402145.1 Polypterus bichir lapradei
GAACTGACGGTAGTACCCGGCCAATCCGAGAAAGGCTTGGACTTGCCTCTTGGTTCGCAGATGGGACCATTTTACAATGGCATCTATTTTTGAACACAGTGGTTTTACGGTACACTAACCCACCAGGTAGCCTAAATATTTAGCCTCTTTCAATCCAAAGAAACATCTCTTGGGATTAATACGAAGCCCGGCTTCTCCTATTGTCCACAATACCACAGTGTTCCTTCCACGTGTTGGAATAGATGACAACGTCATCCAGACAGGCAGCACTATACGCATTATGGGGTTGGAGCACTTTGTCCACCAGATGTTGGAAAGTCGCAGGAACCCCGTGTAACCTGAATGGAAGAACACAATACTGGCAGTGTCCACTAGGAGTACTAAACACTGTCTTGATCTTCACGGAGTCCGTTAAAGGAATCTGCCAGTATCCCTTTGTCATGTCAAGCGTGCTCAAAAATTCTGCCTGTCCAAGCCTCTTGAGGAGGTCATTAACGCGAGGCATGGGATAAGCATCAAAAAGGGAGACCTAGTTAAGCCGATGGAAGTCATTCCAATACTTCGTCAGGCTTACTAACCAAGACAATTGTATTGGACTAGGGACTATAACTTTCCTCAATCACTAGTTCCAGCATCCACTTGATTTCCAGCTCCACTTCTGCTCTCTTTGCCTCAGGAAGTCTATAGGGGCGCTCTTGGACTATAACTCCTGGTTCAGTCACCATGTCATGCACAATCAGAGAGGTCCTCCCGGGTTTTTCACTCACCACCTCAGAGACGGACAAGATAGCTGACTCCAGCTCCCATCTTTGTCTATAAGTTAATCCTTGCCGAAATTAAGGATGTCTATGTGAGCAAAGAATGAGCAGGGCTGAGCGGAGGAGGGATCTGGCTCCCTCTCCTTCCATGGCTTCAGCAAGTTCACATGATAAACCTGCTCGCTTGGTCTACAACTGGGTTGTTTCACCATATAGTTGACCAATCCTTTTCTCTCCTTAATTTCATAAGGGCCTTGCCAATGGGCGAGCAATATAGAATGGGAGGTGGGGACTAATACCATGACACGATCCCCCGGATGGAATTCTCGGAGTGTCATGCCACGGTCCTAATAATGGGCCTGTGCTTCTTGTGCCTCTTTCATATGACTTTTTAGAATAGGCCAGATTTTCCCGAATCTATCGCGTAATTGTGCGATATATTTCAAAATATTTGTAGAGGGAAGAGCCTCTCCTTCCTAACCTTCTTTCAAAACATCCAATATACCTTGGGTTGTCGTCCGTATAACAATTTAAAAGGTGAAAACCCCGCAGAGGCTTGTGGGACTTCCTGATAGGCAAAGAGAACGAGGGGGAGGAGCTGATCCTAATTCCTCCCATACCCACTGACCACCTTGCGAAGCATCTGTTTGAGTCTGATTAAACCTTTCCACTAGACTGTCGGTTTGAGGATGATACACCGCAGTCTTTAAGTGCTTTATTTTCAATAACTTGGCAGTTTCCCTGAACGTTTCCGAGGTAAAAGGCATTCCTTGGTCCGTTAGGACTTCTTTAGGAATGCCGACACGTGCAAATACTCCTACTAGTTCCCCTGCGATTGCTTTAGATGTAGCTGGGCGCAAGGGAACAGCTTCTGGATATCGGGTCGCATAATCCACGAGGACTAATATATATTTATGTCCTTGGGCTGAGGGCTCTAAGGGTCCTACAATAATCGACCCAATTCATTCAAAGGGGATATCAACTAAGGGAAGGGGAACGACAGGAGCACGGTCCCTCCTAGGAATTTGCCGTAATTGACATTCCAGACAAGAAATACAAAAACGGCGAATCTCCTCGTTAATCCTGGCCAATAAAATCTGAGCTTAATCCGCTCTAAAGTTTTTTGGAGCCTAAATGGCCTCCAAGGAGGTGGGCTTGAGCTAATTCACAAACCTGCTGCCAGTAGGTTCGTGGTATTAACAACAGTTTCCAGACCTCCGATCCATGTCCCGCGACCCGATATAATAGATCATTTTCTATTACAAAGTAAGGTCCTTGTGGCATGGGCTGGTGTGTGCTTTGGCCATTGACAAGGACTACTACATTTTTTGCAAATTTTAGGGATTCATCATTCCACTGCTCCCTTTTAAAAGAAGCCGGTGTTTGTCTAAATTGAAAGTGAATGTCGGAGAGAGGATCCGGTCTGACCTCAAGGGGAGTGGATTCCTCCCAATTCGTCTGCACGGGTGGATGACATATTTGCCTGCGACGGTCCAGAAATCTCACAGTCCTCCTCGTGGGCTTCCGTATCTCTCTCCGCTGGCTGTGTACACAGCGTGGAGACAGCTTAAGATGAGTTATCCCCATCTATAATGAGGCCTAAGTTTTTATCGGGAGTAGTCAATAGTTTACTGCATTTATTTTCCGACCAGTCCTGCCCCAGAATCGCTCACGAAACATAGGGTAGTATTGTACATCCAGGTGTCTCCCTGAATACATTTAATACTGGTCTTTTCTTTAATTCTTTGTCACGGTAAAACATATCGGCAATCAACAATGGAAATGTTGCTGCCGGAATCAAAGAGGGTCTTGAGTTTATAACCATTAATGACTACTGATCCCGTATTCGAAAACATCAAGGGGTTGGCAAGAGCACACAAACCGTCTCCCCCCCCTCCAACTACATCCCGCCTCATTCCCGGGTAGGTCGCACGCCCAGCGGCCTGGGACCCCAGCAACAGGCTACGATTTATGTGGAAGAGGCTTATTCTGTAGGATGTAATCTCTAGGAAATCCACTAGAGGACTGTTCTGCTCTCCCAGATTTTGAGACTGTTATGGGTGATTTCAGGAGCTTTATAAGCTCTTCCATAGAATGAAAATCTCCCCACTGGGCAAAGTTTTTAGAGAGGCTTTTTAAAAGTATAAAGCATGCTACCTGATGCACTATTTGGCAGGTTAGTTAGTTCAAATGGCCTTAGCCAAACAGCCACCTGCTCCCAGAGGGTCATAGCCTGCCCCTGGATTGATCTCCCTGGATCACATTCCCAGTTTTTTATTAGTTTTGCCTGCTGA
This sequence comes from Polypterus bichir lapradei, assembly GCA_026402145.1. Lineage (NCBI taxonomy): Eukaryota > Metazoa > Chordata > Cladistia > Polypteriformes > Polypteridae > Polypterus > Polypterus bichir. The sequence goes on from JANRMT010062856.1 coordinate 77,653,700, forward strand.
ACTGGGGATAGCCCATATTTATCTGGGACCTCAGTCCCAATGGGTGGCTCAGCTCTCTCCTCCGAGACAGCATAATAAGCCCTTTTTGTTTCATCCCCAGAAACCACCCTACGCCTGGTGTCCCTTTCTCCATTTGGTAAGTTATAAGCCCAGAAACTCGACCCTGGTACTTTCCTACCTGGTTAGTTTTATATCCGAGTCCCGGTTTCTTCTGGGACTTCATCCTGCCGACTACGCCACTGTGACAATCAAGAGTTCAAGACATCATAAAGGTTTGGGGCAGCCACCCATATATTAGTTTTTCACAGCTGCAAAAGGGTTTGAAATAAGTAGCAGTGGAGCAGGGCAGTGACAGCAGTCTGTTATGTGTGAGCTATAAGATGAATTACTAAAAGACATACAATGACCAGAGGTGAATAATTTTTTTGTGCAGATTACTTTTTTTCTTTTTACTGGACTGCTTACTTCTTTCCAGTTACACTTTACATGCAGCCTAGCTGCCAAGGAGGCATATATTTGACAAAAGAAACAAACTTGGTAAGTAAACCTTCATATATTACAGATACTATCCACTTTAATTAACCAAACAAAGACAAAACAGCAATTACACAAGTTATATTGACCACCCTTAATGAAAAGCAAATAAAAAGTATATGTAAATAAACACACAGTATATATTTATGTTAGCAAATGAAATCTCTGTTGATTGTTTCTACATCTCTCAGTGTAACATCTCTGCAATCTCTACAGACTTTCTGCAGATTTGTGGACTTGGAACTGTCATGCTGGACATAGTCCTCAATACCAACTAACACCAGAAAGGTGACTTCAAGAACATCCATGTGAATTCTACCTAATGTCAAAGACATGATGAGAAGGATTTCAAATAAGCAGCTATTCTAACACTCAGGATACTTTTCTACTTTTTTGTCTCATACTTTTCTTGAACTTGGGTGTATTCATACTTGGACTTGTTTTGGACTTGGCCATTGGTCTTGCTAAATATGGCCTTTGTTCTTGAATCAAGACCAACTTTTGTGTAATTTTGTGTGTACTGTCTTCTGCACTTTTGCAAAAGTTATTTTTTATTGCTACTGGTTAGAATCATAAGTGGGAATGTTCTAATTATATTACTACTCTCCTTTTCTTTGTGATAAATTTGTATTGTTACTTTCATGGGTACCATTCTTAGCCAGGAGAACTGATCATGCATCTGCACAACACTGCATTTCATTTTTATTAGAAAGAACATTGGTGAGCAGTTAAGGGTAAGACTTGGCAACTGTTTTCACCTTTGATTTTTAGTTAGGATCTTGGTTTGATTTATTATATGGCTGAGTAAGTACTTACAAACAAAATATTAGATTCCAATTTTTTTTTACTTTTCGATTTTCATAAATCTTTGTGCAATTTGGCCATAAACTTTGTAAGAATCCATATCGTTTATGGTCTAGGCAGACTGCGCAATAATGTTTGCACACGGTTGCAGACTGGTGCTTGTTTGTGTATTACAATAAAATGGTTGGAAAATATCAATTTTAATGCTCATTTGTTGTTTTCAATTTGCAGTGTAAAAGAATCTGCTTGTTCATAATTTGTTTTCCAATCCAGACTAAATCATGGATAAATGAACTACTTTTTTGTTTTTTCAAAATTACACTTGAAAATTAAAATCAAATAATGAAAAGTTACATTAGTCTTTCAGTAAATAACATCCTGAAAAACTGTATGGCGGTGGTACAATACTCTTTGAAAAACTAAATTTCTTGATAAAATTGAGCTTATACATTTTGAGAAATTGAAGTGACTATTATATTGCTTAATATCCTAACATGGGAAGGGTGCTTTCCATAAATTTACCTACGTGGCTTATTTTTTATTCATTTACCAGCACTGAAAATGTTACTGGTACACCATACTAGAAAGAGTATGTAGATCTGTGTGGTACAATATAATTAAATCTGAGGTGGTTATGAAAATGTAAAGTGTCAGGTCAGGTTACTGTGACCTTTAGCCTAGTCAGATCCGACAATGTTGTTTCACTGCATTTGTTTTTAATCATTACAAATATAAGTGCAACAAGAAAAATTTAAAAAGTGTTTACATAACACTCTATAAAATGTATCCAAAAATCATTAACTGTTAAAAAAATTGTGTCTGGTAATTTCTGATTTTAATTTTAGAGCTAAATAATCAGAGATAGGGCGGCACGGTGGCGCAGTGTTAGCGCTGCTGCCTCGCAGTTGGGAGACCTGGGTTCGCTTCCCGGGTCCTCCCTGCGTGGAGTTTGCATGTTCTCCCCGTGTCTGCGTGGGTTTCCTCCGGGCGCTCCGGTTTCCTCCCACAGTCCAAAGACATGCAGGTTAGGTGGATTGGCAATTCTAAATTGGCCGTAGTGTGTGCTTGGTGTGTGGGTGTGTTTGTGTGTGTCCTGCGGTGGGTTGGCACCCTGCCCAGGATTGGTTCCTGCCCTGTGTTGGCTGGGATTGGCTCCAGCAGACCCCCGTGACCCTGTTCGGATTCAGCGGGTTGGATAATGGATGGATGGATAATCAGAGAATGAATAACAAAACTGAAAGGCAAATCATTAGAATAACCATAATGATTGCAAATGGTTTGAAAAACTCTAAGAACAATAAAAAAAGTTTAAGACTGTAGGCAAAATATGTAGTCAAAATGAAAAGCAGAGATCCTGGTTACCTAATGTATTTTTTCTGTTTAAAAAATGTAAATGGAAGTTTGTTTTTTAGTGTTTGATGCAAAGCTAATATGCATGTTTCACTGTGCCTCCATCTTAAACATTTATGTAATGAAATCACACATAAAGAGGCAGCAAAAACATGTTCTGTTGCCCAAAATGGCACTGTAATGATACTATCAAAGAAATTATAAAAAAAAATACTACTATAGATTTAATCTACTACAAAATTAGCAAAATATTGACTTTGTAACCAAATATGAAGATTCACAACTCAGCACAGGCTCCAAAGACAGCATTCAAGCTGACTTGGTTGATGCAGATAAAACTGATGTAAAAAGCAAGGTGTATGAATGTCATTTGAAAGGAATCCTGGAGCAATTTTTGGGACCATAATGTATAACAGACTCAATAACTTTTTCTTCTAGAATACAAGTTGCTGCCCCTTATAACAAGTCATACCTTATTCCATATTTTACAATCCAATAAAATATTTCTTTTTAAACCAGAATGCAGCTTTCAGCCATCAACAGATTCTCCCAGACTCGCTGCTAGTTAGTTATCCCTGAGTATAATAATATATTATTTATGAAATACACTCAAAAGTGAAGGCCATAAAAAAACTGTTAAAACCTTGTCAACATTGAAATGATTAATAATAAAAATAAATATGCTAAATAAATTAAGAAAAATAATCATAAAAAAACCATAAATCAAATATACTAAAATTCCAAAGAATAAAAAAAATACAAAAAACAAATGTCAAAGAATTGAAGCAAAGCCACATATGTGAAATTCTGAAATGCAAACAATAAAATAAACAATGACTTCTGGAGTAAAGAACAAAGCAAAGGTGGATGCTTTTTTTGACTGATTTTAATTAAAGCAACAGACATTCCATACAATCAAGTCAAACTTAACAAATCAAAATGTAACCCCCCAAGAGAAAGACAGTTGAACCAACAACCAGAGCAAATCTTTAAAAGAAGGAAGAATATCCTTTTCCCCAATATAGAAACTTATGCTAAAATGTTACTGATTAGATCCTTCCATATTTTAAAAAGGTTTGAACAGATCTTCTGAGTGAGAATTTGACTGTTTCCAATTTCAAGTAGTATAGAAAGTGGTGGGATGGGATTTTTCCAGTTGAGCAAGATAAGTCCATATGCCAGTAGTGTGGTAATGTCAATTACAGTTTGTTTGTCCTTCTCCACTTTAAGCCCATCTGGGAGTACACCAAACACAGCTGTGAATGAGTGAGGAGTGATTGTGACACCAAAGCTATCTGATAGGCATTCACAGATTTTTGTCCAGAATGATGTTAATTTGGCGCATTCCCAAATCATGTGAGAGGTAAGGCTGGAGCTAGATTACGATGTTCACAGGTTGAATCTTGCCCTAGTTACATTTTGGACAAATTTAAATGAGATAAATTGGCTCGATAAAAGTTTTTAAGTTGAAAGATTGAGTGTGTTGCACATATGGAGCTAGAGTGTAATCTGTGCATGGCTATCTTCCACTCCTTTTCTGAAAATTAAGTGAAAGATCCTTTACCTATTGTACCCAGGCATTTTTGAAATGAAGGGACTTTAAAATGTTTTTATATATTGTAGAGATGCTATCTGAGTGCTCAAGACTAATCAATATTTCCTCTGCAATAAAAATATATGGGAGGTGAGGAAAATTGGGAAGATTCCATTTAGCAAAGTTTCTAATTTGAAACAATTAAAACAATAGTGGAACAGTTGTGTTGATGAGAAGTTAAATTTGAATCTTAATTGTTCATAGGATACAAAGACATTATCTATGTATAAATCAATAAGTGTTTTAACCCCAAATATTTTTCAAACATTAACTACTGTGCATGTTTGAGAGGGTGGAAAAAGGTGGATGTCATGTAGAGGTGCAACAGATAAAAGCCTCTCTTTCTTAAAGTGCTTCCTACATTGGTTCCATATTCTGAGTGAATGAAGGGCAATTGGATTATTAGTGTATTGATGATAATCTGAATTTACTGGGGCACAGAGCAGGAAATACAGTATAAATAAGTATTGCAAGATTTTAATTCTATTGCAGACCAGGCTTATGTGTATTCATCAAATTGTGTCGATGTCCAGGTGCCGCATGCATAATGCTGTGCGTAGAATTCACACAAAAACATGGCGTACGCGCAAAAAAAATCCAGATGCATAAATCTGTGCATACGTCAACTTCCACGTTCTTCCGCTCCATAAATCCCAGTCAGTGTGAAAAGTAATTCTTGCGCATGTGCCTGTCGCTCCACCCCGACTCCTCCCAGAATTACTCCTCTTTGAATGTGCAAATCAATATAAATAGCTCCTTATGTTTTGCGTTCTGCAAAAAGTCAATGGCCGAAGCACAGAGAAAAAGGAAGAATTTTAGTGAATACCAAATAGAGGCAAGGAAAAAACATACTATTTGTTGGTTTAAGTAGTGATATAAACAACAAAAGGAAGCTGATCAAGTAACAGAGTGGCAGAGAAACTCGAAAGTTCAAGTTCAGAAAGTTGCACAGTGCCTGAAATAGATAAGAAGTGGTCCGATATCAAAGTTGCCATGAAAAGTCGTACCCCACCATCTGAGTGTCATATGGAAGCATATTAGGGTACAGAGAAAAGAAAAACACTAGGACACAGTGTGAAAAAAAGGTTTAAATTTCCACTTTAATCACATAGTTTATTTTGTCATTAAAGTAGAACATCATAAACTTCATCTTAAAATCATTTAATAGTTTCTCAAATGCCATTGTAACTAAAGTAGCACATTAAATGCTTAGTATTCTATGTATTCTTACGTGTGTGAATCAGTGCGTGCTTCTTAAACGTGCTTTATCTTACACCACAGACACAGAATACATTACATTCATGATGTTACAACTCTCTGAACAATTTAAATACTAAGATGTATACTTGATATCATTTTCATGATGGTAGAAATTAAAGCATGTATAAAACATTGAGGCACGTTGGTGCAGTGGTAGCGATGAGCTAGGGCCCTTTCCAGAGATTGTTCCTGCCTCCCGCAAGATGCTTGCTGCCCTGTGCACAACCCTCAATAAAATAATTTATTGCAGCAGTACTGACTCTTCCAAACGTACTAACCCCTGATTCCTGTTACTAAACAATCTGCTCTTTAATAAATGTCAATCCATCTGTAAGCGTAGAAAGCAAATTCTTCAAAACTTTTAAGGAACATTGAAATATCTTCATAGTACATGCTTAACTATTCCATCCATCTATCCATCCAGGGTTGCGCCAGCCCCAGCAAGCATACAGCGCGAAGCAGGAACAATCCCTGAATGGAGCACCAGCTCATTGCTGATGCTGCGCAACCGAGTCCTCGCATATTTAATCAATAACAATATACATTATTTAAATGAAGTTTAAAATGTACAGTAATCCCTCCTCGATCGCGGGGGTTGCGTTCCAGACCCCCCCCCGCGATAGGTGAAAATCCGTGAAGTAGAAACCATATGTTTGTATGGTTATTTTTATATATTTTAAGCCCTTATAAACTCTCCCACACTGTTTATAAATATTCCCCGCAGAGTTATACAGCATAATCCCTTTGTATTCTCTTAGATATTAGGTAAGATTCATTGAAATTATGTATATAAACACACTGACTAACTACATGACCCTAATAGATTGAATAGTTTTCTCATTTTCTTGTAATCCATTCAGGATTGCTAATGAATAACTTGATCCAATTTTTATTAACAAAAGGTAATAATTTAAGTACTCACAGTGCTCTGTGATGGACTGAGGCCCTGTCCATGGTGAATTCTCACAATTATTTTCACGAAGTACCAACACCTGAAATATCCTAAGTGTTTTTTAACAGGTAAAATGAAAACAGAATAACTCAATTTACCATGACTACATTTTGCTTCATTACTGTTAATAATCTAGTCAATTCAGGGAGCAATGGTAGTACATTATCATTGTACACCTCCCACTAATGGGCTGAGAAATGTGAATGTGTACTTTTACTTTAGTAAATGGAAAAAGAAGTGTAAACTGCATCATTCACTAATTGGTCAGACCAGCCACAAAGCAAGAACAAGCTCTGTACCTTCTAACAAAATTCTCCACCTGAATACTATACTTTGCTTCATCCCCTTTATCAATACACCACATAATTGAAGAATCATCTGAGAATTTCTGCAAGTGACATGATCTAGTGTTATATTTATAGTCTGAAGTATACAGAGTGAAGAGAAATGGAGACAGGATTGCCCCTTGTGATGCTCCAATATTGCTCGCATCCATATTACAATACAATACAATTTATTTTCGTATTGCCCAAAATCACACAAGGAGTGCCGCAATGGATTTTAACAGGCCCTGCCTTTTGACAGCCCTCTCTACCTTTGACTCCCAAAGAAGACAAGAAAAAACTCCCAAAAAAAAACCTTGTAGGGAAAAACTTGAAGAATCCTTGGGGTAAGGGGGTATATACAATACAGTACACAGAAAAGAACACAAGTAATCCTCAATACAATATAATAGTGCAATAGAAATAATACATAATATGATTTGGATTTGTTCAGAGTCCTGGAGACCTTGGCCATCAAGCTGCCTCCCCCTATTGGCCATTCCACAGCTGAGTCAGTGCCGGGACAGCCAATCTAATGAAAGGACCCCTGTACTTGACAATTCCTGTGATCCTCCATCAGAGATGACTTTACCTTAGGCAGGCAAAACAACTTGGCAGTTGGGTAGTGGCACCAAGTGCCACATTTGAGTACCAAGAAGAGAAACAGAATAGGTGAGGTTAATAAGTTATAATTATCATTATTACTTATATTTTAGTGCTAATGACTAACAACAAAGATACAGTATGTACAGTTAATCAGCAGCTTTAGTTAGGATATGCTAAACTGAAGTAGTGAGTCTTCTACTGGGATTTGAAAGCTGAGACCAAAGGGGCATCTCTTATAGTAGCAGGCAGACCATTCCACAGTTTAGGGGCCCTGTAACTAAAAGCATGACCTCCCTCTGTTATTTTATTAATCCTTGGAATCATAAGCAGACCAGCATCTTGAAATCTTAATGTACGTTATGGTTTGTAAGTCATGATAAGTTCAGATAAGTAAGCTGGACATTTGCCATTTAAGGCTTTATATGTTAAAAGGAGGATTTTGAAATCTACCCTAAACTTAACTGGAAGACAGTGTAAGGATTTAGGAACTAGAGTTATGTGTTCATATTTTCTAGTTCTTGTGATAATTCTTGCAGCAGCAATTTGGATTAACTGGAAGCTGTATAAAGAACAGTTTGAACATCCAGTGAAGAGAGAATTGGAGTAATCAGTACTAGTAGAAATAAATGCATGAATTAATTTCTTAGAATCCCGCTTATTTAGACAATGCTTTAATTTCCCAACATTTTTAAGACGGAAGAAACATGACTTAGACAATTTTGTAATGTGCGCTTTAAATGACGTGTTAGAGTCAAAGATAACTCATAGATTGTAGGCTGATTCAGTAAAATTAATGGTGATTCCAACTGAGATAAATAATGACAAAATATTGTTGCGATCAGCATCATTCCCTCCAATAATTAACATCTCAGTTTTATCTTTGTTTAAAGATAAGTAGAATAAGAAACAGGGAAACATTAGAAACAGAGTCTGTCAAACTGCAGTCTGTCTGACAGATAGTTCATTACCCAGGGCACCATAGGCTCATCCACTTGCATTTCTATGAGTTTACCCCTAAAAAGGAATGGCTGGATGGTACTAAAGGCACTGGAGAATTTAAAAAACATAATCCTCACAGTGCTGCCAACTTTGTCTAGGTGAGAATAAGCCTTGTGCAATAGATAGATAATCATTTACAATAAGCAAACTGCAGTGGGTCCAGGTGGTCTACCACAACAGAACTCATATAGTCCAGGACCAGTATCTTAAAGGTTTTCATGATATGACACGTAAGATCAATGCACACTATATACTGTATATGCACAAATCGTTACTCATAGTTTGTAGCCTAGCGAGGATTTAAGTATTTACTTAATTAATTCCTTGTGACAATCATTTACAAATAAAACCTGCTCAACAAGAGTATGTCATCAGCCAAATGTTATAAATTCTGAGCTATAACACTCATTCTTTACACACAACCAAAACTGCAAATCAGTATATCTTAACTTAAAGCATGAAAACTGAATTACATGCTATAATGAGTTTGTCCATAGAAGAATTGGGTCAATGCCTACCTAACACCCAGACACTTAAGAGTGTCCTGCACATGTGTCCTCTTCTTCTGGCATCACACTACTCTCCACTGATAGGACATTCTCATCTTCAGTCTGGTTTGTGTAAGTGTATTTTTCAACATGCACCTCAAATATTGTGTAGTATGGAGCAGGCACTTAGGCTCAACAGGCTCTCGTAACATCTACATCCACACATTTGTTTAGGCACCTCCAAAACACCCAAACTCCTCTTCAGCTGTCATTGTAACCTTACTTATCCAGACATCCTCTCTAAGATATGGCTTATCATCCAATTCAAGAAGACATGATATTTAATTTTGTTTTACATAAATGACAACCCCTATTCCTTTTTCTTGTTTATCTTTCCTAAAAAATATGTAACCATCTAGCCAAGTTTCTGTTATAGCTATAATATAATTATGCTCAACAAGATATATCTCAGTTCATTTGTTTTATTTTTAACACTTCTAGATTTAATGCAAGCAGATGGATAGATAGATAGAACTTTATTTGTTCCCAGGAAGAGTTTAGCTTTTTACAGAAGCTCTTAAATGTATACAGGTGTTATGAACACACAACAGAATGACTATAATAATGAAAGAACATTAAAAAGAAAAAAAAGTTCTGACTTGACTGTCACAGTAGCCATGGGGAATTATACACTGTGACAAGAAGAGACACCAGACATCGCAAAGGTTTGGGGCAGCCACCTATATAATATGTTCCTGGCTGCAAAACAAAGTAAGGCTGTTCAAAGCAAATAATGGTTACAAGTCAGAGTCCAAAACAGAACTCAATTCCAGAGAAAGGGAGTGAGGCTTCATAGGAAGTCCGGAGGAAATGATGTCGTCCTCGGGGCCGGGACCGGAAGTGATGTGTCCTGAGCTGAGGCACTGGCTCCTGGCTGGTTTCCCGGAAAAGGTCTGCAGGAGACTTAGAAAGAGAGTTAGTGCACACTGCTGCCCCCTGGGCGGATGTACTGTATTAATAGTAGTCACTAAGCCCTTCAGCTGCCTCCCTCTCGCACATGTGTGACAACACATTATGCATGATGTGTCAGTTAATTATACAGGGTGGCGCACGAAAAAATGAATTGTCTCCAAACGGCTGACTCAAGCTATTATACAGGCAGGTGTCATCACGACTGCGGAGCCTCGTTGTCGCGACAGGGTCAGCAGCCCCAACTGTGCATTAGTAAGGAAGTTGTAAGCCAGTAGGTACAGACGTGCGTGAAAGAGATCGGGAAGATGTATTCTCTGCAACAGAGAATTGGAATAGTGGAGACGTGTGTGTCTTCCAGTTCTTTTAAGGAAACGTGGGACATTTTCGCACGGAAGTATCCTGGTGTAAACCTACCAGCAAAGAGCAATATTCACGAGTTGGTGAAGAAGTGGCGTAACACTGGGTCAGTTGCAAACTGCAAAAAGAATCAGGCCCCGTCTGTTCGTACACCTGCGGTCGTAGCAGATATTCAGGAACAAATAGCCAGAAGCCCTACGAAATCTACACGTAAATTGGCACAAGCAAATGTTTCGTTCACGTCTTGTCAACATTTGTTGCACTCACTACAAATGAAGCCGTACAGAATGACTTGTGTCCAAGAACTGTAGGATGACAACAAAGAAAAACGCTTATTTTATTGCACTTGGATTTTTGTATTGCATATCTTTCGTTTCGTGTACAGGCTAAGAAACGTACATCGACGTTGGAGTTGGAGATGGTTCGGTTTTTCGTGCACCACCCAGTGTATAAAGTTTTGCAATTAAGCTTTGGGCTAGAATTTAAGTTATTCTGCATATTTCTTTTACATGACGGTTCCTTCCATCATGTGCAGTTCTAAAACTGGGCTGTCTAAAACTCTCTGCTCCCATCCTATTCATACACCTCCCTAGTACATTGGTATCCTTCCATTTCAAATGTAAATCTCTGTTCCTACTGAGCTACTGTGAACAGACAAAGATACCCTAAATTTATATAGACATAGATAAGAAAGGCAGCCGAAAAGTAGTAAATTATTCCATAGGAAAGTTAGAAACTTAAGTGCATAACTTATCACATGATCCAAGCTAAGCCACATTTTAGGTGAGGATAAAATAAATAATTTATTTTCTACTAGTAATGTATACATATGAATATACATATGTGTAAGACTGGCTAAATACTCATGTAAGATACAGAAACATACATACAAAAATACATAAAGCACAGCAGAGTATTCCTAAAATCTGTGACCTAGCAATGGATGTGCTTGATAACGTTACTCAAATGTTGAATCACATTTTGGATATATATTAGACAAGATCGTATATGATTGCTAAAACATTTTCTGTTTAATTGTAGCTTGCTTGAAGCATACCAAAATAGAATGAATTTTATTCTTGACTGAATTTCTTTCATTTTCTGAAATTTTAATTGAAAATTTCCTTCCCATTGTTCCATATGATCAGTAAAGAGTAAATTATTTGAATTTTTTTACATACTCTAGGGATGCTGTCTGAATCTTCATGTGCAAGTAATGCCTCAGGAATAGATATATGTGAAAGGTGCAGGAAATTTGGTAGGTTTCTTTTTAAACAGTTCATGATTTTTTATCTAAAAGAAAAAAGGTGTGACACCAAAAGACTAAATTTGGAGTTTAGTTTTTCAAAGGATGCAAATAGGTTATCAACACAGTGATCTCTAAATCTCAGAATCACTACCATCTTCAAGAAAACTGAATACTGCATTGGTTGAAGAAACCTGAAATTGGCGATTGTCATGTTTATGGACAACAGAAAGGAGTTTCTCTTTCAAAGATTAAAAATAAGATTTCTTTTCCACTCCAAACCAAGCAAATGTTTTTTCTTCAACTTCCTACAATTTCCACTGTATTTTTGTTCAAATATTCACTGCCCTGTAATTGAAATGAAAGTTGGTAACACATTAATTTATGTACTGCAAAAATGTATCAATTACTTATTTACTCTTACACCCATAGCATACAATTTTGGGGTCTTCGTATGACTTATAAAGCACCAGTAGAGTATTTAATAATCTCTGCAATATGATCTAAAAAGCTTCACTTTAGAGTGGCCTGAAGTGACTTAACTGAGACGCATTTCTCTTGAGATTACATATTTAGTATAAGACCTGCAAATCATTTGAAATTAACAAGTAAGTTTACTATCATGTTTATATGCCACACGTCACACAGATGAATAACTATCTACTGATATTTTACAGGTGTTATAAGGCCAAAAGAGGCCTTTTTAAGGGCTTGCTACATAACAGTAAAGGAGTAATTAATGCATTTTTGCAGTACCTAAACTAAATTGTTACCTGAAAGTTAAAGTATTGTCGTATCTTCTTCTGCTTTAGATCTTATTTTGTCACACAATGGAAGAAAATATGTTAGGTCAAAAAAGTAGTGAAGGGACCAGGGGATAAAATATGGGTCAAAAAATCAAGCCAAAAGTTAAAATCAGAATACTATTGCTAAAAACCCAAAACATCTGACAAGAGTCATAGTCAAAATACTAGAAGGAAAGAAAACAAAAGTGAAAATGTCACACAAATATTTTTTCTCAGAATATACACAATCTTGGAGAAAGTGTTACATGCAGTGCCAGCATACATACAGTCACAATTACGATGTCATGCTGCACAATTTTCTGGAAACACACCTTACTAGCCCATGGTGCATGGTAAAACTTGAAAAATTATTAACTTAGTCAACATGAAACTGAAATTTTGAATTCAAATTCAATTTTAATTTTGAATCTAGCTATCTCATGAAATTCTCCTAACAGATTTTATATTAATGGTATAGATGACTGAGGGTCTGAGATATCAAACACCCTATCAGCAACATAAAGATATTTTGCCTGTTTAAAGCCTTCCTATATGATCACCAGACATACTGTAACCTTAAGGTGTGTATAATTCATTCAAAAGTAGAGAATATCTGATGCCATTGTAAGTAGTGTACAGCACTGTATCCCAACCACTGGTTTGTAAATAGTTTTTGTAAGTCCACAAAAAGCAGTTAATTCCCAGGTCATGTTTTTATTCCTTGCAAACACTTTTCTGATAACATTTCAAATGAAAAATTATGTCATGTTCTGTCTGGCACTATAAATTTCAAGTGGGCGTCAGGTGGTGCCCCCAAACAACCCAGCTTCTGATCTAATATTAGTTAAAGTAGATGGTAGAACCTACACTCTTATTAAGAAATCAGACTTAAAAGGAGAGTACAGGCACTTGTGTATTTCTGCTTTAGGCATGGGTTGGCCAAACTATAATACAGAGTAAATAAGTTTATTATGTGTTCCACCAACCCCCAACCCAGTCTGTTGAACTTGAAAACTACTGGTCTACATGACTGGGAAAACGGATGAAAATTTCAAACAAAGTTAAACAACAGGCAAAAGTCAAGGCCTGGGAGATCAAAAGATGCAAGAATCAAAGCAAAATGAAACCTGAGAAATCATATTCAAATAACATGTGCAGACATTTGTTAAAGTAATTTCAATAACACTCACTGTTTTGCTAATGCTTTTTCCAAAAAACCTGGGACAAATAACTATGCTGACATGCTGTTTTAAATACTGCTCTAAATGAAGTCATACTGACACAACTCTTACAATTTATTGAGGTAGAAAAAAAAATGCTAAACTTCAGTCATACTCCAGACTCACTGCAGCAATTGTATATCCAACTCCTATTCCTTGCATTTTCATATACCATATTAAATCTTTAAGTGCGGTTCAATGGAGACTTGCTGTTGGCAAAAATGCTGAATAACTCATTCAGATTCAGAAAGTCTTCAATGTTTAGTCCTTTTTTTCCCTGTTTGTACCATTGTCTCTGTAAAGTAAGAGAAGAACAAAAGGAAAATTGCATATGTACAGTCAGTCAAATACAGTGAAATAATTCCTACTTATTTGATGTGTTCAAGAAAATGTTAGGACAAGATTTGAAAGTTCCGAACTTGCAGCCTTCCATCTACACCACTTGTTATTTACTTCCTTATATTATCATTATATGTATAAGACACAGTTACTTTCCCTATGCATCTTACAGCCAATTAGTTTGCCCTGTTAAGTTAAATGTCACTATGTTCTTTTCTCTCATATAAACAAAGTTGATCTACCCACTCTATTTTTTGTTACAAAACACTAACATTTTCTTGTGCTATTTAAAAATGTTTTTTTTTACTAAACAAATAATTTTCCTAAAAAAAAAACTTCATAACATCATTATCAAATAGTTTTTCCCTTAGGCCTGGAAAATTGTGGTTGCTATGCGAGTAAGAGAGGTAAGTGAATACGTAAAAAGCATAGGTCATTACTAAAACATAACGCAAATATCACAATTAATACTAGAAGCACCATAGCCGATGTCAATAGGCATAGTGTTTTTAAATCTATTTATTTCATCAGTGTGCCTGTCATGCACTTGTCCTTCCCAGACAAATCCTAAATTGCCACACTGTAAATACTAATGTTGTTTTACCTCTCTAATTCTATTCAGAAAATGTGCCTGATGATACTTTTTGATTTATTTTTTTTTAAACAGAAGGCCACAAGCAACACCACTGAACATTGGTACCAAGATGTAAATCACAGTCTCTCTCCAGAAAGCATTTGACTGTATTTGCAAATTTTTTTCACTTCAAAAATCCAATCTAACTGCTTTTATTGAGGTTATTGTAAGTTGCTACCTAAATGTGAATTGCGGTCTCTGTCCTTCCGACAACTACACAATACCCACAGAAAAAAGTAACTTTTAATCACTTGTATTGTGTCAGTACACATAACAAAAAAATTCAGAGGCTATTCTGAAAAGTATCACATACATACATAATGATTTTGTCGTATTGTGGTCTTAAACACAACGGATGGTGTGTGAAGCCAACATAAAGTTCCACAAAACAGGCCAAGATCTTCACTGACATGACCACAGCAGCTTCATCTCAAACCAGCCAAACCTAACTACCACTAGTAGCCTGTCTAGGCCCAAAAATGGGAAAAACTGGTTTATGCAGATTAAAATATAATTAATACTCAAGATGCCTTACAAGAGGAACAAACTATACAAATCTTCACCTTGTGAACAAATAGGCTTTAATGATCCTTTATAAATGTAAAATATTTATTTACAGATTATGAAAAAAAGAGCACTTAAAAGAGCAAAATGGAGCTGTGTAAAAGGCAATCCTTAAGTGAACAAGTTCCAATACAAAAACCTGTAAATGAAAATACAAAAACAGCAAATAAATTCAATAATTAGAGTGAGATCTCAGCAGCAGTGACATCAAGGTGGCCACAACTCTTGGTGAACCACTCATACGGCATATATCAGGGGAGAATTTTCCATACGTCGCTTAAATCATCCGAGATCAGATGCCTCATCTTGGATGAGTTAATGCCGGTGAAACTCATCCTGGAAAAGTTGGTTTTTCAAATGCAGCTGTGTAGTAGATTAGTCTAGCTGGATCGAATCATCCGAGATAATTGCATGCGCCCACGCTGATTGAAAAGCCCATATATATTAAGTCTAGAAAACACAATCACCAAGTCTTTGATAGGCTGCAACAAAATGATGAAAGAATCAGCGCATTTTTTCACACAAATAGAGCAGGACTTTTTACTCGAAGTATATGAAGAATTTCAAGATTTAATATGCAGAAGGGGTAACACTGCAAAAGCAGCCCAAATTAGAAAACACGGCTGGCAAAAAGTGGCCGACAAAGTAAAACGCGTAAGTAGTGTGCATTGTACTTACTGAATGCAGCGTTTCATTTCCTATGTGTCAGATTAATTATTATTTAATATGTCATAATTCCAGATCAAATGTGTGCACAAGGAGAACATGGGAACAGGTTAAAGTGAAGTACAATAATATACTTCAAACTGGTAAATATTGCTATATAACTATTTAAAGAATTGTTGACATAAAGAATCATATAAAATTTAATAAACATAAATTTTAAAGCTAATAAGAAGGCAGACAAGCAAAAAACACATGGAGGTCCACACGGTCCAGACCTAACCCCTGCAGAAGAGTTGGCTCTCCAGCAAAATACCCATCACCGTTTCTGAGGGCATTCCAGAGGAAAGCTCCTCCTCAGAACCAGTGGCAGGATGCAGTGGTCACTTCATTTCAGGTAAAGGATGGTCATAGCATATATTTGTCCTTAATGTGCGCCATAGGTATGTTCCATATAGCCCTCTTTTTTGTTGGGTCAGTTGCAGGGAATGTCGTATCCCTAGAACCTGTGTCTGACCAATGAGATATTGACGAAGGTCAAAGTGTCTGATTATTCATCAGGAGGAGAGATAAATTTTCCAAATAATGTTTGAACAAACTCCAATGTGATCAGTCCCATGTGCCCCAATCACATTTGGAAATCCTGGGTAATGAGAATGTTAGGCTGATTGTGAGATTCTTAATGGAACTGTGGGTGTTTTTGCCTGTGTATTACCTACCTGCAATGGCATGAAACGCCTCTTATTGTCTGCACACGCAGGTGTCCAGGAAACACTATGAAAACCCGAAGGAAATATTTCAGAGCCAAACAGACTTTACGAATTGCCTGGCAAACTGCAGTTTTAGACAGATTTTCCGCATCACCTACAGTATATAAAGTGCCGCTTGCAAAAAACCTCAAAGCAATGCATACTGTATGTGTGGTTGTGAGAGCCCGACTTCCCCTAGTTTGACTTTGAATATAAGGTGCTAATAAATCTTTGAGGTACAATATTCCCCCTCGGCTAAAGCGGTATCTTTCGAAATGAATTTCCTCCGGGAGCAATAAAGAATTTTGTCGATTGCGCAAAACCTTCTCTATATAAAATTCTCTTCTTATAATTTGCGCACTGAAATCAATTGGTCGCTCATTCATGAACAGCGAAGCCATGACTGAATGAATTCCATGCACGGACACTGATTAGGTGTGTGAGCTAATCCTTGTTTACATAGAAGAAATCTGCTCTGAGCAGGTTTGAGGATTTAAATGTGCTATGAGTTTCGAAAAACCGACAGATCCAGGATCATGCCAAATCGTCAACAATTACATCTGGCTAAACGAGTAATCCACGTACGAAAAATACTCCCCAGGACATTTAAAATTAAAATACACAATAAATATAAACATAACAGAAATTAATATAAACATTATTTGAAAAATAATAATTCAACAGTATGTGAACCAACAAATTAACTGAAAATAAATACAAGTCTGATTGAACCACAACAAGTTTGATTGCAAATGCAAATACAAGCAAAGAAAGCCAACTAGTCTTTTTTAGATTTACATACAATCAAGTGTCTATGCATTGCAATGCTTTCACACAACTTGGATAACCAGCAACGATCTGACATTGACTGTACTGTTGGATCACTGATGAATTGTAGATGCAGTAAAAGGTTAGGACACACAACACAGCAAAAGTGGATAAAATGCCACAATTTTTGGCAAGGGAGCTAATCTCAAATTGTATAAATGAGTGTGGACTGCTTATGTGAACAGTTTTTTAACCAATCCATCATACCACTTTCCACTTACCTGCCAATTCTGTGAAATATGTGTGACCAGATTTAATATAAACTAATTTATATAGAAAAAGTATTCATTTTTACTCAATTCTGTTATGTTTCTAGGTAATTAAAAAGTGTTCTTGATTAAATATTGAGGTGTATTTAGACAGCTGCTCATATCATATAATCCCTTTAGTTCTCTCTCTCCTGGCAGAATGACACAGTGCAAGGTGGAAATATGTACATGCAATAAAACAAATAAAAACTAGTCAACCAAGAAAAAAAAACAAGAATCTGTGTGGATGAAGACTATTTTGTAATAAGTCTACAAGGCTCTTGTTGTTTACAAATGTTTGAATAGCCAACAGATATATGCAAATATGGTTGTAAATTTCTACTTCATTTGTTATTTAAAGTGCAGAGCTTATTGAAAGGTGTTGTTTTTGTTTTTGCTACTGTTAAAATATCCCTGGAAAGATTTTTTTTTTCTATTAATGGAAATTGTATACTAAAGTGAAAAATACATACAAACAATATATGCTGTATGCCACAAAAATATATTTTTTGTTCACTTAAGCTGTATTAGGCAATCTATGATTTTTCAGGGTAGGGCAGTAGGAAATCAGAATGCCAAGCTAATGGGCAATTAACAGGAAGAGAAAAGATCAGATGCCACTTGGTGTATAGCCTTGGCAGTTATAGTACTGAAAAAATGTGATGCAGTTTCAGTGCTAACAAGGCACAATGACAGAATAACGGATTCAAGGAAAGATTGAGTTAGTAGTCAAAAAAAAGTAAGAGATTCCCTGTCCTGTATTGGCTGCTGGCCTCACATCTATTTTTGCACCAAGGGAAAGCAAGGAGACTGATAGTGGACACTTAGTGGAATACAGTAATCCCTCGCTATATCGCGCTTCGACTTTCGCAGATTTTATATGAAAGCATAACTAAATATATAACGCAGATTTTTCGCTGCTTCGCGGGTTCTGCGGACAATGTGTCTTTTTACTTCCTGTACATGCTTCCTCAGTTGGTTTGCCCAGTTGATTTCATACAAGGGACGCTATTGGCGGATGGCTGAGAAGCTAACCAATCAGAGCACGCAGTTAAGTTCTCCTGACTGAGAAGCTAACCAATCAGAGCACGCAGTTGAGTTCCTGCGTGCTGAATGCAGTGTTAACCAGGAAGTCTCGTCTCGCTCATTCAGCATCAACGTGTTTCGCCGTGTAAAGAGTTGTGCTCTTTTGTGTTTATCTTTGTGCATAGTCAAGCCCTTCATTATGGCTCCAAAACGATCTGCTACTGCTTCAGGGGCCGTGCCCAAGCGCAAGGAGAAGATGTTAACGATTGCTGAAAAGGTAAACGTTTTGGATTTGTTAAAGGCTACGATTCTTTTTATTTAAAAAGTAGGAAAGGAATATAAGATCTACGGCTGCAGTGTCCTTTTAACCAGGGTGCAAAACGAGTTGTAAGTGGATGTAATAAGGCAGTAGTCTGGATGGAATCTGCTTTAGGGATTTGGATTGAAGACTGCCAGAAGAAGAACAACGGCAGTGCTACACAATCGCCTGAAGTGGCTCCTTTACAAGGGCTGTAACGCTCTCCTTTGTTGTGCAGTAAAATTAAACTCATTGTTATCGGACAAGTCATCGTGTCATTGTTGGTGAGTAACCATAATTAATTTTCTTCTTACAGTGCTTAGTACATGTACGTACGTTTAGTGTCACTGTACACACATTTAGTGTATACTATTTTTCTTGCATTGTACGTATTTATTGCTGGTGGCCTGTCTATCGTAATGGCTGTAACATATGTGATATCGGAGACACTCAATATCTTTAAAATAATATTTAGGTTTTACTGTATATAAACAGTGTGTGTTTATATACATAATTTCAATGAATCTTACCTAATATCTAAGAGAATACAAAGGGATTATGCTGTATAACTCTGCGGGGAATATTTATAAACAGTGTGGGAGAGTTTATAAGGGCTTAAAATATATAAAAATAACCATACAAACATATGGTTTCTACTTCGCGGATTTTCACCTATCGCGGGGGGGGGTCTGGAACGCAACCCCCGCGATCGAGGAGAGATTACTGTATCTAACTGCATTGACAGAGTAGAACAGGAATGTCAATAAACAGTACTGGCTGTATACTGTTCTAGGCAAGCCCTGGATCTGAATGGGATCATAACTTATCATAATACAATACTTACAAATGGTGAGAGGAAACCCTGTTATGGGATGGAAACCCCTACAAATTCTGTATAGTTCAGTTTCTTACCAGTAATTGCACTCTAAATCAAACGTTTGTGATGCATATACTACATTTAGTAACTTTGTTCTTATGACTCTATATAGGACATAAACATATGTTTATGCTTATGACTAACCTTCACTTTAACTAATTTTATATTCTTGACATTTGACAAAAGTTAACTGCATAGAAATGCTAAGTCTTGTTAAGTTAACGATTCTTCAAGCTTTTAAGATTTCTTATTATTGACTCTAATTTTGATCACACTATATACAGTTCTGAATGAAAGCTTAGTTTGTACACTAGGTACCTGTAAACATCTGTCTCCTTCACTATCTGCTTTAATATGTTTCGAACAATCATGGTACTCAACAGAGGGGGAAACTTGAGGCCTAGAAAATTATTATACCTGTAAGTAACCACAAGATGGATTTGAAATGGTTGCTGATACCTGCCATGGTACTTGTGTGTGGTGGATGGAAAATGGAGAACAAGCTATAAATAAGTAGAAACAGTTGCTGCCCGATACAGAAGACATTTTGTGGTAAAGAATTAGAACTAGTATAGGCCATTTCTCAATTTTCGTCTTAATTCTTGCCTCAGTTCTTAGTTCAATTCAGCCTTTTATAGCGTGGTCTTAAGTATACAGTAATGTGATTCACTGAAAAGAGTCTGACATAAAACATTTATTTCTATCTTTATTAAATGAGTATTGGATTTTGCTTTCTTATCTTTTCATGAGTAGAAAAAAGCATGTCAGAATCTTTTATTTCACTGGGTACGTTAACAAGACATACAAACAGACTGTATACTAGTACACTTAGTCAACAAAATGTTATTTTAAATGTTTTGAACAATTGGGGAAAACTGTGCAGATAAATTCACTTGACTAAAATCAAAAACAGAAAACAGATTTATTATATCTGAATCAAAATTTTTGTTAAAGTTTAGAAAAACAAAAAATACCATCTGTTTTAACTTGCAATCCAATGTAATTTACTTCAACAGTTGGTTTAAAAGCAGCCAAAACTATCTTGTTGGCTGACGTTCGCTGCAAAAACTTGCTGATCAGGAGAAATAGGTGAAGTAACACTGTCAAAGACTACATACAGAGCAGATGGAAAGCAGATAATTACATACACTTGTCTAAAAAAGGCATGGGGGATGCTAATCTCTTCACTGAAATATTCATGTTTTCTTTTCTGCATTCTGCTGAACAGATACATACAAACCTCTAGTGCCACAAAGTGCATCTGTGTATTGTCAAATATCTAGTGTCTCCCATCAACCGGGGAAAGCTATAATTTATTTATTTCAGGCAGGTACAATAAGAGGAAAATGAGTTTATCAATTTAAGTTCAATGGTGTCAAATGTAATATTCCATTATAACTAAGCCCAATTTGCATAGCTACTTAACAACTACCAGCATATATACTTTTCAATTTACATAATTTCAAACCTGAATTAATGAAAATTTAGAAAAATAAGTATGTTGAAATTGTGTTATTTCATTCAGGGAAAGCAAAAACAATTGGTTAATTTGTCTAAAATACATAGAACTAAAATGTATGCATCTAATTAAATTCAGTATTCAGTATTTTAAAAATAATATGCTGTGTTCATAACTTTTTTGAAGGGAGAAATTTGACTCTTTGACAGTCACAAGCTGCACCAACAAATTGTCTTATTTTGCATTATGGCATCTGAAAAGCATTGCTTCAGTTAACAATTACTGAACCAGAACTGAATGCCACTGTTCTGCTCACTCATGCAAAATTTTGAAACTGTAAAAAGTGAACTATTTATTAATTAAATTATAATAGAGCAAGTTCCCATGTTTTTATTTTATATATGATATGCAAAAAGATTGATATACATTTAAACTTTTAATCATGCTGACTTTTATATACTGCATCTATATAGCATGAAATGAATGACAAACTTTTTTTTTTTATTTGACATCAAAGACTTACTAACTGGTACTTTTAGGACAACCACTAATCATATGATTTTGTGATTGATTTCATTACTTGTTGAGTATATACATATATTCTATGTATTCCATTAAAACAGTACATTAACATACGGTTATTAACAACTGGAGACTGAGATGTGATAAAAATCATTTGTACTTGCAGTGCTATGGATTAAATGCTAAACAGAAATATTGTTTAGTTTTACATAATGAACTTTTTCGCTGAACACTTTTCCATAATACTTAAAATATAGCTTTTAGTTTTATATCATATTTTTGCTCTAGTATATTCTTCATTTTTTTAAATTGGTGGTACTGGTCTTTTCATAAATAGTGTAAAATCTTCCAGGTCTTCTATTTAGCATAACATACAGTATATAATACAGGTACATAAATCTTAAAAAAAAGAATCTCAGATAGTCTGTGCAAGTACTTGATTCAGTAATTTAACACATATTATACAAATTGCACTTTATTTTCTATTCAAAAAGTGGTTACTCTATGCTGAGCAGTAACATCCGAATAGAAATAATAAGTGCAAAGAGTTCCCCAGGGCCTAAATATGGATGCAACTCTAAATTGTAAGGATGCCAAAAAACAGGTTACTTTCTTCAGGTCAGTATAATTTTTGTGTATTCATTCTAAATTCTTAAGATCTTCACATCAACTACTACAACAACTATTGCAAAGCACTACTGTTTCACCCTTTCGCAACTTTATATCTTCTTCCCAAATTACATTCTATTCCTTGTCATTTATTTTATAGGTAAATTTTCAGCTATGCAACACCATTCTGATAAGCATGAAAATAAGACTGCTTGTAAAGAATGTTTTGGGTCCTGAAAAACAGTTAATAACTAACCTTAAACATTGGCCACTTGCTGCCTCGATACTCTGCAACTCATTTTCTCAAGTTTTGCTTTGTAGATGTGATTCTGTTCTTCACTCATACAATTGACCTGTACTGATATTCTGTGTTCCAGTTTAGGGAGAGACAGAAAGATTTTTTTTTATGTGTAAAGATCAGCAGTGATAGATGTGGTCAGGAAACATGCTGAGCTCGTACCAGGAAATCAAATTATCGATAATCAGAGCACAAAATGCTGATCAAAAATCAAGGTGCAAAGACAAAATCAGACATCAAAAAACCATATATTCTCAGAAAATAAAGGTTTCCTAACAATTGTTCACAGTATCTTATTCTCAGATAGAGTGTCATTTCTGGAGGGTGAGACCAGACCATGTGTCTGCCTGGGGGTTGCCAACCTGGATCCCGAGTTGTTTTGTTGTGTAGTGCATGCGGCAATGCGCTGTACCAGTGCATGCTCCCCAACTTAAATAAAACTTTACATCTGTATTAGACACTTAAATAAGGTAACAGAAATAGGGCAACGGGCATTTTAATGGAGAGCCAGATTTTTAGCTGGGGTGAGGTCTGGACCAGGTTAACCTTCCCCAGTTTTTTTTGGTTCACCTTCTCCTTATTAGCTTTTAAAGGAATAATATCATGTAATAATAATAATATCAATAAGATAAATGTTCTTAAAATTGCTTATGCTATGATATGTAAGATTTACCAGTATGAAGTATATTTTTCTACTTCACTTTAACCTGTTCCAATGTCCTGACTGTGCTTATATTTGATCTGCATTATAATGAATAAATAATAGTTAATAATGTAACACTGTGGAAATTTAATATTGTATACAATAGTAAAAAAAAAAAGTTTAATTTGTCTGCCAGTTTTTGCCAGCCCTTTTCGAGCTTTTTTGGTGTTTCCGTTTGTATATATTAATTCCTTGAATTTGATTTGTTTCAAACAAAGTCTTGTAAAACTTGACTTATTTGTATGGAATGTTATTTGATTTTAATAAAATAAATAAAATACAAAAAAAAAATTCCTTGAATGCATCATACTCTTCCAGTAAAACTTCTTGATTGGCCTGGGAAAAAAATTGCACTTTCTTTTGCTATCTGTATCCACCAATAAGTGACTTTCCGATCATATTTTGTAGTCTTGATATATGTGGCTTTTCAAGCAGCAAGGGAGCATGCAATCATCTTAGATGACTGAATCCGGCTATGCTAATCTAATCCTCAGATGCATTTCAAGAACCAACATAACTGGATGAGTTTAACTGCCATTTGCTGATCCAAGATGAGGCTTCTGATCTTGGATGATTTAAGTGACATTCAGAGAATACCCCTCAGGTCTTTTTATATTGTTGCACTGATGACATCACTTGACCAAAAAGAAGTTTGACTGCATTTTCAGTATCATTGCTCATGCACTGAACTGTCAGCATGGCACTGCCAGATCTAAACACTAGCATGGAGAGTGACTTTAGCTGCAGGTCGAAGCTGCCATTGCACTTTACTTAACTGATCTTTTCCTAAATAAGGAGTGGCATTGCACATGTATTTTTTCAGTATGCCTATTTCGATCAAACACAGAATGCTCTGCAGTCTACTATCTACTATGACTTTATGATATAGGAAGATAAGTAAATAAATATAAGTAAACAACATTTGATGTGGTGTTTATATAAGTAACATATAAATCGATTTTCATATAAAACCATCAGAAAACATAATCTTAAATGGAACTTTGCATGATACTTTGGCGAGCTCTGTTAGCCCTGCTGTTTTGTTGAAGGACATGTGTGGAGCAGATGACGTCCAACCTGTTGCTGCACCTCACTGTAAACTTGCGATACAGTTATAATATTGCACAACCTGAGCCACTTTATAAAGAGTCTATTTACATATAATGACAATATCATTTTTAAGATGAAATGCAGCAAAATATGTTTATTACATTATACAGGTAAAATGTTAAGATCAATTAAATAATCTATATTGTTAATAATTAAACATGTGAGGACATGGTGGCGCAACATTAGGGGCAATCTGGTGCCCCGTTCAGAGATTGTTCCTGCCTCGCTCTGTATTCTTGCTGGGGCTGGCGCGACACTGGATGGATAGATGGACAGAATAATTAAACACATACTATGAAAATATTTCAATGTTCCTTAAAAGTTTTGAAGAATCGCCATTCTAAGCTTACAGATGGCTTAACATCTATTACAGAGCTGATTGTGTGGCGATTGGGTATTTGGAGAAAGAAAAGTAAGGACAGGAATTGAGGGTTAGTACATTTGAAAGAGACAGTATTGCTGAAATAAATTATTTCATCAAAGTTTGCGCACGGTGTAGCAAATATCTTGCGGAAGGCAGGAACAATCTCTGGACGAGGTGCCAGCTCGTCACTATCACTGCACCACCGTGTTCCCATGTTTAATAACATCCTTTAACTCCTATCATCATGAAAATGATATCAAATATACATCTCAGTATTTTAATTATTCAGAGAGCTGTAATATCACAAATGTAATGGATTCTGTGTCCTGTTGGAGGAAGAGAAAGCCCATTTAAGAAGCACATAGTGAGTCACACACATAGAAGAACATATACAAAACAAAGCATTTAACGTGCTACTTTAGTTACAATGGTATTTGTGAAACTAGTAAATTAAATGATTTTAAGATGAAGTTTATGATGTTCTACTTTAATGACAAAATAAACTACGTGATTAAAGTTGACATTTTGAGCTTTTTTCCCTCTGTGTGCCTATTTTTTTGTTCTTTTCTCTGTACACTAATAAGCTTTCATATGACACTCAGATGGTGGGCTACGACTCACCTTTTCACAGCGACTTTGATATCTGACAGCTTCTTTTGTATTTTGGGCACTGTGCGATTTTGTGAACTTGAGCTTTTGAGTTTTTCCAAAACTCTATGTCACTCGATCAACTTCCTTTTGTTGTTTATACCACTGTTAAAATCTACAAATAGTACGTTTTTCCTTGCCTCCACTTGGTATTTGCTGAAATTCTTCTATTTCTCCTGGGCTTTTGTCATTGCCTTTTCACAGAACACTGAGCTTTAGGGCTATTTATATTGATTTGCATATTTAAGGCGGCATAATTATGGGAGGAGTTTGGGAGTGGCGGCAGGCACGTTACCTTTTTATGCTGACTGGGATTTGTGGAGCAGAAGAACATGGAAGTTGGCGAACACATCTGGATTTTTTTTGTGCATACACACATTTACGCTTTTGTCCGTATGCCATGTTTTAGTCTAAATTCTACGGATGTTATTTTGCATGAGGCCCTTGGAATCAAACCAGCAACCTCTTGATTATGATTCAGCAGTTCTTTCCACAGCATTAGCCAAGCAGTCGTGTCAGCTTCATACCCTAACCCAATTTCTTTTTCTTTGGTTATATTCTTGAATAAAAGCACACTTGTTATACTTGTACCTTTTCTGAAAGTTTTTATTAGATATTTGGATTTCAGTCTTCACACATTATACACTTCATGTCAAAATTTTGTCATTAGTATTATAACATGAAAAAAGTTTGTTTTATCTATGTGTTCAACATTTCTTGCCTGACATTTCCTGTCATCCTACATTTATCCACATCCTTGTAGACACGGAACATACATGAAATGCATGTGTTCCAAATAACAATATATTATTTACCCTGTACAACTCCAGGCACCTCACACCTAGATGAACAGAATTGAGCTGGGAGAGCTTTTTATCTGACTTGAGCTGTGATCGGGCGGTGAGGGGGGTTCTGCTTGCGCTAATCGACACATTTACAAAAAAAAGACGCTAATGGAAAGGTGCAGGGGAATTTAAGGTGGCCTGGGATTACAACATTTTTTGTAGGTTTCAGGGATTCTAGTGTTAAGTCTCCAAATGTGGACACAGTTTAGAAAAAGCCAACACTACAGTATTCACTTCATCTATGTTACCCTCTATTTCTAACAATGTATAATGAATAAACGACAGTGGTCATAGTATTATTAAATCTTAAAATGACTTTAGATACTCAACTGTGCAGTCAAAGGAGGAATGAGCCCCCTAATTTGATTATTGGAGCATAGTGCTTTAGTCAGCCTTACTGCAGTAACCTTGGGGAATTTAAAGATTTCTTACTGTTTAGGTCCTGTATTTCTTTCTTTATATCACTTATATCCCTTACATCATTCTTTATATCACTATTCACATCTTTTATGCCCTCCCCCCACAACATTCGGCAATCATTACCTTCAACTCGGACAGTGAATTCAGTTGGGGTTGATGCTTGTGTCTCACTAGGGTTATTAGGTATAGCTGACAGTGGGGATAAAAAGGCCATACTTGGTTCCAATAACCTCCTAGAATCGAGAATGCTGCAATGTCAGGTCGTGGCAGATTGGTTCCTTCGCCAGTCTGTTCCAGGTCTGCCAATGGCAGGCCGTACCATGAATTTGAGGCTGGTTTAGACTTTGATGGAACTTTAGCTGCCTAATCCTTTTCCTTTTCTTTCTAAGCCCTTTGTTTGTTCTTCATGCTTATTTATAATTATGTGTAATGTATTGAAATCCTCTCAAGATGAGTAAATACAGGATACCTTGGGGTGATATTAAAAAAAAAACTGTAAAATAACACAACTGCTAATGGTGCTGTGTCTAGACATCAATTTCTTACAAAAGAAAAGACCTAAATAAAGGACCTATACAAGAAAAATGAGCAACAGCTTCAGGATATAAAAGATCTGGAGAAATGTTTAAGTACTAAGTTTACTGCCACCTTACAGGAAAATACAAGTAAGGTACAGTAAAATGTGGGTACTTGCTGCTTAGCTTGAAGATGTTAAGCAAACGTTTACGACTTTTATTGAAATACCTGAACAATATACATCTGCTGCTAATGGAAAATCAATGGCTGCAAAATCAAAATGCAGAGTGCTTGGGGACAAACTGGCTGCACTGAAAGATAGATATTGAAGGAACAATATCAGAATCAAAGGTCTCCCTGAAAAACGTGAAAGTCCAGCTCAGTGACATTCCATAGCTGAACTGTTCTCTAAAGTAACTGGAGAAGACTTCAACTCAGACACAGAGATCTCAGCAGCCTACCATATACATGGATTGAACGTCTCAAAACTGAGAAACCTAATTGTTCATTTCAGCAAACTACAGGTTAAAGAAAACTTGTCTCTTCTCAGACTGAAAGAGGAGAATATATTTGAAGATAACTGAATTCATATTTTCCCAGATTTCTCCCCTTCAACAGAATACAGCAATGTTATTTCTTATTTATCCTTTCTATCCCGGTAACTGTAAGTGCCAACATAACAACAAGCTCTATAGCCATAACCTAGCTATAATATGAAATCTAGGTCAAAGTTATCATATGTAAAAATGTCCTACCTCAACTTAGGACTACAAAATGGCAACGGAAGTTCAGAAGCAATGTATCTAAGACCAAACAGTGAACTTTGTGATCTGGAATGTCAAAGGTCACAATTATGAATCAAAGAGAAAA
Source organism: Polypterus bichir lapradei (assembly GCA_026402145.1). Taxonomy (NCBI): domain Eukaryota; kingdom Metazoa; phylum Chordata; class Cladistia; order Polypteriformes; family Polypteridae; genus Polypterus; species Polypterus bichir. The sequence goes on from JANRMT010062856.1 coordinate 77,681,780, forward strand.
AAGTGTTCTCCCACCCAACAGGTCTAAATGCCAAGATAAGATTTTTACAGGAGTCTCACTTAATAAATTTAGAACAAGTTTTGGCTGCAAAGAGATTTGATTGGCCAAATTGTTCTCTCTAGCTATACAAAGAAAAACAGGGATGTGGGAATCTTAATACACAGAACAATTCCATTTGTAGTATCAGATCTTGAAGGGTGATATGTCATGGTGATGATCTGAACACTCATAAAATTATAAAGGCTGGAGACATTAATTGTGTTTTAAATCAAGTCCCGGACAGGTCTTCAGCTACAGTGCCGATAACACCCAATACTGCAAAAATAATTGCACAGTTTGTAACAGATCATAACTTAGTACTGGTACTGCACTGCATGGTACTGTATATATCTGATCCACAAAATTATGCACCAGTAGTCCCAAAAGATATCTGAACTCAAATTCAATTTGAACAAAAGTGTGCTTTTTCCAGTAAACTCTACCACATAGTATTAAACTTGAAACCTCATTTATCTGAGCAGATCAGTTTAAATATCTAGGGGTAAATATCACAATATAAATCTCTTTTTCAACAACATTTTGCTGTCTACATGTAGAAAAATAAAACAAGATGTAAAGATGAGGTCTATCCTGCATCTCACATTAGCAGTGAGAATCAACACTGTCAAAATGAACATCCTTCCCAAGTTTCTTTTTCTATTTCCAAGCATACCCATATACAATAACAAATACTGCACAACAATTTTTTTGAAAAGTCTAGCTTCCTGAAAAGTGCTGACTGTGACAGGTACCTATTTGGTATGCACAAATATAGTTTTGGTTTTACTGCATCACATGAGAAAGACATTTATATGTTTACTGATGATAACGTATTTAGTCACGTTTATGTTTCGCATAAGCTATTAAATTCAACAGAATTAAAAGTGTTTTGCTCCTGATTTTCATTTGTATTAAATGTCTGGTTCATCACGTTGCAGTGTCCAACAGTAGTCAGCAAGCATTGACGGGTTCCAGTTGCCCTGGTATCGTTTCTCCATCGTAGTAATATCCTAGTGAATACTTTCACTGTGTTCGTCACTGACAGCACCAAGATTTGCAGGGAAGAAGTCCAAGTGTGAGTGGAGGAAATGAATCTTGAGTAACATGTTGCACTTCATTGTCTTGTATGCTTTGAGTAGTTTGTCTACCAGCTAAATGTAGTTTGGGGCTCTGTAATTGCCCAGAAAATTGTCAACATCTTTGAAGGCTTTCCAGGCAATTTTTTCGGCCCAACTAACAGATCTCCAAACCGCTTGTCACTCATAACATGTCTGATTGGGGGCCAACAAAAATGCCCTCTTTGATCTTGGCGTCAGTTATTCTTGAGAACATCTGTCTTAATAAGGAAAGCAAAGGTTTTTGTTATTTAAGTGCTTTCACAAAATTCTTCATGAGTCCCAGTTTTAAGTGAAGAGGAGGCAAAAATATCTTTGCCGGGTCAACAAGCGATTCATGTGCCACATTTTTCTGTTATGGAACTAACTTTTTACGGAGTGGCCAGTTCTGTCGAGAATAGTGCGACTCTTTGGCACTGCTGTCCCATTTACAGATGAAACAACAGTACTTTTTATAGCCGAGCTGCAGTCCTAGTAACAGGTCAACAACTTTAAGATCTCCTGAGATGTTCCAGTTGTACCAGCTATACTGGACGTGCTTCAGCAACAGTTCCATATTCTCATACGTTTCTTCATGTGTGCTGCATAGCCAACAGGTACTGAAGGATAAACTTTGCCATTGTGTAGCAGAACAGCTTTCAGGCTTAACATTGATGAATCAATGAAGAGATGCCACTCTTCTGGGTTGTGGTCACAACAGAAACAGAGACTGTCGACTCGTGCAACAAAATTTGGTTATATCATGATGTCAGCCTCAAACCACAGAACTTTTTGTACCTGGTGACAGCAAACACCATTCCTGCAGTCTCAAACCCAGCAGCTTGGATTTTGCTTTTGACAGACCCAAATCTCTAACCAAATCATTCAATTCGGACTGTGTTATCAGATGTGGATCGCCTGATGAGCACGGTTCAAAATCCGGGTCAATGTCACTGTCAGTACCCTGCATTGCAGTTTCTGCATTTGGTTCGTCTAAGGTCCAATCCTCTGGTGGTTTCAGAATTGGAAGACTGTTGTCATGTGGCATGGGTCTCATTGCTGAAGGCAGATTAGGATACAGTAATCCCTCCTCGATCGCGGGTGTTGCGTTCCAGAACCCCCCGCGATAAGTGAAAATCCGCGAAGTAGAAACCATATGTTTGTATGGTTATTTTTATATATTTTAAGCTCTTAGAAACTCTCCCACACTGTTTATAAATATTTTCCGCACAGTTATACAGTAAACCCTCGTTTATAGCGGTTGATCCGCTAGATAAATGAATTTCCAAGAAGTAGGATTCTTTATTTATAAATCTAATATTTTCGCAGTTAGAGCATTGAAAACCTGTTTACGACCTTCTAAATAAGTTTTTTAACATTATTAGAGCCCTCTAGACATGAAATAACACCCTTTGGTCAAAAGTTTAAACTGTGCTCCATGACAAGACAGAGATGACAGTTCTTTTTCACAATTAAAAGAATGCAAACATATCTTCCTCTTCAAGGTGCGAGTCAGGAGCGGAGAATGTCAGAGAGAGAGTAAAGTAAACAATAAAAAATCAATAGGGCTGTTGCACTTTTAAGTATGCAAGCACGGCGATAAAGCGGCGCAATGAAGGGATCAATGTGAAGGTAGCCTTTCAGCATTTTTTTACAGGCGCGTCTGTATCTTCTAAGCAAACAGCCACTGTGCAAACAGCCCCTCTACTCACACCACCTCCGTCAGGTGCAGATAATGGGGCCAATCATACGCCTTCCTAATGGTATTGCATGATGGATAAGTATCTTCCTGTATTTCTCGGACAGAGTGAGAGACAGAGAAAAGCAAACAATGAAAAATCAATACGGGCTGTTAGGGCTTTTAAGTGTGCGAAGCAGCGCGCGGGAAGTATATCGTATATTATTGAGGAGTTTTATTTAATATGTAATACGTGCTCTGATTGGGTAGCTTCTCAGCCATCCGCCAATAGCGTCCCTTGTATGAAATCAACTGGGCAAACAAACTGAGGAAGCATGTAACATAAATTGAAAGACCCATTGTCCTCAGAAATCCGCGAACCACCGAAAAATCTGTGATATATATTTAGATATGCTTACATTTAAAATCCGCGATGGAGTGAAGCCGCGAAAGTCTAAGCACGATATAGCGAGGGATTACTGTATTCAATTGACTTCTTGTTTTTGGCAGAGAAACCAGACACATTAGTTAAAAAGAAGTAACAGTCCATCACATGGTCTTTCTGTTCTCGCCATATCATCGGAACAGCAAATGACATCATCGTCTTTCGTGTGCCTCTGAGCCAGGCTCTCAGACTGACAGCACATGTCTCAAAGCAAATGTGAGGCGCCCATTCCTTGTCTTGTTCACCAATTTTACAGCTTTCTTCACAAGAGCAGTTATCCAACATCTCTGAGGCACAAGTGTATATTCGTCACAGATATAGCAGAATGTATCGCAGCTGTTACAACATTGACGAGACATATCGCCTGACACCAAAACGTCTATAGCATCAAGCTTACTTACTGTTACATTGTTACAGATACTATACTGATGCTATACATACACACTGACTATCTATATAAACCAAATGAGCAGGATCGGTGTATGCAAGCCACCTTTATAGCATGCTGAGACAGCGTCAAGCTCATTCAGACCTACCCAGGATGTCAACTTCCACAGAACAGCTTCCAACCTGGTCTGATTCCATGCCTGGACACGCCCAGGCTGCACAAACCGTTGTTGATAAGTCACTTACGGGAGCGAAAATGTTTGGATACAAATATAAGAAATAATCATGACAAAACTCTGAAACGGTACAAGATGTGAAAATTTTGATGTGATTTTCATGATCAGCACCCAAAAATCTATAAGAAACACCCAACAGTATTCAAGAAGCAAAAACTTTGTTGTGCAGTGATTTTTTTTTAAGAAATTAGATTCAATCATAACTTCATTTAACTGGATTTCGAAACATCTATGCATTCAAAGGACAACTCTATCATGACTTAAAGCACTACCTTACTTTCAATTTTATTACTGGGTGGCAAATATACAGGCCATAAAGACCTGGGGCCTCATGTCTAAACGATGTGTACACACAAAAATGTTGCATATGCCTGTTTCCACACTCACATGTATAAAAACTAAACTTGGCACTCACATTTTCACGCCAGGTCAATCCCTTACAAACTGGCGGCACCCAACATGAAAGCAGTCGCACTGTTCCTGTGTTGTTTCCCTTTATTGTTTAGATTCACATCCCTGATGCGGCTTTATCAAATACACTGAAATTAACGGCATATAGTTTATTAGTTTAAGGCATTTGATTGTAAACAACCTGTAAACATATAATGCTGCACAGTGTGGCCAAAGTATTCCAAATACTATACCTGCTTTAGCGTTGTCACTGTCAGTGCACCATTTAGAGTATTTAACCCACTGTATCTGAGTGTGGAATCACAACTCTACAGCAGCTGATCGGAAAGTTCTACCGCAGATTGTGTCAAAAGCGGGGAGAAATATCAAGGTAGAGCTTCTAGCACACGCTGCCTCAGCAATACGTACAGTCTATTTGAACTCTTCCATTCGGTAAACGCTTCAGAGCCTTTCCTGTACGGACCTTGTGGTTCAGAAACAGTTACATCCCAAGAGCTATAAATGCATTCAATCAGTCCATCAAGTGCTCCCGGTAGAACTGTTTGTACTTATAAGTACAATTGCCACACTGTAAACTTGCATTAGAGTTGTAATATTGCACAACCTGAGCCACTTATGTTTTTTATATTGTATATTTTTTACTGTTTTTATCCTATCATTGTTATTTTACCATTTTATAGGAAAATAAGTTTATGGAGGATTTGCATTATTAAATCTCATTTTATCATACAATAACAATAAAGGAATTAAATTAAATTGAGAGCACGTATTTACAGATGATGATGACTGGCCTCTAAGTTGATTTAGATTTCCAGGAGCAATCTGCATTAAAATATATATATTACATTATACAGATATATTTTAAACTTTATTTAAATAATGCATATTGTTATTGATTAAACATGCAAGGACTCGGTGGCGCAGTGTTAGCGATGAGCTGGCGCTCCATTCAGGGATTGTTCCTGCCTCGCGCTGTATGCTTGCTGGGGCTAGCACAACCCTGGATGATTAGATGGATGGAATAATTAAACATGTACTATGAAGATATTTCAATGTTCCTTAAACGTTTTGAAGAATCGGTGTTCTACACTTACAGATGGCTTGACATTTATTAAAGAGCTGATTGTTTGGCGATTGGTTATTTGGAGGAAAAAAAGGAAGGACAGGAATTAGGAGTTAGTATGTTTGAAAGAGACAGTACTGCTGAAATAAATTATTTTACTGAGGATCATGCATGGGGCAGCAAGCATCTTGTGGGAGGCAGGAAACAATCTCTGGAAGGGACCCAGCTTGTTGCTAACACTGCGCCAACGTACCTCAATGTTTAATACATGCTTTAATTTCTATCATCATGAAAATTATATCAAGTATACATCTTAGTATTTAAATTGTTCAGAGATCTGTAACTTTGTGAATGTAATGTATTTTGCGTCCTGTTGGTGTAAGAGAAGGCCAATTTAAGAAGCAATACTAAGCATTTAACGTGCTACTTTAGTTACGATGGCATTTGAGAAACTATTAAATTAAATGATTTTAAGATGAAGTTTATGATGTTCTACTTTAATGACAAAATTAACTATGTGATTAAAGTGGAAATTTCAACTTTTTTTTCACACTGTGTCCTAGTTTTTTTCTTTTCTCTGTACCTTAATACGCTTCCATATGACACTAAGACGGTTACGGCTACGACTCGACTTTTCACGGCAACTTTGATATCTGACCACTTATTTATTTCGGGCACTGTGTGACTTTCTGAACTTGAACTTTCGAGTTTCTCCGCCACTCTGTTACTCGATCAACTTCCTTTTGTTGTTTATATCACTGCTTAAACCAACAAATAGTACATTTTTCCTTGTCTCTACTTGGTATTCGCTGAAACTCTTCTTTTTCCTCATGCTTTTGCCATTGTCTTTTCACAGAACGCAAAACATAAGGGCTATTTATATTGATTTGGATATTCAAACAGGTGTAATTCTGGGAGGAGTCGGGGTGGAGCAACAGGCGTGTGTACGAGTGTTACTTTTCATGCTGTCTTGGACTTATGGAGCAGAAGAATTTAGAAGTTGTCATACGCACAGATTTATGCATCTGGATTTTTTTGTGTGTACTCACATTTTCGTTTTTGTCCATATGCCATGTTTTAAGTTTAATTCCTTTAGCCTGTCATAAAAGAATACACCCTTTTGTCCCAGGATAACTTGGACACTTCTCTCTGCATGTGCGTTTCAAGTCATGCAGTGACCACAACTACAGTACACCAGATGGGGTCTTGCTAAAGCATTATACAGTTGAAGCATAACATTTTTTGATTTATATTCACCAGTTTTTACAATAAAACAGTATTTTATTTGCTTTTTTAAAAATGCTTTTTCACATTTTTCAGACAGTGAAAGTGTTGAGTCAGTGTGAACCACTAAATCCTTCTCATAAGCTGCCAGAATCAGTGACATTATTATCAATTAGAAAATGTAGTGATCCAAGGACAGACCCCGACAGACTCCACTGATGACCTTACTCCATATAAAGCATTCTCCTCTTAGCTGTACTCTTTGTCTCTGTCTCATTAAAGTACATAAAACCCAGTTCTGTATGTTACCTCTGATTCCATCACTTCTAGTTTCAAAATTAATGTTTGGTATGGATCTGTATAAAACAAATTTTGAAATTCTAATTAAATCATGCTGTGTGCTTTGTTTTTTTCTACCACTCAAGTTGCCCATTCAAAAAAGTGTAGTAGATATTATTTAGTATATGCTCATATAAATAATCTGATTTATTTTAGGTTTAATGGTCTATAATTATTTGCAACCTTCTCATTACCAGGTTAGGGTTATGTTTAATAAATGCTTGTAAATGTCTTATTTAATTTCTATCCATACTACAAGTAAAATCCTAACAGACACTGAGGTTTTATAAATCTTCACTGCAATAGACATCTTACACACACCTGACTCCTGGAGGCATTCCACTTAGGTTTTTTTTTACAAATACTTGGGTAAATGCTTATTTAGTGCAACTGTTATTTGATTCTCATTTTTAAAAATATTTACTTGTGAGTCTCTGAGACTTCATTTTTTTTTGTTTTACTGGAGTACTGTTCGACAATTGTTTGCTCATTGTTTTGGCTTCAATAGTGATTCTTTTAGTTTCTCTTATAAACTTTCAACCTTTGAATACTTGCTATAGTGCCCAGTATCCATCTAAGTCTAAATTTTTGACTGTATCTGTCTTACAGCACATGAATTAAAGTGAGTTCTGTATTTAATTTTGTTTTTTCTATATAAACTGCCACTGTCATGATGTTTAAGTGTACAATTCACAACAGGGACACAGTCAAACATAGGAGATGCGTAACTCAATCAACATGTATGTGTTTCTGAAAATTATAACATTTTGCTCTGGCTATTTCATACCATTGAAATTCAAAATGCCCTCTTGTAGTGACAGTAATGGATATACATACTCAGTTATGCTTTATTGTGGAAACAGTGAAATGCACAAAGAAGTTCCCAAATGTAGCAAATAGTGGCTTTAAAATTAAGAATACAAAATGAAAAATGGAATTGCATGCTTTTCCTACATGTCTCTAGTTTTGAGGACACATTTATGTTGCTGGAGTACACTGCTTTCACTCATTACAACAGCGTTAATTTGCATCTTTACATTTACATCATTTGCTTAGCAGACACCTTTATCCAAAGTGACTTACAGATTAGGACAACATAATAAAATAACATCAGTCTAAAAACTGTTTTGAACAAGTATAACAGGTCTGCTTAGGAAGATTGATCATCACAAGTGAAGAGCTATAAAGCTAGTATAACAAAGAAATATCATTTAACAATATGACAGATATCCACAGAGGAAAACACATTCATTAAGAATTTGACAGACATTCATAGAACAATAGGGTTTTCAATTGCTTCTTAAACACATTGAGGGAATCAGCTGTTCCAATGGGTTATGGCAGCTTGTTCCCCCAACTAGGAGCTACATATGAAAAGAAACTGGACTGAGATTTGATAGCATGCAGATGTGGTAGCACCAAATGCTGTTCAGGGAGCTAATTTAGCGACTTGAAGAGAGGAGTGACATGCATCCATCTTAGCTTATTGAATACAAGACTGGTCACTGCATTTTGGACTTTCTGTAGTGGCTTGATGGAACATGCTGGTACTCCTGCTAGTAGTGAATTGCAATAATCAAGATGGGACAAGAACAAAGCCTGGACTAGAGGTTTTGCAGCATACTGAGTTAGATAAGGTCTGATGCTGTGGGTGTTAAACAGCATGAACCTTCATGAATGATAAACATTTGAAACATGGTCAGAGAAATATAGCTGCTTATTAATCACCACACCATGGTTACATACTAACTTGGCAAATGTTAGTGACAATAAACTAAGCCTTACAAAGATTGGGAGTTGAACAGTCTGGCTGGCCAGGATAAAAAGAATCTCCCTCTTTGCTGGGTCGAGCTGTAGATGGTGGTCTTTCATTTGGGTTGAAATATCACTAAGACATGCAGAGACTATACCTGATACAATATTGTCCTCAGAAATGAATGACAGGTATAGCTGTGTGTCGCCAGCATCACACTAATATGAGAAACCATTGCATAGGATGATGGGGTCTAGTGAGGTGGTGCAGAGTGAGAAGAGTAGAGAAACCAGCATTGATCCTTGATCCCTGTTCATGTCTAATGCATCCTTGAAATCTCTCCTTTCCAGGACACGTGGTGAGATCTTCCCAAGATGTAGGATTCAAACCATCGTAGAGCTGTCCCGATGATGACAGTGTCTGAGAGAATAGTAAGAAAGAGCTCATTGTTGAGAGTGTCACATGCAGAGGAGAGATCTAGAAGTAGCATGTTGCTAGCTCTAGCTAACCATAGCTGGTCGACCATAGTCAGTAAAGCTGTCTTGCAACTAATCTTATTGGGACCTTACAAATCCTTCTCTTAAGTGAAAACTTGAAGAATGTTGGTGTTTATATATCTGTTGTCTCCTAAATGTGTTACCCTCTGTTTTCAGAATGCTTACTCTGTTGTAAAGCTATATTCTAAGTAACTGGCAAGTAGTAGCCTTAAGAGTTTCTTATACACAACCAAGATGTTTTAAAAATTGTTTCCTAGTGTTCTTGTGGTATCCATGAAAAACAAACATTTAAGGCAGATTAGCACAAAGAACACTGCACTCTTTTTATTATTTGATATCTTCTAGTCTAGACTTTCCTAGGGCTACTTGTTATTGTGAGATGTTTTATATATGCTTTTTGTCATCACAAATTAACACACCTGCCATTAAAAAATACGTTTTCCTTTTTTAACCCTGAACAGAATAGAAACACAGGCAAAGACACTGATTTACTTGTTTGTGTTTTAGACATGGATAAATAAATGTATTAGTAATATATTTTCTCCCTAATATCTAAAAGTTGTTTTGACAGTGAATTGAACCTGGGTTTCCCAACCAGTATATGGGGAGACTCCCCAAATCTTTACTTGCTTATTTGTGTTCTTATTTTGTCATTATATATATATAATGTGTATGTGTGTATACGTATGTATGTATTATGAACGGCTCAGGTGCTAGAAGAGAATGTGGATAAAGCTAATGCCCTCAACTAGTTTTTTTTATAGATTTTGCCTCCCACTGTCCCCCTCTTACAATGATCACACCATTCCTGCTACATTACCAACTCCTACCACATCAACTAGAATGGCCAGTGACAAGTCCACTTCTGACCATCAGTATGAACTATCCATAACGTAAAACCAAATAAGTAGAAAAGACACAGGACAGATGAAGTCAGTCCTTAAACTCTTAAGACTTGTGCTAACCAACTTTTTGGTATTCTCTGTCACCTTTTCAGTCTATACCTAAGGCTCCACAAACTGCTGCTGTTGTAGAAACATTCTACTAGTGGCACTTGCGTCTCACATCATGAAGATGTCTGAGAAACCGTTCCTGGACTAAATGAGTCCTCTAGTGTTAGATCACCTAGATCCACTGCAGTTTGCATATCAGACAAAGACTGGAGTGGAGGATGCATTTATCTGTCTGCTCCACAAGGCTTATTCTCACCTAGACAAAGCTGGCAGCACTGTTAGGATTATGTTTTTTTTTATTTCTCCAGTGCATTCAGTACCATCCAGCCATCCCAGTTTACGAGTAATCTCAGAAATATGCACGTGGATAAGGCTATGGTGTCCTGGATAAAGGTCTATCTATGAACCAGACCACAGTTTGTGAGACTCAAAGACTCACAAGGAATGGTCCTGTCTCCTTTTCTTTTTACTCTGTACACCTCTGACTGTAAATATAACACCAGACCATGTCACTTGCAGAAATTCTCAGGTGATAAGGGCGTATTGATAAGTGAAGTGACATCCTTCGCGTATTCTATAACTGTGATGGCTAATGTGATTTTCTATGCTGTGGTGTGCTGGACTGATGATATAAATTTAAGAGAGGCCCACTAAATCAACAAGCTAATTAAAAGGGCAAGCTCAGTTATGGGACACATTCTGTATATCCTAATTGATATAGTAAAGGAGAGAATTCAAAAAAAACTGTGCCATTATGAGCAATACTGCACATCCTCTGTGTGACACACTAACACTGAGTTCTTTCAGCCAACAAATTATTTATCAAATGAGTGTCAAAAAACACTGCTGGGTCACCTTTATACCAACAGCAATATGCCTGTATAATCCCTTACTGGGAACTATGACAGCCAAGTCTGAAGTATTTCTTTTTAATTTTCTTGTTTTAGTCATTCTTGTGTGTGTGTGTATATATCAATCTATGTATCTTTCTATATATCTATTTATTTAAAGAGCTTTTGTAAAAAAAAAAAAAAAAAACAGTTTGCCCTCTGGGGACAAATATATACCTATATGTTTGAAATTATTTCACAAAAAGTATAAGTCTAAATTTGAAGCAATACAAATAATAGGAAATAATCTGATTCCATATGGTGCTTTTACTTTAATAGATATGCAAGCATCGTATCTCTTGATGGTAAAAAGCCTTAGACAAATCTGCATTACAATAATTAAATTAGACAGTAACACTTAGATAACTGATACTTGGCTGCTGGGTTCTAGAAACTCTGGGAATTCAGAACCACTGAAGGATCATTTGGACTCCATTTGGCAAGAAAGTCACAAACTCTCTGCTCCTGGGAACATCTCTTTCCAATAACATTTATACTATGAGATGGAAGCGAAAAGCACCATATGCTAAGAGCTTCCTGCAAAGCTTCCTGGTAAAAGGGGAAATAATTCAACTTGTCACATCTGCTCATGGGCTAGTCAGCGAGGATTTATTGCTAATTCAAGTGGTTTTTAAACTGTCCTAATATCAGCCAGTGTGGCTTTTCTTTTCTCAGTAAGCTTCTTACATTTTTAAAAACAGCTTGTAACACAAAAAGAGATCATGGTTACCATATTCTGAAAAATCATTCTCTCTAATACAGAGATAATCATTTTAATGGATAGAAGGAGATTATAAATTTTATCAGTCAGAGAATATCTAGTTGTGAGCAGAAAAGCCAAAGATGTAATATACCACATTAAGCTATTCAAATTATTTTCTGAATAACAAATGTGTTGAGGGAGCTCATACTGTATATTCAAATAGCTTTAAGTGATTTTAAGGTTCTGATATTCTTTTTATGTATATAGAAAATGGCAGACCACACTTGTTGGGCTCAGTTGCAAAAATTCCTGATGTAGCAGTCATGCAATTTGTACAGTAACAAATACTAAAATAATCAATTGAATGACTCCTTTTTGCATTCAGTTCATGAAGATCTTTATACCATTGTAGTCTGTCTATCATGTTTGTTAAAGGCATATTTACTCTTGTCCTACCGAGAATGCAAAGTCGTGTATAACTGTGATCTGTTATTTTATATGGGAGACATCTTGGTTCTCTAATTATATTCAATGCTCTGTTTGGTCAGGGTGTCTTTTTCTGACTACAGGTGTTGTCTGGTTATCATTAGAGAAAAAAAAAACATACTTATCCAGCCAGTAATGTCTAATGAAATAACCTCTAGCATTACAGTTTACTGTGTTGACATTGATTTTGGTAATCTGATGATTTTGTGCAATTGCATATAAAACTTAAGAAAAAGAGTATAATAATGTTTGCTTCCTTTATTTTTTTGTTGCTACAGTATGTTGTACAATGAATTATGGGATTATGCCACTAAATCTAATTGCTGAAATTATATTTCACATTTAATTACTTTATCCATTCGTTTCAGCTACTAGTGCCATGCAAACTGAATCAGAGCCTTGAGATAATATCTTTCATGGAAAATAATTGCATATTTAGCTTTGGCTGAGCTAAAGAAAAGTTAAGATATTTGTATGATGAAAGATTCTGATCCCTTTTTGATTAGTAGCCATGTTGGACTGCTTACTCTGTAAATTAACAGGTGTATGCATACAGATATTATAAACAGACCATTTTGCAGAGATGATGGCTCCATCTGCCTAATCATCAATTAACACAGAACAGGTGGTCATGTGTACATTTAAAAACAAGTGGCTGAAAGTTAGTTTGTGCTAGTGAGTCCACACTGTTCTGTAATAATAGAACCGAAACTTTCAAATATTCTGCAAGGATTTAAAAATACTATGATGTTCAAATGTTGTCTGTTAAGAAATTAAACTGAAGTCTGAAGTAGCCTTTCATAATTTATGTTGTGATAAATTGATACAGTTTAAATTTGCAAAATAGGAATACATTTTCCAAGAATCTTACTAATCCAAGTAATTTACTTTTATTTATAAAATGATTAATGAAATCTTTAACTACTATCGATCAGCATATACAACTGAACCCTACATTAAATTGCTGGCAACACAAGACATCAGTTGTAGCATATTTATGGTGATATTTAAAATGAATAAACAAATCACTGTCCAGGGCTGACTCCTGCCCTGACCCTAAATTGGATTGGATGGATTAGAGAATGTTATATGTTACAAAAATGCAATATATCTACTTTTCTTAAAAAAATGTGCATAGTCTTACTATTTTTTCAGTTAAAAATTAATTTACTTAAATTTAAGGTCTATTAGGCCTGAATCTGTCCCAATTATACCCTTACCCTATATGCACTGCAAATTACCCTGTTGCCTGTTCCCACAAATAAATCTTTCCCAAGTGGAGGAGTTCAAGTATTTCAGAGTCTTGTTCATAAACAAAAATTGTTCCTCAAATTACCAGTCGGACTACAACCCTGTTCTCGTATATTTTCATGACCTCTTGTGAGGTTCCTGCACAGGTTTGCCAGGCTAACTCTATGTAATGGAGGGAGGAGTGTGGTAGTATGGGAGGACCATGAAATTTCACTCTGCCTATTCAGCATGAAGCTCAAAAAGCCAACAAGCCATGTTGAAGAGTTGGAAGAAGAAAAAAGTATGAGGCTACAGCATGAAGCTGAATGAAAGCGAAGTGAAACAGTCGAGAAACTTGTTTAGCCACTGATAGACAAGGGGGTGAGCACACCCGCAAAACAAAACCACCGACTCTGCATTTCTAAGAGCCAGGACTTTTTACAGCACAAACTTAAACAGCTAGAATATATATATATATATATATATATATATATATATATATATACCCTGTTGGGTGTTGTGGATGCTGCCAGGGGGAGCTACAGGAATGGACCATCCCTAATTTGTGACACTTCTGCCTGACCTGGAAGTACCTCCTCCAGACTTTGCCCAACTACAGTACTGAAGGTACTTCCAGAGTATGGCTTAAAAGGAGCCTTCTACCTCACCCTGGATTTGGGAGGCAGAGGACAACACTTTCTTGGAGGAAAAGAGTAGTACATAGAAGAATGAAGACCTTTATTGTTATGGTGATGTGTGGAGGATGCTAGAAGGGCCTTAAAAGGTACTGGATACAATAAAAATATTATATTTGAACCTGTGACTATGTCTGTGTCAGTTGTGTCCAGGGTTTTGGGCTCAGTGATATCCTCTATCTTCCAAAATACACACACACTGCTGTCCAATAAAACTGCAACACTGGGGAAAATCAAATGTCATATTGGTCTGAATCGTGCAAGATGGATAGGTCATGGAAGAGTGTGATGTGAGTTATGCCCTCTGGTTTTTCAAACACTCAGTGATTGTTAACAGTTAGTGTACTATTTGAAACAAATATGATACATCAAAGAGGATGACAGCCATATATCCAGTTCTCGGACTTTGAGAAGAGAATTTTGGTAATGCCAGAAGGTGGATTTTCCTTCCAGGAATCAGTGGGTAGGGGAGGGTCAGGCCCACTGAAGCTAGGGGTCTAGAGCGCACCAAAGCATTGACATTTTGTGCACATGGCAGTGATGGACTGAACAGACACTAGACCAATAGTTAGGGTATTTCACACATCAACGTGTATCCACACACAGTTTAACTCCATTTACAGCAATGGGGCATTCTTGCTCACTGCCTGTTGCTTTGAATACTTGTGACCCTCAGCCACAAACACCCATGACTGTAGTGGTGCCAAGAATGTGTTTGTGGATGCATCACAGTTTAATTTATTGCACCATGATATTTATGGAGGCATGCATTTTATAGTGCCATACTGGCCTAGCACCAGGTGTTATGGGTTACTATTATATTTCAAATGCCCTACAATTCCTGAATGACCACCAAGTGCCACTTCTTCCTTGCCCTTCATGCTCACAGGATTTGTCCCTCATTGAGCATTTTTGGGGCATGGTTGGACAATGGCTGGTGTGCCAGAGACCACCAGTGGTGACCACAGATGAATTTAAGGTACATATAGAGGCTGCAACCCATGCTGTTTCACAAACACACATCCAATGTCCCTTCCTGTTTATGTCAGACTGTGCATAAATGGTTATTTCTGCCAGTGATAGATACGGCAAATAATGATTAGTGTGTGTTCCACATGTGTGACTGACCCTGGCTTCTAATCAAGTATGCCATGTATCATAAGTAATCTGCCTTATAAATATAACTTTGATATCTAATGTCTTTGTTGATGTTGCAGTTTAATGGCTAGTAGTTAACCTCTGCTGGGTATATTTAGTGTTAATGTTTGCAATTTGCCATCTATTGGGATGTATTTTAAGCATGTAGCAATGAAATGCACTGCATTTTTCATTAGAATAGATTGAGCCTCACAAAGCTTAACATTGCTATGAAGAATCATAAACTGAATATTGTTTAATTGAGGCAACAGACAAGCTGACACCTTAACATAATAAGGCAAATTTTAAATAGAATAAATAAAGGAAATAGTCAAGAATGATAGGAGTGCTAATTTCACTCAGTTAAATTAAACATTCTAGTTATCTTCTCTCTTTAATGCAGACAAATGACAGAAGGAATAAATTGTGTAACTAAACAACAAATTCTATTAACAGCTATAAAGAGATTTCCCTGAACCTGAGTTTAAGGCCACCATTGTCATACCAGCACCTACTTCCTTCTGTATGTCAGTCCAGAGGCTTCAATAAGATTAACATTGACTTTCAGTGAGTATGTGATATTGTAGGCATTTACACTCTGTTAGATATACAGAAATAACTTTGTCTCCAGGAGTAAATCTGGCTTTTTAAAGAAGCTCGTTAAATAAAAAATACATACTGTGGCAGACAACCAGGGACCTTGCCCCACCGGGACATTTGCAGAAGGGAAGGACTGGGAGAGGGGCAATATCTCCTTCCACAAGAGGGCAGCCCCCTGGATTCCATCAGGGGCCACGGATATGGAGCTGGGAAGCTCAATCCTGTGGGGGTCCGTGGCCACCACTAGGGTGTGCCTGGAAGGTTCCTGAGCCCTGGAGGACAGCACTTATGCCACACCAAGGAAGTGCTGCTGGAACCATCACAGAACACCTGGAGCACATCCAGGGCGGGATTAAAGAGGAGCCAGAGTTGGGAGGAGGAAGACGGAGCTTGCGAGAGAGGAGTGAAGGTGGCTGAAGAGTAGTGAAAAGGATAGGTTTGTGGATTGTGCACGATATTTTGTGTGGTGTTGTGAATAAACGGTGCATATTTTGGACATTTTGAGCCTCAGTGTCTGTCTGTGTCCAGGCTATCGTTCACAATACATATATACATAGATAAATAAATATATATATATATATATATATATACACATACACACTATGGTCTGATCGCTCACAAGAATGACTAAAATGAAAGAAAATTAAAAAGAAAGAAAACTTCTTACTTGGCAGTCACAGTTGTATTGCTTTTGGTATAAAAGAGTCCCAGTAGTGTTTCCTGACACACGTCTGGTGAATGATTCATTAGATGAAAGTGTTAGTGTTTCAGAAAGAGAATGTGCAGCATGGTTTATAATGGCACTTAGTTTTGTTTTAATTTACTCATCTGCTACCAACTTCAGAGGGTCCAGAGTGTATACTAACTGAGCCTTCCCTTTTAATTAGCTTAAAGTGATGTTACCAGCCCAGCACACAACAATAGAAAATTGCTCATTGTTACTATTATAAACATTATTATTATTATTAAACTCATCGTTATTAGATTATGCTTCTGCATTTAGATATAAAGTACTAGAATGTAAGCTCACAATTTATCTTGGAATAGAGCGTGTATTGTATTATTTTGTCGTTGTTTTGAGGGGGCAGGTTAGTAAGAATTTAATTATAATATGTGCTAGCTGTGTGGGGTCCTTCGGAATAAAAACAACCCAAAGACTCCTTAGCAGTTATACTATATTCATGAACTTTGAGAGGCATCAGCTAACTTTTAAGAGTCACCCAGGGCAGAGGACGTGGACCTACTTGTGCTTGCTGCCCACTAGCTTTCGTAAGAAGACACTGGCGATACCATATCTTTTTCATATTGCTGGCATATGAGTCCTATTAATCTTTCTGTTGAGAAAATACCTCCAGATAGACAATGTTTTTAGTGAAAGCTCCAAACGTTGCCCTCTATTGCTGAGGTGTTTCACTTGCACGTTGTTGTGCCGCAGTGTTTGCATCCTTTTGATGTTGTGACTTTTCATCTGTGTTATTAGCATGACATTGTTCTAACCTGCCAGCATTTGCTGTACAAAGGTCTTTCGTAGTGAGAATTGAGTTGCATTCAAGCAACAAAACATTTAAAAGTGCATGCATATATACATGACAAAAAACAATGCAGCACCTCATCTAGTAAGTGTTATGATGTCCACCTTTAATGATTTTTCTGCATAAATCTTTATGCAGTTCCTTCTAATCTGTTTAAGGATTATATGGTATTGAAACTCAGGAAATCTAAATATGGGATTTGATTCTGTCTAGAACCTGTTTTGAGAAGGTTCATTATTTAATCCCATTTTGACACAGTGCCTGCCATTTTTGTTTCTTGTTTTGGCACTGCTATGTTAAGTTTCTGTTTCTGCCATTTCTGTGGAGATGTTGCCAAGAATTCCCCAGGGTACACACATTTGTGACTTCAATCTGGCAACAATACAAAGATACCCCAGACTAGTATTGTGTTATATCTAGCGTCTATCCTGGCAACCTCTGGTTTAAGGCAGGAACCAAATCTAAACCATTTCATTGTGTCAGGAGTTTATATCCATCCATCCATTATCCAACCCTCTATATCCTAACTACAGGGTCACGGGGGTCTGCAGGAGCCAATCCCAGCCAACACAGGGTGCAAGGCAGGAAACAAACCCTGGACAGGGTGCCAGCCCAGGAGTTTATACTCACTGTAAATCAGGCTATCACAGAAAAAGAATGTAATCTTGTGTCTGTATATGTTGGATATTTATGAAGACAGAGCTGATAAAATGCTAAATTAAATTATTTTTCTTACATCAGTGAGCATTAATGATAAGTCACGGTCAAGGTCAATGTGCTGGAACAATCAATATATGAATACTATGTGGACCTGTTAAACATAACCTAATAAAGAGCAAGCTGTATATGAACAGAAACTCTCTAGATAATATGGCATGCATCACTGAAGCATCTGACACTGACCTCTTTATATAATTAAATATAACGCATTTTCAGCTCCTCGTTGACCTGCTGGAATGAGGTGGTACAATAAAATTGGTAGAGCTGCACTTCACGTAACTTTATGTTATAGGCTACTTCACGTCATGTTTCAGACTACGTAGTTATGAGCCTCTCTATATATGTATATACAGGCACGTTTAGTTTGCTTTGTAGTCCCAGTAAATTTGTAAAGAAAATGGTGGTAATAAAAAATGCAATTTAAACATATCTGTGATAAACCTTACAAAAACAATCTCTAAAAAGATGTTTTATATTTAAGCAGTTCTAATACCACTTTTTGCAACCTTATGTGTATTCTTTTATGTGGCAAAATGATTAGGTTTTGAGTTTGTAATGATTGAGCTGTTTTTGCTTCTACAGTTCACTTTAGCAACAAAACCAATTATGCTAGTTTTAAATGGGAACTGGGAATGTTCACTTAAATAATGAAATCAAATAAATAAAAATGAATGGAAGGGTTGGAAGGCAGGAATCAGCCATACCAGTCAATTACAGGATGTACTAAAGCATTGGGGTTTTTTGGAGGTGAATGGTGGTGCATAATTAAGGACGGACGATGGTGGGATGGGAATACTGTGCACCTCAACAGCTGTGAGTACAAAATGAGCTTTTTTTTACATTGCCAGACATTAAACAGCCATACTGCACACTCAAATGGAGGATTTCACTGCCAGCAGGAATTTGAAGATATGGTGAGAAATAGCTGTAAATTTTAAATTCTGTAATCTAAGATGTTTACATTTGTACTTAAATAATGAAATACCTCTGTGTTTCTTTTTTCAGTCTATTTATTCAGCAATTGTAAAAGCTGAATCTTGAATTGTGAACAACAATGTAAAAAGTGGATGTTTAAAATATTACCAAATATTACTGTACATTACATGACATTATGCAGGTTTTATTTTATTTTAATTATAATCTTACTTTAGTAAATACATTTGTGTAAAGCCAATTGTGAAGTTCTGAAAATTTTCAATATGGCATTGTATATTGCTGTTCTTGTCAAAAGTAAAAGTTGTATTTACATCATAAAAAGTAAACATATAAGGCTCTTTTGTAAGTATTTTTTTTTAAAAAAGACTTTTACATAAATTAAACTATAAACACTTTTCCAGTGTTAATGCAGTGCTTTAAATTTCATTTTGCTAATACACTGTGGCTGAACGTTTCTTGATGTGTTGAAGAATATCAAAGGTAAACAAGTTGAAAAAATTAAGCGCCAGATGTCAGAAAAAGCTAAACATAACCCTTCTGATGCAGCTGAATAAAGAACACACCTTCTGTTCAATGTCTTTGTTAAGTTTTAGCAAGGACATGATTGTTTTGAAAAGTGCTTACTTTTTGTCCTTAACAGAGTATAATTGCTTTTTCTTTTTAGATTATTGTAAACATTCTTATTAGATATTTATTCTTTGACGGTGTTAATAATTCCTTTGACTTTGCACTTTAAGCTGTAAACGTATGGTAATGCATTTTTTATGAATTACTGAAATCTGAAAATTAAATATAAATGTGAATTATTACATTTTTGCCATGTAAAACAATGTTTAAAATGTTTTTGAGTAATACATTTGTTCTTCTACTTTCCAAATCCTGTTGTCACATTCAGTTAATAACTGCATTTTTAAATTAATAATACACAAACATTTGAAACTTCTTTCTTGTCAATATTGAATACATCATTTAAACATTCACAGTCAAAGTTCAAAAAAGTATGTGAAACTTTACGGTAAGGACTTCTACAAAAGCTAACTGGAGTCAGATTTTGCAATGAACAAAATAAAAATGAAGATATGTGTTGGCGGTGTCCTGTTCTATTAAATGCAACACAAAAATTGGTATTAACAAATTCTATTCTTCTCATGAAAAATGTGTTAATTTGAGCTTTGATCTCATTAACACTAGAACTGTCATGTGTTTTCTCAGTACTATAACTGCCAAGGCAATGCCAAGTGAATCCATATTCTTTTGTTCTCATTAATGGCCTATGAGCGTATCACCCTGGAAGCACATCCTTATGGCCCTTACTCCCAAAAACCATAGACGGCCTCATGCAGCTTGAGTGAACGTAAAAATGCTTTCCATAGACCATATACTGTTTGTGTATAATTTCATTTTAAACAAAACTGTTTAGTATTTGTTAATATTAGTAAAAAGCATACTAACACATTTCAATCATCTGGTCATATAAAATAACAAATAACTTGTTTTGTAGAATTAGTTTAAAAAAATAAAACCATACTCACATATTTAAGGATATGCAAACATTTGTAATAGCAAGAGGCATTTAGACTCATTACAAAACACTCTGCTTCAGCAGTCAGCATAGATTCTTGGCATTTTTACAGGGACACTGCACAGTTAGTTTTTTTTTTTGTTTTATTACATGTTCTTCATTCCATCTGGCACTGCCACCTTCTGCTGGGAACAAGAGGGATCTGAAGAAATGCTGTGACACAAGTGGCTTTGCAATGTTGCCCTGCTCTCCTACTTAAAATAGCTTCAGCATTTAATTGTCAAAAGCATAACATTTTTAAATCAGCTAGAAACACAAAATAAATAAGTGAAATAAGTGAAAACTATTATTTTTCTAAATACATGGTTTATAAAAATTATAGCCATATTTACATATTTCACTAAAGCAGCTTGATAGACTGATCTTAAAACAGTTCACATCAGCAGTCTGCTCTCATTTTTGGGGCTCATGCCCCCAAACTATTGCCGCCTTATTCACTTTTTTGTTTCATGTGCATCCTCACACCTAGAACTGCCTTTGAACTTTATTAATGTGTGTCTCCTAGACCATCTCTTGTATTTCTTTTCTCAGTGGTGTGTCAGCTCCCATCATATTTTATTTATAATTCAATATGAATCAGGCTTGTCTTTTAAGCAAATGGCTCAGTTATATGGAAATATTGTCAGCAATGATATTTCTTTCATTGTCTGTGAAATGCTCAGTGAGTCATCATCCAGTCATAGACTATTACCCTGGTAATTGAATGTAATATTTCCCTAAATCAGGAAATAGTATTAAGTATATATTTGTTATTTGGATCAGCAGCTATTCAAAATCTGATGTAAGACTGGTTGAATTTATTTGACTTGCGGTGAGAGAAAGGACATCAACATTTGATTGGGAATAACTTGTTCATTTATGACATCAAC
>JANRMT010062856.1:77711806-77726228 GCA_026402145.1 Polypterus bichir lapradei
TCTATCTATCTATCTATCTATCTATCTATCTATCTATCTATCTATCTGCTTAAGTGATGCTCATATAAGAACACTGTGAAAACCTAGTTTTGGGATCTTTGCTTTTTTTAGCACACCATTTAAGTATAGTTTTTCTTTATGTGTCACGTTGTCTTTACAGGCATTGTAGTCAGTTTGTTTCTATTGAGAACCTTTTGTCTTTATCTTCAGGTTTTGAGGTGTGCTTGTGTAAAACTTTGTTTTTTGAAATATGTTCATCATGTTAACTCTTTTTTTGTTTATGTCTTCTAGACTGAGATATATATAAATGTCTTCCTTCTCTGGCAGTTTCTGTTTAGAAGAGTCCCTAAATGAAATTTTAAATTTAAGTTTATTTGTTGGTTGGGAGCCTTTGGGTCATGTAATTCTGTTTTCAGCTGAACAGATATTTTCTTGTGGTGAGTATCTGTTATTTGCAGGTCTTTGCTGCACTCCTTTATCATCTCAAAAATATTTTCTCTACAGGTTAGATTTAGTTCTGAAAGAGCAAACTGTCACAATATAAAAATAATTTAACACTTTAGCTCACTGGACTGTTTATTTAGAGTTTCCAAAATTAAATGCTTAAAACTCAGACAAAGTTTTAACCAAGAAGTAAAATTAGGGCTTAAAACCAAAATGTTCTTTTTCCATTGAGTCAGTAGATCATTAATTAGTAACTGAGTGTCAAAGGTTGCGTAATTCAAAATAAAGTTGAAAGACAGAAAATCAGCTGGAAAATGAGGAATCTTAATTAAAGGAAACTAGTCTTGTCATGTTCAAAACTAAAATGTCAAAAAAACAAACACTTCCTTCATTTTGATGTGAACTGTGGCAGGAACCTCATTTGCATTCACAAAACAGAGCACCCCACCTGCTTATAAACAAATTGCTTGTGATATCTGCTGGAGTAATTGTCATATTTCAGGTGACATAATCAGTAAAAGATACCAAACTTAAGAAAAATGACTAAAAAAAATGAATAAAAAAGAAAGGGTAAAACTGTAATGTATATAGCTTTTATTTTGAAAATGTCTCAGTGTGTCATAATACGTATATTCCAATGCTGTACTGAGCTGCTGTACATGTAGTAGTTGTGTGTCTGTGCAGATTAGGTTCAACTTTATTGTCATTGTACAGGTACAATGAAATGCAGTTTAACATCTAACCAGACAGTGCAAATAGTAGAACACCAGTATTCAGAATCAGGTTATAGCATGTGTGGTTGTTTAACCTGACAGACTGGGGTCTGTTGGTCTGAAAGTCCAGTGTCCAATTACAAAGAGAGGTGCTGTTGCCAAGGTTGCTGAGTTTAGTTACCAGATAGAAAGTGATGACAGTGTTAAATGCAGAGCTAAAATCAACAAATAACATCCAAACGTAGGAGTTATTGTTGTCCAGGTGTGTCAGGGCAGAGTGAAGAGCCAAGGATATGACATCCTCCGCTGACCTGTTGGGACAATAGGCAAACTGGTAGGGATCTAGTGTGAGAGGTAGGCTGGATTTGAGGTGGACCAGAACCATTTTCTCAAAGCACTTGGTGATGATGGGGGTGAGTAGAACGGTGGTAGTCATTCAGTCTTCCTGGAGAGGATAGTTTAGGCAATCGTTGTGGACTTAAGACATGCAGGAAAAAATAGTATGGGCCAGAGACAGACCGAAGATGTTACTGAAGACCGGAGAGAGTTACCCAGTGCAGGCTTTAAGCACACACCCAGGTATGCGATCAGGGGCAGCAGCTTTGCGTGCAATAACCTTGCACAGTGCAGTTTGTACAGTGGAGGTTGTAAGTCTGAGGGGCTGGTTGTCTGAGAGGGGCAGTTTTGGTTGCAAGTGTTTTATTGTCTCGCTCAAAACAAGCATAAAAGTTGTTTAGCTCATGAGTAAGGGAGACATTATTTGTTGTTGAAATTATGTTCACCTTCCTGTAGTCTCTGATGATCTAGATTCCTTGCTACATACTGTACATCTGGGGTTGAAAATCTTGAAATGATCCTCAGTTTGTTGCTTGTATTTCTGTTTGGCTCTTCTGATGCCCTTTTTCAGGTTGGTCCTGGATATGCTGTAGCTCTCAGCATCGCCAGATTTGAAAGCGGCGTTGCATGCTTTCAGCAGGAGTCTGACATCCCTAATCATCCAAGGCTTTTGGTTAGGGAAGGTCTTAATCTGTTTGTGCATTGTGACTTCATTAATGTTTGTATTGATGTAATCTAGAAAAGAAGAGGTGTACCATTCATTGCCCTCTTCCGAGTCCAGAGTGGTATTGGCGGCAAACAAGCTTCAGTCTGCATACTGAAACTTTTTCTGTAAAGCAGAGTCTGTCTCCTGCGGCCAGACTTTCACTGTCCTCACTGAAGGTCTCACACATCTGATGAGTTGTGGGTATTTGGGGAGCATGAGCAGGGCGTGGTGATCTGCTTGTCAAGGTGGGAGAGTGGAAAGGCCTTATAGGCATCAGCAATGTTTGTATACACATGGTCCAAAATCTCCTCTATTGGGGCAGGAGGCATTTTTCATGAAACCTAGGAACACAGCTCTAAAGTTGCAATAACTGAAATTGCTTGGAGTAATGAAAGTCGCATCTGGATATGCCATTTGTTGTTTGCTAACAGCAGTATATAGTTCTTTCATTACTTTATGTACCATCCAGTGGTACATACACGGCAGTGATAACAAAGATGTGAATTCCCATGGTAAGTAAAAGGGTCTACACTTAATCATTATATATTTCCAGAGCAGCAGAACAATGACTTTCCGTACCAACAGTGTCCGGACACCAAGCTTTGTTCACATAAATGCAGAGACCTCCGCCTTTGGTCTTACTTGAGTTCTGTATTTTTCTGTCAGCCGTTAAGACGGTGCACCCCTCCAACTCAATAGTGTTGTCCGGAACACAGTCATGTAACCAAGTTTCTGTGTGTTAACTGCATTTTCTAGCAAACATACTGTGGTATTGTTAGTCTCTTAAATGTTGTTATATCCTTGACATAACCCAAAAACAGTGTAAAAATATTCAAAATAGTGACACACAAATGTCCACAGATCTTGATTTATACCTTCATTCTTTCATCTCAGCATGGAGATTGTCCGGGAGTAATATTTTACTTTATCCTGAGCATCTGCAAAAAGTACAACTTAAAGCTAAGTTATATGAATCATTTACATCATACATTGCAAGAACTGGGGAAGTCATCAGTCGTTTGCTATACAAGTAATACTCACATGTTCTCCCATGGGTCACTTTTCAAAGCACTTTTTTCATCTCTTCTACATTTATTCAGATTAATAAATTAACTAATGATAGGCAGTAGATGCAGTAGATTAAATGCAGGCAAATATATATTTTTTGTTATTAGAAAATTGATCTTTTCTTTCATAGTCATTAATAAGGCAAGTTCTGTTATACTGTCACTTCATGTTAAATTTTGAATAATAAACTATTTGTTTACAGATGTGCCTTTTGAGTAAGGTGAGTAATACATAGGCTATTACTGCCTCTCGGGGGCTGTGGAACATGCATATACTTTTACAAGTTTGAGACATGCATTGTTGTGCTTTGATTTGGATTAAAGGATTATTATAACAAAACCCTTTTTCTAGTCATCTCTTGACTGACAACATGATGTCAGAAGTTTAGTTACACCCACGCAACCCTGAAAAGAGAAGGAAAAAATGTCAAAGTTTAATGCACTGGAGGCTTTCGACTTTCCGCAACCAGCAGCATGGCCAGTGTGAATTCAGCGTTTCAATCTTTTCCACACTGCTACCAAGCTAAACAAAGAGGAAAGTGAGGTGCAAGGTAATTCACATACCAAGATTATATGCAGTGCATTTATGTTTGCAAAAGCTTCTCTCGGAGAAAATTACGATACTATTGCCAGTAAATTTGAAGAATATATTGCACTTTGGAGAAATGTTTTACATGAGATGGCTCACCAGCGGCAACAAAAAGCAGGAGGAATGATCTAAGCTTTTGTTAGGAATTTGTACAAGATGGCAGAATACTGTGAGTTTGGAGAGAACGAAGAAGAACAAATAAGAGATATAGTTGTTATAGGGATTGCAGTTCATGATGACTACCAAAAGGTGCAAAGTGTAGCAGAATTAACTTTGGATTAAGCCTTCCAGGCTGCCTGCCAGTCTGAGCTAATTAAGCAACAGGAATGTCAGCTGAAGGGAGTGAAGTTCAGCTCACACAGAGATGAAAGATGTGCCAATGGTCAGTAGCACAAAGTGAAACCAGAGGAGAGACAACCAGTCACAGAATGCACACGCTGTAATCACACACAGAAAGAATGACTGCCCTGTGTAAAACAAACAATTGGGAAATGCAATAACGTAAGTAATTTTGCAGCTGCATGCTAAACTAAAAATGTGAAAGAATTAACAGTCAGGGAAAGTGACATTGCATTTTTCCTCAGGTTTATAGTTAATAAGAGAGACCTTGATGAGAAATAGTGTTTCACTCCCCATACAAGACAAATCAATTATGTTTCAGATTGATAGAGGTCCATACTGTTGCACTCAGCATATGGAAGTATAAAACAGGTATTAGAAGTGAAGGTGGAAAAGTGAACTCTGTTGGAAAATACCTGGCAAGAGCCTGATGCAAAAGGAAAAAATGGTTTTCTATGTTTAGGTTGTGGAATAACCATTCACAAACAATCTACTGAGCCTCAGTGCTGCTTGTAAAATCAAATTGGATGAAGTCTTGAAAGTCTTGTTACATTGGAGATATTGTCTTTCTGAACTGTAAACCAGTCAAATTTGAGATTAAGTCTCATGCTGGACTCTACAGCATAGTCAACCCTCTCTTAATTCCCTTTCCTCTCCTGCCCAAAATAAAGGGGAAGTTATGGAACCAAAAGAATGGTATTCCCCTATGGTACCACTGGTTAAAAAGAACTGCAATGTAAGAATTTGAGTTGAAGTATCTAAATCAAGCTGTAGAATGTAAGTACTTACTTACTTACGGGCACTAAGCAAACTCCTGTCAATCATGAATAATCCACTGCATCCACTGAACAGTGTCATCTCCAGGCAGAGGAGTAGCTTCAGTGACAGACTTTTGTCACTGTCCTGCTCCACTGACAGACTGAGGAGATCGTTCCTCCCCCACACTATGCGACTCTTCAATTCCACCCGGGGGAGTAAATGCTAACTTTTTTTCATTTTTATTACTATTTAATTTAATATTGTTTCTTTGTATCAGTATACTGCTGCTGGATTATGTGAATTTCCCCTTGGGATTAATAAAGTATCTATCTATCTATCTATCTATCTATCTATCTATCTATCTATCTATCTATCTACTTACTTCATGCTTTCAGCATTATGGGATATTGCCCGTAGGTGCTAGTGTGTTCTCCACACTGGATGTCTCATCAAGGTTTTGGCTAATTCCATTAGGCCAAGAAAAAGCTGACCACTTTCATTACCCTAGTTGGAAGATAGTGTTTCAATAGGCACTACTCTGACAGTCTTTCAAAAAGAGATGACTAGATTTTTACTGGATGACACTGCAGTGGTCATTGATGGTATTTTAGTCTATTATAAAATCAAGCTGAGTATGATGAGAACTTTCAGGCTGATTGTAAAACAATAAAAGATTTGTTACTGAAATGGAATTGTGACAAATATTGTTTTAATAAATCAGAACTGCAGTACATTGTACATACAATATAAGCAGCAATGACAATACTATGTCAGATACTGCTAAAGTAATAGCCAATACTCCTTCAAACATGAAAATGCTGGGAATGATCAACTACCTAGGCAGATTTGTCCCTGGACCTCATTACTAAAGCAAGACCTAGAGTTAGATAGTGAATGTGGATAGTGGACAGTGGCAGAAGAGCAGGGCTTGAATGAGGTAAATCCCATGTTAGTCACAGCTCCTGCTCCTGCTTATTATGATGTCAGGAAACCAACCACAGTGAGAATGGCAGCAGTTTTGGCCAAGGTGATGCACTACTCCAAGTCAACGTAGACACAGTTTATACTGTTGCCTTCTGCACAAGAACCGTAACAGGAACAGAATGCAGATACGCTCAAATTGAAAAAAGAGTGTCTAGCAGCAGTGTGAGCAT
This sequence comes from Polypterus bichir lapradei, assembly GCA_026402145.1. NCBI lineage: Eukaryota > Metazoa > Chordata > Cladistia > Polypteriformes > Polypteridae > Polypterus > Polypterus bichir. The sequence goes on from JANRMT010062856.1 coordinate 77,717,914, forward strand.
GTAAGCGGTTTGCCGGGTACTTGCAAGGCATTGATGCATTTTGCCTGCAAACAGACCGCAAACTTTGATTCCATTGATTAACTCCTACAATGTTGATTGTATCCCCTTGAGATGTCAGCGCTTATTAATACAAATTCTGTAAATGCAAATTAAAATATAATGCAAATTCTATAGATGTATTCCCTTGACATTTCCAGTAGCTTGCCCAATCATAAATTACATCCACTCCTGCAGAACAATCACAAATTTGAAATGTGATTAGGGGAGTGTTTCAAATTCCCCCCTTCAAATTTCCAGTATTGACTACAATATGTACAGTTTAAAAAAGTTACGTTAAGACTAATGATGATTGATTAATTTACAGTGCTCTAACAAAACTTGATATATTTTATATTTTGTGCAGTTTAACCAATTTATGCTTTAAGAAGAAAAGAAACCAATTATATTCTATACAATTTCAATGTTTCTTGTTTTTTAAGTACCTTGTGACAGTGCTTCCAATAAAAGGTGGTATATTAGTCCTCCATCATTGTTCCACTGCCAAAAAATCCATCACGAACAGTCTGAATGACTTCCGCCCAGTGGCACTCACATCTGTCATCATGAAGTACTTTGACAAACTGGTGCGGGGTCATATCATCACCTGTCTGCCAGTAAACCTGGACCCATTTCAAATTGCTCATAAAGCAAAGAGGTCCACAGAGGATGCTGTGGCTACAGCTCTTCATGTTGCCCTGACCCACCTGGAGCAGCAGGGGAGTTACGTCGGACTGCTCTTTGTGGACTTCAGCTCAGCATTTAACACCATCCTCCCACAATGACTGGTGTCCAAACTGGCAGATCTGGGACTTCCATCACTCACCTGCAGTTGGATACTGGACTTCTTGTCTGGTCGCTCCCAGAGGGTCAGGCTGGGTCCCCACACCTCCACTGCTCTCATCCTCAACACCAGGATGCCACAGGGTTGTGTGCTCAGCCCACTCCTCTATATCCTCTACACATACTGTATGACTGTGTTTCCACCCACCACAGCAACAAGATCATAAAGTTTACGGATGACACGATGGTGATCGGACTCATCTCAGGCAAGGAACGTGAGCTGGCATACAGGGACAAGGTGGATCGTCTGTCAGAGTGGTGAAGAGTCAGTAACCTGCTCCTCAACACCACAGAAATGAAGGAGCTTGTTATTGATTTTCGAAAAAACAAAACTGACATCCAGCCACTCATCATTGGTGGGGCCTGTGTGGAGAGGGTACTGGTGTTCATGTTTCTGAGCATTGAGCTGGAGGATGACCTGACCTGGAGTGCCAACACCAAGGAGCTACTGAGGATGGCGCAACAGAGACTATATTTCTGAGAATCCTCAGAAAGAGCCATCTCCCTAAAAATCTGCTCCTTGCTTTTTATCACTGTTCCATCGAGAGTGTGCTCACATACAGACTGTACAGCTGCACTTCCTTAGAAAGGAAAGCGCTCCACAGGGTCGACATGACAGTGGAGTGAACAATTGGCTGTACCCTCCCCACTCTGGAACAAATCTACACCTCCCGATGCCGCAATAAAGCAATAGACATTTCACAGGATTCATCACATCTCGGTCATTGCCTCTTCCTGCTTTTGCTATTGGGCAAGAGATACTAGTTCAATGAAAACCAGGGCAAACCGCCTTAAAAACTATTTTTTTCCAAAAGCAATCATGGCCCTGAACTCAAATTAAAATCTATCTTAAATATTAATTATAAGATTAAGCTATTTCATGATTTCCAAAAGAATTTTTGGTGTTTATAAATTGTAAAGGAGTTACAGTATGTATGTAATAACTAGTGAAATTAAGTGAAATTAATATATTTATTATCATTTTTATCTTTATACAAATATATACTTTTTTCTATACATTCTTAATATGTTACCCTGAAGTGATATTTTATACATATTTCTTTTTAATAGATTCTTCTGTTAACTTCTGCATAATATGAATAACTAAAGATAAATGTAGAGATGTACAGTATGTTATTTGGTATTTGTGCTTTATAATATTGACACATTTGAAATTCACAGTTACGCCTTCCTGTGTTGCTGGTTTCTGTTATATATTTATTGGCCTTCTGTCAATAACCTTGGACATGTTAATGAAGAAATTCTTCTTGTGTTTCCTCACGGCTTAGATGTTGGGAAAATTTACTGTAAGTAAAATAGATTCACTCACTAAAGTTAAAAAAGGCAATTCCAAAAAAAGTCATTTTCTGATGATAACTGCAAGTATAAAACTGTATAAGACTCATACATTTATCTCTTCCATTTTTATTACAAAAAGCACCTGGTAGAAACTTTCCAAAAGAGCTTGACTGGTTGATATAAAGTATTCATCATTCACTGTTGCTTGAAATAGTCCTCTGGTGAAATAATAAATCAGATCTACAATTTTATTAGCTTGACTTCTCCAAAGTGTTATATTGTGGAATTTGTCTCCAGTTGAGGTTTGCTTCGAAAAACAAGAAGAAACTGAATATGATTTTGACTTATCTACTGCTCAAAGTGTAAAATTCCTTCTGAAATCACAGTGTATAGAAATAAAATGAGAATTGTTTAACATCAGTGTCCTGAAATAAAATGTGAATTTGAAATTTTACCATTTAAATAAATGCTTTGAAAACAAGAAATATTCATAGCCTTGGTATTTCTTTCAGAGTTAATGATCAGTTTCTGTAATTCTTATTCTGATCAGTTGCTCCTTTTTTGCCAATATTAATAATACATTTTGTTCATATAGCATATTTCTTATATGTTTGTATGCATGTGCAAATAATTTCTTTCTTTTTAAGAGGCAAAAAATAAAACATTTAACCCAACAAAATGTTTTTTTAAATTGTAAAATGTGATTTTAAAGGTTATTCATATTGCTCTTATAAAGCAAGCTCCTAAAGGTTGCAGAGTGATTTATTAAGGAGGCTAAAAACCTTAAAACTAATTAAGTAATCATGACCAGGTGGACTTATCTACAAGGTCTCGAACAAATACTAAATTGTTATCTTTACTGTTGTGTAGACTAGGGAAATTGCCTTTAAGTGTATACTGGGTAGTCTTTTTTTAAAATGAGACTAGCACATCTGTATCCAAGAGCCAATTCCACATTATTACATTCATTATAGTTATTATCTATTATAACTTGTTTAGGAGATGCCTTAACCCAAGGTGACTTACAAAAATAACATACTTACAAAGCAACTGATTATTTAGCAAGAAAGTATAAACTTGAGTGGCTCCAAGGAAGAAGTTCAAAGTTTCACATGATAAAATCCTTTGTTCTTGACTATTAGTAAAAACTTTACAATACAATACAATGCAGTCAGTCAGTCAGTCATCATCCAACCCGCTATATCCTAGTTGGGGAAAAAAAATGGAAGAAACCTTGGGAAAGGCAGTTCAAAGAGAGAAATCTTACCAGGTAGGTTGGGCATGCAGTGGCTGTCAAAAAGAAGAGGGTCAATACAATACAATACACAGAACAAAACACAAATATTCCTCAATACAGTATAATAGTAAAATAAAAATATCACAAGTTCAGAGCAGAATTTAACAATAGATGATATCACATAATATGATTTGGATTTACTGGAACTTTACTGGAAGGAGAATAAGTTGGGGAGAAGAAAGGCCACATACACAGTGTAAGCTTTTACATTTGCAAGTACTTCCACACATGTGTTTTATGTAATAGTCAAGCATTTTAGTGTAGTCTAAATTAAAAAGCCACCAATTCAGCTTCTACCTCTGTGTTACCTTGAACAAGTCACATACTTTCCTGTGCTACCACTAAACACAGGTGTATACAGTTGTACTAAGGATTGGTGCTTGTAAAGTACCTTGGGATTGTGTTTGAAATAAAAAGATGTTATATACATAGGAGGTTCCTGTTTTTTTTTTAATCTGGTTAATTCATTTCAGGATTGTAGGTATCAACCTCCTAAAGGCCATACTGTACTTTTTCCACCTGTAGGGAGTCATTGCCTATCCAGGCAGATTTATAGTAAAACAAGGAATGAGTCACCCCTCAATGGAATGGCAGACAGTAGCAAGGTATGCTCACAAATGAGCCCACACTCACTCATACTAGGAGCATTTAGAATTACCATTAAGAGAAGCATGCATATCCACTTATATAAAACCTAGGCTACCTTATAGAACACGTGAAAACTACCAGAGGCAGTAAAAGGCTTGTGAGCTGAATCAAGACCCCTGGGCTACTGAGTCAGCATCCAAAGGATTTGTCAAAGGGGATTGATAAAGCTTAAGACATTAAAAATCACATTAATCTGTGATGTGATCTGCTGTAATCGTTTACTTTTCACCTCTAAATGACAAAAAATACATTTATATTCATCCATTTAGCCATATTTATGGTATGCTGAGGCTCATAATGCAGTAGAATCTGTGGCAGGGTGTTGGAATATTGATTTTTTTTTCTTTAGTTCTAATATGTTTTCTTTTGTTTTGTTTTTTGTTTTTTTGTTGTTTTTGAGGCAAAGGTGATTATTTTTGTTTTATTTGTCAGACCTTTCCTAAGCCAGATTAAGTAGGTCCTGCAGAAATATGTAGTATAGGCCTCCATGTTTTTTCACTCCTGACTGGATTCTCTCAAAAGCAGCACCTATCCTATTTTCAGTAAGTATACCCATGTAGCCTTTTTGGGGAAATTAATGTTGACCTTTCCCAGCAAATCAACAGTCTTCTAGTGCCTTATTTATTTTTGTTCATTTATTTGACTCTTACATTTGCTGCCATCTTTGTTATTGTATATCTGTATAGTGTCTGACAGTCAACTTAATCTTCAGCTGGGTACCTTTATTTCCTTTCATGTTTTGTCTGTCAGGCTAATGAACACTATAAGCCAGTAGGTCGTACATTGTATTTGTGCAACCAGTTAGTCTCCATCCCAGGAAACTGCAGTATTTGTTGTCTTCTGGCACAGAGTCAGTTAGTTTTATAAAAATTAATGGCTACTCCATCTCCAGTTGTCTGGTTATTTCACGCTCGGCATCAGTTGCCCTATGTCTCTCTTAGTCTTCATGTTTCTCCTGCCCTGGCATGTGTTTCTTATTAAAGCAGATTGACGATTTATTTTGCAGCAGCTATTTTGTTGAGAATATGTAATGATATTATATCTCCTAGTTTGGTTTTAGCTTTCTGTCTGGTCACAAGCAAACCAAATAAAATACCAGCATAAAAAATTACAATTTCCTTTTTATTTGTCCAACTGGGAAAGAAAAACTTAAGCTGGTGTTTTTGACAGCTAGGTAGGTGATATGTTTACATATTTCTTTGTTGTAAAGCTGGCACCTCCCTCAAGTCTTTCTCAAACTTTTCTTTCTATTAAACTCTATACATTGGTAACACCTAAACATTAAAGCACTGCATGCTTGTACTTTATCTTGATTCATTGAAAATTTTTCTTTTAAGTTTTCATCTGGCCTAAAACCAAAATCTGAACTTAAAGTATTTTCTAGAAAAAAAAAACATTGTAAGATATAAAAGGGTATGAGAAATGAACATCTGACTGCCCACTTTAAGGGACTTTATACCCATCTGTGATGATTTCTGTTCTTTGAAGTAATGAGACTACTTTGCTTAAAACCAGGGAGGCATTCCAAGAAACCACAATCTTAACCAAAGCAATGTTAATTCATTACTTAGAAATGCATAATAAACAAATTTATTTTAAGAATGAGTTTCTATGGAAACGCTAATGAATATATGAAGACGTTCTTCAGAAACTGCTATATATCCATTTTAGCCAAAATGAGAAAAATGACCTTTGTTACTGAGATAAAATGCATATTAGAATATTGAAAACATAGGGTTATAATTGCTAAAATTTCTCTTGTAAAAATAAATTATATAAATGCAATTTTATAGAATTTTTTTTTTTTTTGTTTTTTTTTACTAAATTCTACACACACTCACTGTCCACTTTATTAAGTACATCTTGCCTGGTTGGACTACCTTTTGCCTTTAGAACTGCAATAATTCTTTGTGGCATAGATTCCACAAGGTGTTGTGAACATTCCTCAGGGATTTTGGTCCATATTGCCATGACAGCATCATGCAATTGCTGCAGATTTGTCGGCTGCACATCCACCATGCAAATCTCCCATTCCACCACATCCCAACTGTTCTCTATTGGATTGAGATCTGGTGACTGTGGAGGCCATTTGAGTACAGTGAACTCGTTGTCATATTCAAGAAACCAGTTTGAGATTATCTGAGCTCTGTGACATGGCACATTTATCCTCCTGGAAATAGCCATCAGAAGATAGGTACACTGGGGTCATAAAGGGAAGGATATGGTCAGCAGCAATACTCCGGTAGGTTGTGACATTGCTCTGACACCGGTTGTACAAGGACTGAACAGCCCTTATCAGGGGGTCCGGTACCCCATACTCCCAGATCACCCCCCACAGGATTCCCCGAGGGACACGGTCGAATGCCTTTTCCATGTCCACAAAACACATGCAGACTGGTTGGGCAAACTCTCATGCACCCTCCAGGACCCGGTTAAGGGTGTAGAGCTAGTCCACTGTTCTGCGATCATGACGAAAATCATACTGTTCCTTCTGAATCCGAGGTTCGACTGTCCAACGGACCCTCTTCTCCAGAACCCCCGAATAGGCTTTTCCAGGGAGGCTGAGGAGTGTGATCCCTCTGTAGTTGGAACACACCCTCCGGTCCCCCTTCTTAAAGAGGGGGACCACCACTCCGGTCTGCCAATCCAGAGGCACTGTCCCCGATGTCCATGCGATGTTGCAGAGACGTTTCAACCAAGACAGTCTTACAACATCCAGAGCCTTGAGGAACTCCAGGCGTATCTCATCCACCCCTGGGGGCCTGCCACCAAGGAGTTTTTTGACCACCTCTGTGACCTCAGTCCCAGAGATGGGGGAGCCCACCTCCGAGTCCCCAGGCTCTGCTCCATTATTGGAAGGCATGTTAGTGGGATTTAGGAGGTCTTCAAAGTACTCCCCCCACCGACCCACAACTTCCCGACTCGAGGTCAGCAGCGCACCATCCCCAACATATACAGTGTTGACACTTAACTGCTTCCCCCTCCTGAGACGCCGGACAGTGGACCAGAGTCTCCTCGAAGCTGTCCGAAAGTCGTTCTCCATGGCCTCCCCAAACTCCTCCTATGCCCAAGTTTGTACCTTAGCAACCACTGAAGCCGCATTCTGCTTGGCCTGCCGGTACCTATTAGCTGCCTCTAGAGTCCCACAGCTTGACGGCATCCCTCACCGCCGGTGTCAACCAACGGGTTCTGAGATTGCCGCCACGACAGGTACCAACCACCTTACAGCCACAGCTCTGGTCAGCCGCCTCAACAATAGAGGCACGGAACATGGCCCATTCAGACTCAATGTCCCCCACCTTCCTCGGGATGTGGTCGAAGTTCTGTTGGATGTGGGAGTTGAAACTATTTCTGACAGGGGACACTGCCAGACGTTCCCAGCAGACCCTCACAACACATTTGGGCCTACCAGGCCTGACCAGCATCCTCCCCCACCATCGATGCCAACTCACCACCAGGTGGTGATCAGTTAACAGCTCTGCACCTCTCTTCACCCGAGTGTCCAAGACATGTGGCCGCAAGTCCGATGACACGACCACAAAGTCGATCATCAAACTGAGACCTAGGGTGTCCTGGTGCCAAGTGCATATATGAACACCCCTATGCTTGAACATGGTGTTCTTTATGGACAATCCGTGACGAGCACAGAAGTCCAATAACAAAACACCGCTCTGGTTCAGATCAGTGTCAGAGCTTGGTCTGCATTGCCAGCAGTAAGTCGAACCCGTTCCAGTGAGAGTTGGACTCCACCAGGGCTGCCCTTTGTCACCGATTCTGTTCAAAACTTTTATGGACAGACTTTCTATGCGCAGCCAGGGTGTTGAGGGGGTCCAGTTTGGTGGACTCAGGATTGGGTCACTGCTTTTTGCAGATGATGTTGTCCTGTTTGCTTCATCAGGCTGTGATCTTCAGCTCTCTCTTAATCGGTTCGCAGCTGAGTGTGAAGCGGCTGGGATGGGAATCAGCACCTCCAAATCCGAGACCATGGTCCTCAGCCAGAAAAGGGTGGAGTGCCCTCTCAGGGTTGGGAGCGAGATCCTGCCCCAAGTGGAGGAGTTCAAGTATCTCGGGGTCTTGTTCATGAGTGAGGGAAGAATGGAGCGTGAGATCGACAGGTGGATCGGTGCAGCATCCTCAGTGATGCGGGCTCTGCATCAGTCTGTCTTGGTGAAAAAGGAGCTGAGCCGTAAGG
>JANRMT010062856.1:77766228-77804843 GCA_026402145.1 Polypterus bichir lapradei
CACATACTTTGGTAGTTGACCCAGAAAAAGGTTTTCTTGATTGCATAGTCGGATTCCCACGGACATACTGAATACTTTCATATTCACCTTTTCCACAGGGTATTTAGCAGTGGCTGTTGTAACGGCATGAGCGTGCCCTAATTTCACGGCCGGTGAAACTTTTACTTTTTTTACAAACAGGGAGGCTGATGTTATGATTACTTTGTAACGTTCGGCATCACCAGAAATTAAGCAGAATTCATCTTTGTTCCGAACCATTTTAATCTTCACGTCTATGCCATTCAATATTAGTTTTTCCTGGAAAAAGAGAACTGTATGTATGTGCCCCAGAAGTTCAACAGTACTGCTGCCGGTCGTATAGGCGCTTCTTTTATTAAAACCGATGTTTTCTCCATCGGGGTCTCTCTCTTCCAATTTGTTAAGTGTATCTTTGTAAAAAAGTCCTGTAGCAAACTGAGAACAAAGAGTCTCCTGGCTGTAATTTAGCATGCCTTCTAAGACGGCTCTGTAAGGATAACAATTTGAACTCTGCGATATTAGGCGGTCCCCCAGGGTAACATCAACTTGCAAAAACAAACTGGCTATAGGGTAGTTGACGAATCCAACCTTTGCATCGGCAGGTATGTTAGTCCCGTCAGCGTTCACTATCTTGCCCCTTAGGTGTAGAAGAGTGTTATTCAAATCAAGGTAATCTTCCCCATTTCCGGCTATGAGAAATTCTAGCGGAGCTACTTCAGAGAGGGCTGAGAGAGGTGGAACTTCAACGTATATACTTTTATCTACACTCGTTTGAGTGAAAGGCACAGTAAACAGATCCAGTTCAGATTTGACACACTCTTCAGACATTCTGTGTATGAAAGCCATCTTCTCTTAAAAAATGTCTCTCTTCCTCTTCTTGCTTGCTTTAGTCTTGTTCCTCTTCTGAAGATGTTTAGAAAATGCTGTAAAAATAGTGCGCTTTGACTTTTTAGCTAGCTGAGCCTCACGCGACCCCAGTGTTCTCTTGAGTTTTGTCTTTCTCATGACCATCAAGCCCGCTCCCTCCTGCTTTTCTAGGACTCCACCTGCCGCACTGAATATAGCCCCGGTGATCACATCTTTTACAATATTTTTAGCTGTGGATTTGATATGTGGTTTTGCGATGTCAAAGCCTTTTTTCAGAAGAGGTAAAACTCTTCTAAACAATCCTCGAAATATACCGCCAATCCCCCCACCATACATCACAGGGGATCCAGAGAACCCTGGTAATCCGTTACCTGCTTGGGTCTGATAATATTGGATGTAAGGTGTCGGGTCCTGGTAAGACCTCATTGTTTCAGTCGTGCATACAATGCCTGACGGGCCTGAAATGTAACTTCACTATCACCTTACCAAACAGAAATGGCACGTTTTTGTTCTGGTCCGTCTTTATTTCAATAGTCACTGTGTCAAAATGATTCTTCCTGGCTGGCGCATAATGTGGCTTATTGTATGTGATGGTTGTAATTTTATTAGCCTGATCCTCTATATGAACGCACCTCAAAAGGGGTACGTAGCTGTCTCCGACTCTCTGATTAGATACCATGTCCCCGTACACGTACAACGTGTAAAAGCCAGCCCTGATGTCTGTGGGGAAAGGAGCCTTGTAAGTTAAACCCCGAGTCTGATCAGGATGCGCTCCTAATATTCGACCCAGCTGTCCTTTTAAGTGTATAGTTTCATCCTTTTCACCTGGTACTACATAGACTCTTCTTTCCAAAGCATTATAACTGAATTTCGCAGGGTTCTCAGAAGGGACAGTTTCAGCTGCTACATCTGTCAAAGTGGGTAGGCTTAAGGTTGTCGAATTCATAAAAGACAGTAGGTCGTGAATACCTTCGTAATATCCACATGGAATGTAGTAATATTCTTTTACCCCCAGAGCTGAAACATAGAATTCGTTATCTGGTTTGTCTATGGTATTCCACGTGTGTGGGTACTGTATTTCTGCTAGACCGAATTCCCAAGAACCTTCTAATTCTATGGGTTTAGCAAGCTTCGTCGTGAATTTGGAAATTGTGTTGTTAGGGAAAATGTCTGAGGAGGCGTTGCTCGGTAGAGTCACAAAAAAACTTTTGCGCTTCATCATATACCGCTAGAGAATGATGAGTCGATTAGGAGCGTTCTGGATTTTATTGAACATCTTGGGCCTGGCCCTCCGGTATCCAACTGTTAAATTTTTCTGGGCAGCTGAGCCATTTGACTAAAATGAGTCGTTTTTTATTCTTAACTTTCCTAGCCAGTATTTTTTCGATCCTGTAAATGTCTGTGCTTTTGACTTTAATTTTCTGCAATTCAGGGTTGTAAAAGGATCCTACGATCTCTTCACCATCGTAGTCTTTCAATTAGTACACCACCGGTGACCTAGGTACAAGTTCAGATATCGTAAAGATTTCATCTGAAAATGTTTGTTCGTAACCTTTCTCAAAAGGATGTCTGGTTTTAGACACCCTAACTGTGTCTCCTACTTTGAACTTAAACAACGGCGAACCCGGGGGTTGGCCACACCATATAAGTTTTTGAAAACTTTCCAGGAATTTAAAGTGTTTACATCGGAAGGAGCCATTTTTATGCTTCGATGATAACTTTTGTTGTAAGAGTATACTAGATCCGGCAATTTATCGATGTAGGTTCTTGTATTATACGCGCTAAAATATTTCCACATTTTAGATTTTAGTGTGCGTTAAATCTCTCCACTACGGAGGCCTTTAATTCGTTTCCTGTGGTGAAATGTTTTATTCCCATCTTCTTTAACAGCTTTTGAAAATCTCAGTTGAAAAACTCTTTCCCCTTATCCGTCTGGAGCTTCTTTGGCGTTCGACCGGCACTCAGAATGTCTTGGAAGGCTCTTGTCACTTCCTTACCTGTTTTCCTCTTCAGGGGCTGTACCCAAGCGTACTTAGAATGTACATCGATACAGGTTAACAAATATTTATAACCCCGATTATGCTCGGACACATTTGTCATGTTAGCTAAATCCATCTGCCATTGCGAGTCTATATCAGATACATAAACCTTATTTCTCCTAAAATGCCTTCTAGCTGGTTTGTGAATTGTATAAGCATATTGACCGGATAACCAATCCGACACCTGCTGGTCATTACTTTTCTGACCCGAAACCTCAAGAGCTCTTTTGAGAGTCTTTTCCCCCAAAGCTGCCAGGATTTGCCGGGTTATAATAAACTTTTTTCATGTAACCCTCCATCATCGGCGGTGAAAGAAAAATGTCAGTGATTTAAAAATCAAATGGTTCTTTATTGGTAATTTTCAAAACAGCATGATTAAAAACATTATTAAAATTTCAAAACAGAATGATTTAAAACAGACAAAAAACATATTATAGCACAGGCACATTGAGTTCAGACACTTCATCTGATTTTTCTATGTCGTATTCCCCGTAAAACCCCAAAGGTGCATCGGTCATGTCAGGTACAGAAAAATGCCTTTTAGAGAAAGCATCGGCTATTTCACGTATTTTAAAGTAAGAGGGATCGTCCATGTTGTGAAAGGCTTGTACAATAGCCTCATTAACAGAATGTTAATTTTCCAGATCGTCAATAGGATTTTGAACAAATGAATGAACCTTGTGAAAAGGCGGAAAGATGTTGAAGCAACCCAGAGTCTTTATGACCAGGCTCCTGAGCCACGGTTTGTGGAAAACAGTTAGAACCCCTCGAAAGCGGCCAACCTGATAAACAAAGTCAGGCTCAAACAGACACGTATGCTGCGTCTGGCTGGGGTGATCTATCAAACAACCTTGACAGGTACTTTTTAGGTCCCGATCGACTATTATGTCCAACAGAGCCGCAATCAGACTCTTGATCAGTTTCAGAGTCTTTTGAAGAGTTTCACCCAGGGTCCCGTCAGTTTGTTCAAGGTCCATGCCCTGATAATCAATATCCTGGGCCGATGTCTTCCAAGCTGACAGAGCCTCTACCAGGTCATCCACGGCCTCTTCTTGCCGCATGGCCTGCATGGTTATCTCCTCAGCAGGGACAAAAACGTCAGGTACTGTACGGTTCTCCAGGAGACTGTCCAACCAATACATATCATCGGTGGCGGGTAACTGAGGCTCAGGCCAATAGATCTGGTCAGTTGAAGGCATCAGAAGATCCGGCCAAGACGGCAGGTCTGAAGGAGAGTTGTTAGGAGCAGAGTACCTGGAGTTAGGTACGATGTCGTCGGGCCAAAACAGGCAATCGGGGGGCGCCGTCTGTTCCATAGACCAACATGACTGATCAGGAGCATAGCTGGCGAGGTGCTGGTTGTTACCCGGCCAAACACATCGTTGGTTGTCAGCATCTGGTCTGCAGCAGAGTAGCAGGGTTGTAGGTTAGGGTCGGTCATCATAATCTCGCCTGTAGTAGAGTAGGCGGTGTTGGCTTGAGGGTTAGCTGGCCAAAACATGTAGTCAGCGGCGGACGTATGTTCCATAAAACCGGAGCTCGGTTCTTCGGAGCGCATTACAATGTTGAGGACTTCTGCCACCTCAGAGGCCAAGAGAACAGGGAGAAGACCGGCCCAGCTAGCATCATCTTCGGTAGGGTAATTAGTTGAAGACATATCGATAGTAATTTAGGTTAATGTAATCTATGAAAAAAACCTCTCTATTTATTGCCACTCACTTAGGGGTGGTTGTCTCCCAATTTTCTTCCCCCTCCTCCGAGCATGAATTATTCAACAGGCTAAACTCCTCCTCCAATTTTCTTTTAATTCTTTTCATTTGGTCAGACAGTTTTCCTTGATAAATAGCCTCATCAATATTTGGAATAAGAGCTTTAAAAAAAGTCCAGTCTTTTATAGAAAAATGAATTTCACTCACTCCTTCCTTTATCTCATTTTCTTGATCTTCCTCCCACTCTTCGTGATCGGCATCTTTATATTCGGGAAGGATAGGATCCTTCTTGGAAACCACCACTGTGAGATGTCCCTCAGCATTTCTTTTTACTTCTACTTGGCTCAAAGCACAATTAGAATCGTACCAGGCAGAGCTGAAGCGTGGTTCCCGTAACTCAGTCTTTCTGGACACCCTGTTTGTTTTCAGTTTCTTAGGAACGTTCACAAGACCGTCCATTCTGTTTGCTTTTGTCTGTTGCGGCGTTTTCACTAAATGACTAGAATTTTATACAAGAACTTTTTTGTCCCCTCCCACAGTCGGGGGTGAGCAGCGGTGGAGCGACACGCCTCTCCCCTAACCCTATAGGCAGTTAGAGAGACAAAGGCGTACTTCGTGAGTGGGTGTATTGTTAATGGGGCATGATAAGGGATCGGTTTACGAAAGAACCACCCTAAAAGGCGGGGCTTAGAGATGATCAATTATGACGGTGGTCCAACCCTTCATTACCCTCCCCCACCCCTAGGGGCAGAGTATATTTCATACTTTCATATTTCCATAAATTATATTAACAAACTATATTATCATATTTTGCATATTTTCATAAATCATATTTTCATATTTTGGGGCAGGGCTTAAAGTCATCAATCATATTTGGGGCGGGGCTTAAGGTCATCAATCATCCGTGTGACATTAACTGTCTGTATAACTACTGATGTTCTTTATTTACTCCATCTGGTTGAGGCTCAGTATGTGAACAACAAGGCAAGTTTGAATAATCTTAAGAGAACAGCTCCTGTTATCACTTACAGTAGGTTCATGTATGTATAGCAGCTTGTAAACAGTTCAATCCCACCAATGAGTACTTACATAAAAGGCACATTCTAGCAATGCCCCTCTGCCATTAAATATCATCCAAAGATCCCAAAATAGTGCATCGTTAAATCTTGTCTATACATTTGGTTTACGGAATAAGACGTTTTATATGTAAACTGTTATCACAGAACAAAGCACAATGTTAAATGTTATGATCTCATTTCCTACTATAAAGTGTTCTGGTACAAATAAAATCAGGATGTCCCAGTCTAAGCACTTTTAAGTACTTTTTTCCTTTTCCCTTATATTTTCTATGTTCTGGTCTTCCTGGATTAAGGTAAATCCTTCCATTTGTGCATATGGCCCTGCCCAGTGATAACTGTTTTTTGTAGGACCTAGAGGTCTTTGATAAAATGTTGCCCAAGGTCACATGGCAAGATGAGTAGCCATAACAACTGCACCACATTAATATTTTAGTCATGGCCAAGAAGGATAAAGAGACAAAGAAAAATACTCTGAGTCAATGGAAATGACACAAAAACACTCATAGTCTTACCAAAATAGAACTTTAGAGAACCAGGATGATTCTAAAAGACTGATTGAGGATATGTTTCTCAGACAGACTTGATAAGCTTTTATCAGTTTTTCTAAATTTTTTTAACTTCATGAATGGTTAACCGGAACACTTTTGGTACTTACAGTTATAATATAAAACTACTGTACTGTATATGCTAGGAATGACTCCAAATTGCTTTAGAAATGTATAATTGTAATAAAAAAAGCTGCTGCTTGTGGGAAGAAATGTGGTTGATAAAGTTCCAATGTAACACAAACGTTGGCCCAGTAAAATCTCTGTTAATTAAGATTAGAGTTCTCAAATCGACAGTATGAACTAACTAGGTCCAGGTTTATTTAGCCTCTGTGTGATAAAAATCAGATCAAAGTAGTTTACTGCATCATTACCTCCTGGATTAGGGTTGAGCAATGACCCATTTTGTCAACTGCTTTTGATTCCCAAAGGAGTGCCTTATCCAGAACAGTTTTCTGCAAAAGACCATAAGATCTATTCTCTGGGGCTATGTAGTTGATTAAATTCACTAATGAGCTGATAACTGATTAAATAAGGAGACAAGAAGGAATATAAAGCCTAGGGAGAACAGGACATATATCACATAGCGTGAAGTTTTCTATTTAGTTGTAGGATTGTCTGCATATTCAAGGTTTTTGACTCTACAGCAAACTGACTTTTATGCTCAGCTTTTACCAACTAAATACTATAAAAGTTTGCAGTACACATGAGATTATAACAGTTTTCCTTAATACTCTAAGGCATTCAAAATATTTAGAATAACCGCATAATTTATAGCTTAGTTTATTTCAAAAACAATTTTTATTGGTGTTTATTGCTTACTTATGTTATTTTGCCAGCTGTCTTGTGTATTTATTCTTTATTTATATGATTGACTCTGAAGAATAACTTAAACAGCTGCTGACAGCTTTGAAATATCTGATTTATTATGAATAAATAACTGCTTACAAGATTACAAGGTGTATGTGTTTATTTTAAATTTGCAGCATTGTTAATGGTGCTATAGAAAAATGTTCATTGAGTGATTTAATGTCGTTCTAAAATTAAACTATATCTTTATTTACTGTGTTGTACATTATTCAGCAATATTTGCTGCAAAGATAAATTGTGGCACAAACAATATTCCTCTAAATACATTTTGTAGATTTTGATATTGAAATCAGTTTAAAGAGCTGCAGGATAACTGCCTCAATTGCACAGACAATGCAGTAGCTTTATTTCACACTTTTGTATAAATCATATTCTCCAGGCATAAATTAAATGCAGGTTTTATGACAAGAGAATTATCAACTTAGAATGCGTTTGATGTTGGCAAATTCAAAAACATGTTTATTTAAGGTTGCTCAATTTATGTATTCATGAGTTTTAATCAGATTTAGTTTAGCAGTCCTGCTTGGTTTGCCTCTTGGGTTCCTGCATACAAAGAGTGTTTTTGCCTCAATGTTAGAGGCTTCCTAGGTTTTTTTTTTTTTGACAGTTATGCTTTACCATTAAAACTCCTCATGGAGTGGACTACCTTGTTTTAGACAAAATTATTCAAGCATATTGTTGTCCTGGAAATATCCTGGAAGTAAATCCTAAAATTCTACCTACTCTTGTTCCATTCATGCTCATGCTGGAGTAATTTTGAGTCGCTAGTTAACCTAATCTACTTACATTGATCAGTCACAAGAATAAAACCACCGACATGTAACATCAATAACATAGATCATCTTGTTACAATGACACCTGTCCAGACAGCAAGTGAACAGTCAGTTCTTGAAGATGATGTGTTAGAAACACAAAAACAGGCGAACACAAAGGTCTGAGCAACTTTGACAAGGGCCATATTGTGATGGCTAGACGACTGGGTCACAGCATTTCCAAAATAACAGGTCTTTTGTGATGTTTGCAGTATGCAGTGGTTAGCATGTGCTGAAAAAATAAAATGGATCCATGGAGGCACAACCTCACAATTTACAGGACATAAATGACCTGGTGGTAATGTCTTGGTGCCAGATACCACAGAACGCCTTCAGTGTCTTGTGGAGTCCATGCTTTGACAGGTCAGAGATATTTTGGTGGCACAAAGGGAACCTACAATAGGGAGGTAGTTTTAATGTTATGGGTGATTGGTGTATCTCAAGAATATGGAAAATAATTCAGATTGCCCAATCCCAGGAAGACATGTACTGAATTTATGAACTCCCAGGATGTTGGATCCATGAAGCATCAGTGCCAAACTTTGCTATACCATAACTATGGATAGACATAATGAAATATACTCTTGAAACCTGAAACAGTTATCCACAATATAGATAAGATATCTGCAAAGTCTGAAATCCACTCCTGCCCATTTTTTTTCTTTTACAGATTTTCGATGATAGTGTGGTTTTATTGTGTCCGAGTTGCTGTATGGACCACAATTCAATGGGGTCAACTAGTTTTGAGTGGATTATAATGGGACAATGATTTTTAAGTGTCCCTAAAGGACTAGGAAAAGTGTTTACCAGATAAGATGGATTAATTAGTGTGGCCATAAATGTGAACTGAGCTGGTATAGTGGTTGGGACTGCTGCCTTACAGCACTCCTCCTTGAGAAAAGAGTAATAGAATGAAATATTAGAACAGTAAACATTTTGCAAATATTTTGCAAATAGTGGCAACAGGAGCAGGAAGCATGAATTTACAGAGGCTTGGTCCCCACAGATTTGACAGTGGATACACACCTCTCTTGAACTGAAAAGTAGTTTGATTCTGAAAAGTAGCTTGATTCTTCACATCCTTCTGTTTGCATCAACTGGACAACACTCTAGGTAATACTATATTAAAGATGTTAGCTTATGTATTACACACAGGTCACATACAAGTCAATACAAAAATACATTACTATTATAACAAGAATACACTGACACATTTTAAGTTTCCTTCTAAGATTGTGTTTTGTGTTTTAATGTATTTGCAAGTTTTCTGCCAATTTTTAGCCCACCACTAAGATCAGCATTATTTACTGTACTTAGGTAGGCTGTCCTGTCCAAGAATAACATTTATTTCAAAAGCACATTTTCACACACAGGATATAAAGTGATTTACATGATGTCAAACAAATAGTTACAGACAAAGAAAAGCTAATTAAAATTAGATAAGAATAATGAATACATAACATGTAAGAAAATAATACTTACATAAGCTAGATCTGCAAATAAAGAAAAAAAGAGTCCTTATATATATATAATTTCTTTTTATGATGAGAACAGATAGCTAGGAGGATAGAAAAAAAAACTAGTTGAGCTGGAGAAAAAAAAATCTCCAGGAGTTCTAAGGCCAGAAGACCATCCAGCCTCTATTGGACATTCTACCTAACATAAACCAGGTTTCCATCCAAGGAGTTTTTGCGAAAAAATATTTAGCGCTTCAAATTTTAGCTGATGGAAATGCTAATTATCGATAAAATGTTGTACATGTCGACATTATATTTTTCCCGTTTAACTTTAGCGCATAAATTCCATATCGATACTTCAGATGTCGCAAAAACTACATTGGAAACACTTTTTGTCGGAAAAAAAGGGCTTTAACGCAAATAAATGTGTCACATGATACATTTTCATCACGTGCAATCAAAACGAGAATAGCGGAGCGGTTCGCATGGTCTGATGAAGAGACTCGTTATTTCTCGTGATGAGCCAATGCAGTAGCGGATAGGCTGGGTCTCCTGCTACTAAAAGGGGTAACTGATCTCCCTCCACATCAACTGTAGCCTGGGGGTGTCTCTCAGGATGTCTAAATAATACAAAAACCGCAAAGGTAATTTACTGTGCCAGTCAAAATATTTAATAAACCGTGTGTTTCATTATCTAAACATTTTTTTCTTATTATTAAATGGCAGTTGTTTTAGCATATATGAGAAATTGTATCATTAATATTAACTTTAGTTTTTTTTTGATTAAACGTCGTTATTTTGTATTAATTCAAATTTCATTTTTAATTAAAAACCTTAAGGGAAGCAGGTTACAGTACTAATTCAGTTGTTATCGCTCTGAGTACAGATCCGATGCTGCAAACACAGCTGCATCATGGGCACTTCCAGGAGTGCCAACGCAAATGTCTCGTATCATGCACCTGTCATCAACAAGGGCCTGGAGAACAATAGATGGCCACCCATTGCGATTAATGTAATCGCGGTAGCCTTCCGTCGGGGGAAGAATAGGCACATGCGTGCCATCCAGCGCACCATAAATCTGTGGCACAAGATGCACCAAGGAATTGCGGTATGCAATTTCACTGGCCTCCGCTACAGTCGGAAGTCTGATATAACGCCGAATTAATTTTTCTTTAATAGCGGAGCACACAGCATATACACATCGATGAACAGTAGTTTTACTATCCCTGAAAGTTTCTCCAACTACTCTATGCTCGGCGCAGGTTGCCAGCTTGTAAAGGGCGATGGCAATCCGCTTTTGGGTTGGAACCGGTGGTCGGTGGCAACCTGTGATGGGCGCAACATCAGGACTGATGAATCCACACAACATCTCAAACGTCGGCCGTGTCATTCTAAAATGTTGCAGCCAGAGATTTTCTGTGAAGTGTCTCTCCACCACCTTCTCCCAGAAGGTCTTATTCCGTCGTCTCTCCCATACCCGTGGGTTTCATCGCACTGGGGTACTTTCTTCGAGCTCTAGGGCTATCAGACAAGCAACTGCTTCATTCTGCTGTCGTCTTCGGATATCATGTACAATTCCAATTATTTGTGAAACTGAAATAACAGTAAGCTGGCAAATTTAAAAAAACTGCCTAAATTATCTCTCCATTTCTTTGTTTCTTTGTTTAGTGGAGGGGGTGTAACGTGGAAAACAAAAGGTAGATAATTTGCGACATACACAAAATTATGTATGGAAACGGCTCAAGGGCAGATTTTTTTCGCGATACAACAAAACTTATGCGACAGTTCGTTTTGGGGGGGATGACGTCATCACGCACACCAGTTTATCGATAAAAAGCCAGTTGGATGGAAACAGGCTGAAGACAGCAAATTTCGCACATTTTTTTTACGTATATTCTGTTTGTCGATAACAAAACGTCGCAAAAAACTGGATGGAAACTTGGCTACTGATACTCTTAAGTAGTTTCTTAATGGCTTTTTTTAATGATTTGTATTAGAGGATTTGAAGAAGTGGGCCTTACAAAACAAAACAAAAAACAAACAAAACAAAAGACACCAATGGAGAGGTGTGAAAGAATTTAAGGTGGCCCAGGATTATGAAGTTTTTTGTAGGCTTCATGGATTCTAGTGTTGAAAAGTAGGTTTTTAGGAGTTTTTTTGTTTTTGTAATAATGCTTGGTGTATTTCTGTTGGTAATATATTCCAGAATTTTTGTGCATAACAGCAAAAGGGTACCTCGCCAGTTCTTTTATGGTTGGATCTTAGAATAATAAGCCGACCACTATTAGAAGGTATAAGGTTACAACTTAGAATGTACAGGAACAGGCACTTCAAAATGTATGAAGGAACAAGATTATTTAAGGCTTTATGCGCCATTACCAATGGCAACCAATGTAAGAACACTAAAATTGTTGAGATGTGCTCAGATTTTCTTTTTTCTGGTTAATATTCTTGCTGCTGTATTCTGAATTAGATGCAAGCCATTGATGTCTATATTAGGTAGTCTAGTTGGGAGTATATTGAAGTAATCTACTTGACTAAAAACAAAAGCTTGAACCCATTGTTAGCTGCTACAAGTCTGTGACTGCATGCTGGCCTTGCAAAGCATCATGGAAAGAAAAAACAGTCTGGGAAAAAAACAGTTTATCTAAGCTGACCGCATGACAAATTTTCAGGACAAAATGTGGCAAACCCAGTAAATCTGCTGCAAAAAAATAAGGTGAATTTCACCCATCAACACTAAATATAACTCATGACATTTTTAATCAATGACACAGTAAACATCAACACAAACTGGTTTAAGAAAAAAAAATTCATACCAAAAGGCCCAGAAAACAAACAATTTAAGCTGATCAGTTCAGCATTGCTTGAGAATTCCTATTGACCTTAAGTTTGCAAAATACCATCGATATTTGAAGGCACTATCACTTTTATTACATAGCTTTTCCATTATTGTTGTTAGTATATTTTTATTCTCTATGTGTAGCAAGATACAAAAAAATCAAACAGAAAAAATTGAATGATTTTTTTCCTTGTGATTGCTAGACCATTATATCTTTTTCTCAACCAGTAGACATGAGTAATATACAACCACTGAATCAAACATCTTTGCCAAAAATAGTCTAGTGTAAAACATCAAATTTCAAAAAAGAACAGTGGTGTCTCAAGGCAAACAAGATATGTGCAATGCCTGGCAGAAAATGTGGAAAAACATACTCACTGACAACAACCATAAAGTGTACAGCATGAAACAAACAAAAGATCCCTGCCCTAGGCATTTCTTTCCCAATCCAGGGCTCCAAAATTTGCTTTTCTTTAAAAAGCACAAACAATCAAATTTCTGACACTGAATGACGTTTGGGCTGCTCTTATACAGAATAGCATGAAAAAGTACAAAATAATACAGTAGAGACTTTCTCCTCCAGATTGTAAGACTGTAAAAAATATTTTTTAAAAGTAACACAAAATTTATTTTTAACCAACCTTCACCTGTGCTTGTGTTTTTTTGTTGAGGAAAAAATTGTAAAGTTCCACCTCGCATCTACCTCACTTACTCCATTTAAATTAAAATAACATGCCATGATCCAGAAAAATCAACAGATACAAAAATGTTTCATCAGATGTTCAGGCTAGACTTAGATATACAGTTTTAAACTCTTATGTATTAAACAAAACTGTTTAGAAAACAACTTTTTTCTGATCAAATATTTATTGAAAGTTTAATTATTTATTGAATATTATTCAAGTCAAGTCAAGTTGGGGAGCATGCACTGGTACAGTGCGTTGCCGCACCCACTACACGACAAAACAACTCGGGATCCCAGTTTGCAACCCCCCAGGCAGACATGCGATCCAGTCCCACCCTCCAGAAATAACCCTCTATTTGCTGCAGCCAGGTGTTACGTGGGCGACCCCTTGGCCTGGTCCAGCCACTCGGGTCCCCAACAATGAGGATCTTACAAGCCGGATCACCCTCGGGGAAACGTGCCACATGGCCGCAGTGCTGTAACTGACGCTCCCTCACAATGCAGGTAATGTGCCTCATTCAGGACTACATGAGCCACCGCTCATTCAACACAAAGTCAAACCAACGGTATCCAAGAATTTTCCAGAGAGACACAGTACCAATAGAGTCCAGTTTTCGTCTCAGGTCACTGGATAGTGTCCATGTCTTGCAACCATATAGCAAGCACCAGAACTCTAAAGACTTGGACTTTTGTCCTTTGCAATAAATATCGGGAGCGCCACGCACCCCTTTCCAGAGACCTCATGACCCCCCCATGCTCTCCCAATTCGTCTACTGACTTCATAGGAAGAGTCACCAGAGACATGAATGTCACTGCCAAGGTAAGTAAACCTCTCAACAAGGTCAACACTCTCTCCGCAAACAGACACACTGCTGATGGCTATGCCCACAAGGTCATTGAAGGCCTGGATCTTGGTTTTTATCCAGGACACTCGCAAGCCCAGACACCTCACTTAGTCTCTCAAGCGTCCCGATCAGAACCTCCATTGACTCTGCGAAGATCACAGCATCGTCAGCAAAGTCAAGATCCGTGAATCTTTCTTCACCAACAGATGCCCCATAGCTGCTGGACCCCACGACCTTGCCCAACACCCAGTCCATACAAGCATTGAACAGAGTAGGAGCAAGAACACACCCCTGACGAACCCTAGAATCAACTGGGAAAAACTTAGAGGTCCTGCCTCCACTCTGCACAGCACTCACAGTACCAGTGTAGAGGCCGGCCATGATATCCAGCAACCACGAGGGGATCCCGTGAACCCTCAGGATGTCCCACAGGGCGGCTCAATCAACTTAGTCGAACACTTTGCAAAAATCGACAAAGGCTGCAAAGAAACTTGGCCGATATTCACGTTTCCGCTCAATTAGAACCCTCAGTGCCAGGATGCGGTCAATGGTAGACTTCTTAGGTGTAAAACCAGACTGTTCTGGTCGCTGGTAGGTTAGCAAGTGATCACAGATCCTATTGAGGACAACTCTAGCAAGGACTTTACCCAGCACCGAGAGCAGTGTTATCCCCCTGTAGTTGCTACATTCCAGGCGATCACCCTTCCCTTTCCAGATAGGGATGACGTCCCATTTTCCAGTCAGTTAATAGTTGATATAGCATATTATTGGGCGGCAAATATACAATATATAAAAACATGGACATTGACACAAATAAATGAACACACACAGGTTTGGTCCATAACTGAAATAAAATCATTGCTTTGTACATCAGTAAATACAAGTTATCATCAATATACTATCAACCCAAATGTCCTTCATTAACTCAGAATATGGAACCAATGTACTTCAAGATAGGGGAGGTTTTATCTGCGGCTCCTCTACACGATAACCACTTTTTTACATCCTCTCAAACGTACACAGTTTTTAATGTTTGGAAAACATACAGGATTAAATCACTTAGAGATTTGTACATTAACAATGTCTTTGCATCCTTTGAACAATTACACTCCAAATTTAGCTTTCCATCAACACAATTCCACTATACCCAAATAAGAAACTTTGCTAAACAAATTCTGCCCAATTTTCTTCACCTCCCACCTACTTAGAAGAAGAAATACTGATCAGTCTTGAAGACTCAGACATCATTTCTATAATATATAAAAACATTTTAAAGTCCCTTCCTTTCAAAGATCTCAAGAGTACAGTGGGAAAAGGATCTCTTATTCAACATTTCAGGTAAGGAGTGGAAGGCACCCATGCACAGAATTCACTCTAACTCAATATGCGTAAAGCATACAGTTATTCAATTTAAAATCTTTTATCAAGTGCATCTGTCTCATTTAAAATTGTCCAAAATGTTTCTAAGGCAAGATCCAACCTGTGAATGTTGCAATCAAACCCTAGCCTCAGTGGGCTACATGTTTTAGGCGTGCACCAAATTAACATCATTCTGGACCAAAATCTTTAAATTCCTATTAGACAGCCTTAGTGTCACAATCATTCTTAATCCATTAACAGCTGTGTTTGGGGTACTCCTAGATGGGTGCAAAGTGAAGAAAGACAAACAAACTGTAATTGCCTTTACTATAATATTAGCACATAGACTTACCTTGCTCAACTGGAAGAATCTTAGCCTACCTTTTTTAAGTAAGTCGATAAATGATGTTATATACTATTTGAAATTGGAAAAAATGAAATTTTAACTTAGAGTATCTTTTCGAAAGTTTTTTAAAATCTGGCAGGATCTAATCAATAACATCTTAGAATGCATTTTTATATTGGGGAAAAAGATTCCCTCTTTTCTACTCTTAAAGTTTTGCATTCGCTGTTGGCCTTCCTCTCTTTCTCTTGGGTGGGTGTTGAATTTAATTTAGTTTTGTTAATTCTGACTTGTTTGTATGGATTTTTTTTTGTCAGCTCCCCTGCCTTGACTCCCAAAGAAGACAAGACAAAACTCCCAAAAAACCCCTTGTTGGGGAAAAAAATGGAGGAAATCTTGGGAAAGGCAATTCAGAGAGAACCCCCCTTCCAGGCTGGTTTGGCATGTAGTGGGTTATAAAAAAATAGGTAATGCACAAAACATAACACAAGTAATCCTCTTCACAGAAATAGATACCCAATCTATCGTTGCCACCTCAGAGATACATTACAATTGTACAAACTACTTTGTTTTTGCACAGCACTCCTCACCAAGTGCAGGGGCAGACTGCCATGACAAATCTCATACCAAAATGCAAGAATAGATTTGACAAAACACAAAATACATAACTATCACATATGAGAATACAGATTTGTTCAAATATATCAGAAACAATGTGGAAACTAAAATAAATCAAAAGCAACATCTGTCCATCAGCTAATTGTAGAACCATTGCCAGATTGTAGAAGAGGATTCAGGCAAGCCAGACACAGTCACCACTGTTCAATAGCTGTAACTTCAGAGGAGCATCAGGCAGACAGAGAAGACATGGGGCAGGCAATACTTAGATGGGATAGGCCAGTAGCACAGATAAACAGGAATGGAGTAGCTAAATATTAATGTCAGTCTACTGACCAGAGAAACTGGAACAAGGACCACAGTTACCTAGAACAAAGTTGTGTTTACCAGCTGTAAAGACATCCAAGAAAAATAATAAAAAAATAGCAGAAACAAGCTTGGTTGTACTGTGTTGTGAGCAAAGACATAAAATAGCTTGATAGTCAACCACAAGGTCTGCTACATAGGATCAAACAACTGAGTTTGAAAACTCAAAGCACATTAAGAATAGAAATATAAAACAGTTGTTGGTTGAATTCATTAGCTGCTTAAAGAATGCAGACATAGAGTTGGTCTCATCCGTTGTGAGAGATCCTATAGCAGCGGCATTATTTTATCTTTTGTTTCTTTTACTATCAACCCAAGGTATCCAGTATTTACTCAATCCAAGTGGATTTAGTTACATTATATTAAAGTATACTAGGGGGCTCTGCCCCCTGCTCGCCCAACCCTGCGTTTGGTTTACCGGATATACAAATTAAAGAGATTGTTATTTTCATGGGAATTTTTACATATGCATTATTTTCACTTTTACTTTAAAACTTCAGTAAAAACAATATTTGGAATTAACTTTTCTTCAAGATCACATTGAATTTTGATTCCATGTTTGGACTTACATTGTGACAACGCAACGCAACGCCTGTGAGTGAATATCGTTACTTTCTCTCTAATAAATAAAATAACTTTCTCAAATGTTTGTCCATGCTTTTTCTTCTTCACTTTGTCATTGACGTGTCATCTAGAATGTATAAAATTATTGTCCTGATAAAATTTATAAGACCTGAGAGCGTAGGAAGTGTGTCTAACAAAAGCATTCACACGACTGAGATTAGATGACCGTGGTCTTGTTTGAAAATACTTGTAAGTAGGGCGTGACTTGAAAGAATCTCATGTTAAAAGTCTCCATCTCACAGAACTTCCTACCGTGCCAACGTTTTTGGAATCTTTTAATTCTCGCTGGCAACACGAATTAGACAATCTACAAGTCTCTAACTTAAAGTTTAAATCCGAACAATATATTTGATCTGTTTTTGCTGTTCCATTATTTCACCGAGTAATAATTTCCGTTTGTTTGCGCTAATGCGATCTTTCCTATCCTTTTTTTGAGACTTTGGAATTTTCGTACTTCCATTATCTCTAACCTGCTGTGCATGTGTACTGCGCCAACATTTTTGATTTCTTTACGACATTCTACTTTGTCATCTACTCTTTGTCTTTTATTTCTGTCCCCAGGAGTGGTTAAATCTCTTTCTTGTGGGATGTATAACGCTGCTAACATTGGGGGGGGTGGGCTGAACTCATGCTAAGGAGATGCAGTCGGATCAGCTGCTGGCAAGCTGCATGTTTTGGTTGTCGCGCTGCGCGTCGATCACTTAAAAGCCTGTACAGCAGCTATCCTTTTGTTAGCGTCTCTGCTGTTTGCGTTGTGAAGGGCTGAACACACGCTAAGGAGATGTGGTCGGATCATCTGCTTGTTTGCTGCTGCGGCTGGCGAGCTGCATGTTCTGCTTGTTGCACTGCGCATCAATCATTTAAAGGCCTGTACAGAAGCTGTGCTTTTGTCTCACGTTAAAGTGTCTCCCGCGAGATGTCAAAGTGTCTTCTAAGAAGATCACGTCTCATCTCCCTCGTCTCCCTCCCAAGATTTTTTTTTTATAATATAGAGATATAACCATGAGCACTAAACAAAGAGTTCAGAAACTTAAAAGAAAAGGAAAAGGAAAGGTATAATGCAGGTAAAGTTTCACCAAAGTCTAAACTGCCCACAAATGCAAGGAATAGATCTGCCCAGACCTGACACAGCATCGGCTCCAGCCTAGAGGAAAAGTGGGGGTGAAATTGCAAGTGAGGCAGGCAAGGAAAATTTGTCGATTCCAGGAGGATTAGCTGTCAACTACAGTTAACATCCCCCATGACTCAGCAGCATCAACCCCAACTGGACTCACAACTCCGCCTACAGAGCATGGATTCAAGATTCAAGATTCGAGAGTATTTTATTGTCATTTCATCCATATACAGTAGTACAGCATACAGTGAAATAAAACAACGTTCTTCCAGGACCATGGTGCTACACAGAATACAGGACAACGAAGAATCCACAACACATAACATAAAGACACATAATATATAACAAGGTGCATATATAGCAAGGTGCATGTGAGTCAAATGTGTAAACGTGCAACCATGTGCAACATCGCAGAGCAGAACACATATATCAGATATCAGATCGGTCCATGAGTGTTCAGGAATCTGACTGCTTGGGGGAAAAAACTGTTACACATTCTGGTGGTAAGGGCCCGAATGTTTCGGTACCTTTTTCCCAATGGCAGGTGTGTAAACAGTGAGTGTGAAGGGTGTGTTGGGTCATTCACTATGTTGGTGGCTTTGCAGATGCAGCGTATAAAATGTTCATGATGGAAGGAAGAGAGACACCGATGATCTTTCCAGTTGTCTTCACAATCTGTTGTAGGGCTTTGATGCAATTGCTCAGGATGCTCTCTATGGTTTTTTTGTAGAATGTTGTTAGAATAGCTGGTGGAAGATGGGCTTTCCTCAGCCTACGCAGGAAGTAGAGCCGCTGCTGAGCTTTCTTGGCTAAAGAGCTGGTGTTGTAGGACCAGGTGAGGTTCTCTGCCAGGTGGACACCCAGGAATTTGGTGCTATTGACGACCTCCACAGTTAAGCCGTCAATGTTCATTGGCAGATGGTCACTCTTAGTCTTCCTAAAGTCAACAATCATCTCCTTTGTTTTGTTTACATTCAGAGGTAGGTTATTGGCTTTACACCAGTCCGTTAACCGCTGCACCTCCTCTCTGTATGCTGACTCGTTGTTGTTGATGAGACCCACCACAGTCGTGTCATTGGCGAATTTTATAATGTGATTAGAGCAGTGTGAACAATAACGGACTGAGCACACAGCCTTGAGAGGCTCCAGTCTCTCAGTCAGGAAGTCCAGAATCCAGTTATAGAGGGATGTGTTCAGTCCCAGCAGGCTCAGCTTTTCCGTCAGCTGCTGAGGAATAATCGTGTTGAAAGCTGAGCTGAAATCGATAAACAGCATTTGAACGTATGTGTCCTTATTGTCCAGATGAGTGAGAGCCAGACAGAGAGGGGTGGCTATTGCATCATCTGTTGAACGGTTCCGGGGATAAGCAAACTGCAGGGAGTCCAGTGAGGGGTCAGCAGGGTTTTGATGTGCCTCATGACAAGCTTCTTGAAGCACTTCATGATAATGGGAGTGAGTGCAACAGGACAGTAGTGATTGAGGTTGGACACTTTTGACTTTTTTGGCACGGGAACTATGGTGGTGGTTTTGAAGCAGGTTGGGACAATGGCGGTGCTCAGGGAGATGTTGAAGATGTCAGTAAAAATGTCTGCCAGCTGGTCTGCACATTCCCTTAGTACTCTGCCAGGAATATTGTCTGGTCCTGCAGCCTTCCGTGGGTTGACTCTTCGTAGAGTATTTCTCACATTGGCCACAGTCAGATTTAATGCTTGGTTGCTAGGAGGAGAGGTGGCTGCCTCATCACCACGTTGTTCTGTGCTTCAAACCATGCATAGAATTTATTCAGCACATCTGGAAGGGAGGTGTCACTGTCACAGGTGGGTGGTGTTGTCCTGTAGTTAGTGATAGCCTGGATGCCTTTCTACATGCTCTGTGCATCTTTGTCATATAGAAAAAGTCCCTGGAGAAATGTTTAAGTTCTCACTTTACTGCAAACCTTAAAGAAATTCTAGAAAGAGCTGATGAAAAATATGGGGAAATTTGAGTAAAGATTGAGAGTAAAATTAGAGTACTTAGTGCTCAGCTTGAAGATGTTAAGCAAACATGTACAACTTGTATTGAAACAGTTGAAGAATCTGCTGCTGACGAAAAGTAACAGCTGCAAAATCAGAAGGCAAAATGCTCGGTGATAAACTGGCTGTGCTGGAAAATATATATAGAAGGAACAAAATCAGAATCAAAGGTCTCCCTGAAAACTGTGAAAGTACAAACTCAGTGAAATTCATAGCTGAACTATTGCCTAAAATAACTGGAGAGGACTTCAGATTGGACACAGAGATCTGAGCAGCCTGAAAAAGATTATATTTGAAAATAACTTCACTCGTATTTTCCCAGATTTCTCCCCTTCAACAGCTGCAAAACGTGCTGCATTCTACAGAATGAAAGTGTTTATACAAAGCTGAAATCAGATACAGCCTCTGTATCTATGCTCTGTACAGCCAAATAGAAAATGGTTATTGAAGGTCAGTTTTACATTTTTAGTTCTCCGGATCAAGCAGAAAAACAGCTAAGAAGACTGATCACGACATCCCTTTGAAACATGTCATATCATTTCCTGGCAAGACAAAGAAGATTCTGCTTGCAACTTGGTCCATTTATAAACTAACATTTTCTTTAAGTATACATTCTGTTTTCATTTCAGCCACTTTTTTGTTAAACTGCTGTACAATTATATTGATATTTCTTCCAAATGTATGTACATTTTGATAACCACAAAGTAACTAGTTATTTACAGTGTGTGGTTTATTGTATCGGGAATGCATCATATGTCATGAATGAATCATATGTCATCTCAGTGTCCATGGGAACTGTTTAAGGCAAAATTGGAGAGAAAGAGAGCAGAGTTATTTCATACTTATCCTTTCTACTGCCGCACTAAAGAAATGATATATGGCCTCTGTCTGCATTAACCCACAGATCATTTACTACTTCAACCAGTGCATTTTTTTGTATTGTGATTTGTTCTAAAACCTGACTGAAACTTGTCAATAGAATGTTTCATCAAGTAATGATTTAGCTGCTTAATTACTGCCTTTTCTAGAATTTTACTTAAGAAAGGCAGGTTAGAAATTGACCTAAATTTATCAAAAACAGAGAAGTCAAGATTACTTTTCTTGAGCGCAGATTTAACAACTGCAGTCTTAAGATAGTCAAGGAAGACCCCCATATCTAAATATGAGTTCACTTTGTCAAGAACACTATCAATTAGCACATTGGTATGAGTGCATCAGTTTGAAATGTATATTTCAGTCTACCACTTTATTATGTTCCACATAACTCACAGCACATTTGCAAATGGCAATCACACCATAAATTGCGAAAAAGTGACCATCTTTTTTGAAAAACATACTTGACCAGCCATGAAGTGGGTGCCAGTTAGACACAGGATGTATTTTTTAATATGTAAAACAATCACATTTACAAATGAGTATACATGATTGCTTGAATGCTATCCTGTTTCCATCTCTTGCTCTTGTAAGTAGATGATGAGTGTCAACCATAAAGTCTCTCCTTTGAATATCAAAGCCCACATCTCTTTTTAAAACAGTCTGGTAAAATGATGAAATGTCCTGGGGCCTCTTGTATAAACGTTGCGTACACACAGAAATGTTGCGTAACAACGTTTCCACATTCAAATCGCAATGTATAAAACCTAAACTTGGCGTAAAGCCACACACATTTCCACGGTACCTCATACCCTGTCATATGCAAGATCTCCGCTCTGTTTTGCAGACTGGCGGCACCCAGCGTCAAAGCAGTGCTACTGTTCCTGTGTGGTTTAATGCATCTGATTGTAATTAACCAGTAACAATATAATGGTCCACGAAATGGTGAAACTATTCTAAATACCATAGCTGCTTTAGCGTTGTTCCTCTCACTGCACTTTCTTTTTCTTCTTTCAGCTGCTCCTGTTAGGGGTTGCCACAGTAGATCATCTTTTTCAGAGCAGCTGAGCGGAAAGAGAATTATCGGCATACAGCATCAAGCACATGCTGCCTCAGCCATGCTTCCTATTTGCACTGCTTCTCACATGGCAAACGCTTCAAATCTTTCCTGTACGGACCTCACGGTTCAGAAACAGTTTCATCCCAAGAGCTCTAAACGCACTCAATCATTCCATCAACTCCTCCTTGTAGAACTGTCTGTACTTATAAGTACAATCACCTCACTGTAAACTTGCACTACAGTTATAATATTGCACAACCTGAGCCACTTTATAAAGCGCATATTTACATATGATGATGATATCATTTTTAAGATGAAATGCAGCAAAGTATGTTTATTATATTATACAGATAAAACTTTAACTTTATTTAAATAATCTATATTGTTAATAATAATATTAACTGTATGCTTCACTGGGACCGGCGTCAAGGATAGAATAATTAAACATGTACTATGAAGATATTTCAATGTTCCTTGAAAGTTTTGAAGAATCGGCGTTAAAAGCTTACAGATATATATTGAATATAAAACAGAAAGAGAAAATAATGACACAGCTAAAAACGCAGCGGCAAATTTCAGCAAAAGTTAAACACTTGTGTCAAGAGAACGAGGCGGCTATGCAGTGTCCGCAATGGACGTGGCCATCCGCTGTGCATAAGATACCATATTGACATTGGTGGGCGAAGGAGCCACCAATTCTTCCTCTGCCCAGGGCCACCACGAGCCTAGAGCTGCCCCTGAGTACTGCTGCAATAAATTATTTCATCGAAGGTCACGCACAATCACTGTGCCACCGTGTTCACATGTTTAATAACGTGATTTAACTCCTATCATCATGAAAATATCATGTATACATCTCAGTATTTTAGTTATTCAGAGAGCTGTAATATCACGAATGTAATGGATTCTGTGTCCTGTCGGAGGAAGAGAAAGCCGGTTTAAGAAGCACGTAGTGATTCACACACATAGAGCACATAGAAGAACACATAGAAGAACACATACAAAACAAAGCATTTAACATGCTACTTTACTTACGATGTGATTTGAGAAACTAGTTAATTAAACGATTTTAAGATGAAGTTTATGATATTCTACTTTAATAACAAAATAAACTACGTGATTAAAGTGAACATTTCGAGACTGTAGTTGACATTTCGTGCTTTTTCCCCACTGTGTGCCTTTTTTTTCTCTGTGCCTAAATAAGCTTTCATATGAAACTCAGATGGTGGGCTACAACTCACCTTTTCACGGCGACTTTGATATCTGACAACTTCTTTTTTATTTAGGGCACTTTGTGAACTTGAGATTTCGAGTTTCTCCGACACGCTATGTCAGTTGATCAAGTTCCTTTTGTTGTTTATACCACTGTTTAAACCAACAAATAGTACGTTTTTCCTTGCCTCCACTTGGTATTCACTGAAATTCTTCCATTTTCCCTCTTGCTTTAGTCATTGTCTTTTCACAGAACGCTGAGCTTAAGGTCTATTTATATTGATTTGCATATTCAAAGAGGCGTAATTCTGGGAGAAGTTGGGGCGGGACAGCACGCGCGTGCACAAGCGTTACTTTTCACGCTGACCAGGATTTATGTAGCGGAACAACGCACAGATTCCTGCATCTGGATTTTTCTGTGCTTAAGCACATTTCAGCTTTTGTGCTTACGTCATGTTATAGTGTGAGTTCTAAATCAATTGCATACCAATAGGGCTCACACAATAGTTCTTCGAAAAACCAAACATATCCATAAAGTTTGTAGGCATCTTTCTTCTTGTATAGCTGAAGACGTCCTTTGGCTATTCCTATGCAAAATTCTAGTGTAAATATTTACCCACACTTTTAGCCTCAAAGTAAGAACATCTTTCAGTTTTACTTTCATTCAGCTTTGTTTTCAACCTACCTAATAAAAACGTATTCCCCGAATTCTTAGTGGCTTTGATGTATTTGAGAGAATCCAGGCAGCCACTCTGACTCAGATTAGAAAGTAGAATTCTCTCTGATGAACAGTTTCTAAATATAATAAGTGCTTAAACTATCACATCCTGATCTCTAGTAGCCTTCTTTGTCTTAAATCATTCTTACTTGGTCATATGATCTAGAATTTCTTGGGTGTTGTTTCCTTTGCATCTGATTCAATGTGAAGACACTGCAGTCAAAGATTTTGTTCAGTTCCTCTGTCTGATGATGTGTTTTTTTTTCCAATGACTATGCCAATGTAAATTTAGCATGTGTTAATTAGTAAACATCAGTGTGCTGTTTGTCAATCCTGCCCCAACAGTCAGTATCAAAATCACTGAGCTCTCTTCTTCAAATCATAGTGAAGATATCAAAGATTACTTTCATTTTTTGAGTAAAATATATTTATGTTTCACTTTGATAAATTGTACAAGGATTTTACTCTTATACTGCAGCTCCATTTAACTAGTGCTTTATGGATCAATGATTCTACCAACCTGGCCTTTTGCTGACTTCCACTCTAAATGACACTGAAAGCTGCTTAAAAAAGCAAATGGGCAAAATAGTTTATCTTTGTACCAAGTTTCTGCAATTGGCATTTTCACTTTTTTTCAGGCACTGAAAATGCCAAAAATCAGTTTTAATGTTTATGTAACCTTTTTAATAGTAAAACATGTTGTGGCAGTATTTTTTCCCAAAGAAAAGAAATTGCAAGTTTAATTTTTTCACTTTTTTCGTTTAAATGGATGTGCAAAGCTTGCAATTGATAAGAATATCACTGAAGCTTATATAATCCTCTTATATGTCCCTCTGCTGTAAAGAGCTTTCACAATGGAGTTTCTTGCTTCACAGACTAAATTCCCTCTAGAGTCACTTGCTAGTGCATTGTTTTGTTTTACAGAAATGTGTGTATTTTAAGACTCATACACAACTGTTGTATTGTGTCTTTTATTAATTGTTACCCAGGTTAGTTTCGTCATCCATATTGCCATGTTTGTTTCTACCATCTCTAAAACCTTGATTATACTGAACTATATATGTTTCAATGTAATAATAAATAAATATTTGTTTTATTTTTGTTAGCTTTTTTTCCCCTTTTTAAAAACCTGATCCTTAATTAGTGACTATAATTGGGGCTTCGCATGTGAGTGCAACCAGTTTCACACCTCATCAGGGTCGGGTTCTTGCCTTGAACCTGATTTAATTAGGTTGGGTTCAGGGCCTTGTGAAAGTGAACATGACCAATAATAAATTAATGGTTAAATATTACTGAATGAAAATCTTCAGTTTTCTAAATTATTGCATGCTTTTTAGGATAAGTACCTTATTCATATATACTAAAAGCAGTTACAAGAATAGAGACTGGTCTACATTTCTTATCAAGTCAACCATTTTTGCATTTCTAACTATAGAATGAAGGCAGAATGGAAGTTGGCTAATTAAATAAGATTTTCTATTAGAGTCAAGAGTCCTCCCATTATGAAATTTCCAAAAATGAAAGTTCTAGTCATGAGGTCACAGGAATCCACTGGAGTAAGGAATGCAGAATTTGCCACATAACAGCATGTGATCTGTACTGTAGCTCATTATTTGCAGTTTTTTTCAATTCATCCATTTCAAATTAAACTATTTATTTCAGAGTATTTATTTATAGGGACTGTTTTTATGATACACAGGGGTAGTAATAATGGAGTGCAAAAATTACACACAGTTTCTGTTTCCGCTCTAACTCTGGTTTTACCCTTTCTGGGTAGCAAGAACAAAGCTCCACTCTTCCTGCAGGACAGCATCATTTGACCACCTGAACTTACATTAGATGGTGGTTATTCCTGCAGTTCTCCTACATCCTTATTTTTCTGTAATGAGGCCACTGGAGGCATTTCATCTTGACAATTATTTTACAAACAAACGATTAACAGTTGACTGAAAGATTAAATTGAGTTTTTCAGTTAGAGCCCCTTCTGAGCAAGAAGACTAAAGCTCCACCCCTTCTGCCGAAGGGAATGATTTGACGTCCTGAACTGACAGAGGAAGGATGTCATTTCTGTGGTTCTCTAACATTGTTATTTTTCACAGTGGAGCCACTAGCAGGCACTCTGACTTTAGAATTATTTTACAAATGATTAATGACTAACTTAAAATTAAGTAACAGAAAGAGCCTATTATGACAGTATTGAATACTAAGCAGGAATAATAAACAATAATTCTTATTTACAGTATACAGTATAATGAGTTAACGTATACATTATTTCATTAGTTGTTTATTGAAAATAGCTGACACTAACAAACTAAATACAATCCTATGAAAGCATGTTTACCATTTTTTTTAGACTTTGATAGGCCAAAGCCAGCCTGTAAAGTTTTTGAGAGACCCATCTTAAGCAGGTTAGTGGAAACTCAAGCCTGCTTCTGTGGGTTTTTTTGCATCTTTTCACTATTTTATGTCCTGCTCATCAAAACACAGATCAAGCAAAAGTCTAACTTTATTTAAAATTATTTTTGCAATTTAAGGCTTCAAAATTTTGAATGAAGCTAGACTGCAATACACTATCATATTTTCAGTTAATAATGAAGTCATTAGCACTTGAATATATCGACTCTGTTATAGTATACTGATTTTATTTTGTGTTAGGTTTCTAAAACCATTTAAGAAAGCAGAGGAAGGTATAAAATGTCTAGTGTATATTGTAATGGCAATGGATTTAGTTTTTTTAGGACTGTATTTAGTTAGTCTCAGCTATTTTCAGTTAACAAACAATGAAATGATTTATACATTAACTGGTTATAATTGTATAAATCATGTATAGATCATATGTGGATGGATTTTCCCATGAATTTTTTACTTCTTGGTGGACTAATGTAACTCTGTACTGT
Source organism: Polypterus bichir lapradei (assembly GCA_026402145.1). Lineage (NCBI taxonomy): Eukaryota > Metazoa > Chordata > Cladistia > Polypteriformes > Polypteridae > Polypterus > Polypterus bichir. Next base: position 77,793,193 of record JANRMT010062856.1, read on the forward strand.
CATATTCTTCCTGTGAGAAATTATCAAAAGATTACAACATGACCAGTATGCCAAACTATCTTGACATTACCCTACAGGTGGCTTGTCTACATTATATCCCTGTTATATACGCAAATATCTCCAAAAATCTATTGCTGACATAAAGTTGCTTTTCAAAACTATGGAACATACAATATGCAACTTACCTACTCACTATATAGTTAAAAATGTCTGATGCTGGTGTTCTTAATGTTTCAAAGCTCCTATACACAATTCTTATTTAGTTCTGTGGCCACTATTCTCATAAAATCTCTTGAAAGGTCTTTTTGTGAGACTCCATCTGCCTCAACCTTCATATAGTAATTGAAAACTGACCTATATTCTTTGGCTTTTTTATTTCTGTACCTTGATTTTCCAGTTTCCATGGTTTCTGCTATTCAAAGTGATTGTACTCTAACTACATTACTCTACAGCATTAACTTATCTGTTAGCCTTAAAAGACTGTCAATATACTGTGTCACACTAGTCAAAACCAGTTCTATATCAAGGAACGTCATTTTTTAAAGTACCACCTTGAATGGTCCTCATGAGAATTGGGCTTCTAGATGCAATTAACAGTTTATAATTATAGAACAAAGATTTTTTTAGAATCTGCATTGTCATTAACATCACAGAGGTAGATGCCAAAGCCATCATCTTTGCTAAGTGCAGTTTCAGTTGCAGAGCTGTCAGGGTATAGAAATAATTCTCAAAATTACTGGGTGGGGAATCAAAAGGTAACTTGCTAGCTATAGTCTTGGCCATTTGTATATCATCTAAAGTAGCTTAAGCTCTTACCCTATTCATGTCAAACTTAACAACTACATTTGGAGGATCTTGCTGCCTTGATGATGTAAGATTACATGACAGGAAATTGTGGAGGATGGTGGATTATATTCCTGCTTCATGACTTTTCATCACAGTTTAAAATTTCCAACTTGGTTGATTTTGACAGCCAATTAAAGTGCTACCTGACAGAGCTGGTGGCTGTATGAACCGATATGTTGATTTCTGTCAGAATCCCGGTCATCTTTTTACTTTTTCCATTTTGTTGTACTGTGACAAACATGGGCCTTTCATCTGTCTGAAACCCCAAAGCATCACTTTGCTTTTTTCTTTGTGGCAACATTGTGTACATTGCACTTCATGTTGAGTGTTCAGTGGTTTTCAACTAAATTTCCCTACCTGGATAAATTAAGACAAAATCAAAACTGTTTGAATTTTGTCATGGCGGGTTACAGACTCAGTTGTTGGGGATGTCAAATGATACAGTTGACAGTCACAGACATGCTCTGTGACTTGCCACTATGTAAATGAAGGCTACAACTGAAAATTGCTGAAAGAGTCATGTTGTATGATGTTGGTCTTAACAATCAACATTAATACTAAATGCATCGTTTATGTTCATTGACTAAGTAAGCATTTCTTGACAGTGTTAAGAAGAACTTTCTAGACAAAGCTCAGGTTTTTTAAAATGACTATAAGAAAATGAGTGTGCCCAATTTCAGATCAACAGATTTATTTTATTTTATTGAAAGTATTGTCAAACAGTTATCTTTATTTTCTCTTAGAGAACAAAGTTTAGTGTTGAAATCTTGCTCTCTTATTTTTGATTTTTTTCATAAAATGCATATTACCTGGCATTGCTTGGGTTAGAAAGTAGAGCAAGGTTAAAAGTTATTACAAATTATATCTTACCCAACATATTGTATTTAGGACATAATTCTCAACAGTTCACACTGTAGTGTAGCATTTTATGCCACTTTCAATTTTGCCACTCTTTCCTAGCCTTTCAACTTGACTTGAAATTTAAAGTCAGATAAACATTACTGTCTTTAAACTAAATGCTTATTATCAGATTTGAGTTAACTGTGATGTTAAGACCATTTACTCCGTCCCCGAGCTGTCCTCTCTGGGCAAACAAGGCCAGAAGTTATATGTCAAAAACCTGACAAATGCAACTTCAAACAGGTAGACAGATAGATGAACTTTATTTGTCCCCAGGGGGAAATTTGGCTTTTTACAGAAGATCTTCAAATAAATAAATACATGAATTGATAGATAAATAAATATGTTTACACACATACTCTGGTCTGAACAAATACCAAAATGTCTAAAAAGGAAAAAGATTTAAAAAGAAACAAAACTTCTGACCTGGCTGTCACATTCACATTGAGGCATTATGCAGACCATATTGTAGTTGGTAAACTCTGCCATGAATGGTCCCAAGCCTGGCTGCAAATGAGGAGGGTTGGGCGCTAGGCCAGCAGCTTAGCCCTGTAAAAATTTTATTACTATGGAAACAATGAGTAAAACCATCACCAGAACCATCTTCGGCTTGGAAACATCAGCCGTTCTATGATGATGGCAGTGGAGGAAACCTGATGAGGTGTTCAATGCAAAGACCATCACCCAAATCAGAATATGGAATGCACAAACCCTATACCAGTGTAGCTAAATGGCACACCTGCAGAGAGAAGTGAACAATTACAGACTTGACATCTTGGGTGTCAGCAAGTTGCAGTGGAAAGATGATTAGTGAAGGCAAGATAATCCTCCACACCGGACCCAACAATCAGCATGTATGAGGTGTCAGCTGAGCACTGAATGAAGAAGCAGTAAAAGCTTTCATCAGATGGAAACCAGTGAGCGATTGCATCATCACACTACATGTTTTCATTCCTGACACACGAAGGCAACAGTCATTCAGATGTAGGCACTGACAGAAGAAGCAGACAAAGTGGAAAAAGACACCTTCTATGACCAATTGCAGCATACCCTTGAAAGATCCCAAACCACATCGTCCTATTGATTGGAGATATGAATACGTAAATCAGCAGTGACTGAGGCAGAATGGGTCACATGATTGGTCCACATGGCTTAGCCCTGGAATTGAGCTACAACGGTGAATGTTAACTCCTCCTATGCAGTCCTAGCAACCTGTGCATCAATAACACCTATATTTTTCACACAAGGCCATCCACAAAAATATATTGTGCTCACCTGATGATAACACCTAATACAACATTTTCATCTTCTGAAAGGGGTGATTAATGCAGCAAGCAGATCTTCACAATGCAAAACATTTTTAATCAGAGTATTGAATTTCAGAAGTTGGTGCTGATCAGTTTCATCGATTTGAAGAAGGCAATTCATAGTGTGTTTTGGGACTCGCTTTGGGCGATTAGGTGGTACTAAGGCATTCCACAGTGGTTCACTGCCATCTTCCAAAACCTGTAACTGAACACCAGCTGCTACATTAAGACTGATGCAAAATTTACAAAAATTTTCATTATCAAGACTGGTTAATGACAAGGGTGCATCTTATCATCATTCCTGTTCATCCTTGCAAAGGATTTCATCATGAAAAGGGTGGCAATGGGTACATGTACAGGTATCCAATGGAAAGACCAGACAAGGTTCACTGTGGATAAGACCAAAGTTATGGGGATCAGCTGGAGTATGAAGCTACGCATCAGTGTCATGGAAGAACTGGTCGGTGAAGTAAACAAATTCATCTATTTGGGTAGCATCATCGTGAGGAATGGTAGCACAGACAGAGATGTCAGGAGCAGAATTGGAAAGGTGGTGGAAGTCTTGCATGGAAGATTTGGTCAACAACATCGATCAACAAGGCCATGAAACTGCACCTCTGCAGAGTGGTCCAAACCCCCATATACACCAGAGAGACTTGTAGAATGATGAGGGGTATAACCCAGACACTCAATGTTTTCTGTGAGCGGTGCATATGACAGTTTTTAGATATCACCTACCACAATGAAACCATGAATGAGGAAGTGATGTAGCAAAATGGTTTACAGAAACTGCTAGACCCTGTGTTATGTCTGCCTGATCACCGAATCCTGAAGTCGACAATCGATTTTAAACCAAGGAATGGTAAATGGAAACAAGAGCATCGCTGAAGACCTGGTGGGAGACTTTTCAAGAACAGCTAGTAGCCCTCTACATAGAATGGAACAACACTGTAGCTGTGACTAGGGACCAGACCCAATGGCAAACGCTCATTGTGAAAGTGTTTATTTAATATTTGGACTTCAGTATTGACATATTATACACTTCATGTCCAAATTTTGTCATCAGTACTATAACATGAAAACAGTTTCTATTTTATGTACGTGTTCAACATTTCTTGCCTCACAATTCCTATCATCCTACATTTACACAGATCATTGTAGACACGGAATACACATGCATGTGTTCCAAATAACGATATATTATTTACCCTATACAATTCCAGGCACCTGACATGCAGATAAAGAGCCTTGAGCTGGGAGAACTTTTTGCCTGAGTTGAGCTGTGGTGGCGGGGTGGGGGCTATTGGGGTAGGTTCCATAGCAGGCTGCTTGTGCTGATCGACACATTTGCAAAACAAAAGATGATAATGGATAGGAGCGAAGGAATTTAAGGTGGCCCTGATTTACACGTTTTTTTGTAGGCTTCAAGGATTCTAGTGTCTTGGTTTTTATACAGAACACTCAGAAGCCCAGGCACTCAGACTCCTCACTAAGTTTCTCAAGAGCCTCGACCAGAGCCTCCATTGAACACATTATGAAAATAGCCAAAGGTTGCAAAGAAACTCTGCTGATATTCAAGTTTGCGCTCCATGAGAACCCTCAGTGCCAGGATGCGGTTAATGGTAGATTTCTTAGATGTAACACCAGACTGCTCTGGTCACTGGTAGGTAAGCAAGTGATAATGGATGCTACTGAGGATGACCCTAGAAAGAACCTTACCCAGCACAGAGACCAGTGCTATCCCCCCTTTAGTTGCCGCAATCCAGGTGATCACCCTTCCCTTTTCAGATAGGGACAACAAGTCCTGTTTTTCCAGTCAGTTGGGATGGTGCCTGTCTCCCAAATGGAAACAAAGACTGCCTTGAATGCAAGGAAGACAGCCTTACCACCAGCATGGAGAAGTTCATCCTAGATACGAGAATCCCCTTAGCCTTTCCTACCCTCTTTTTGATTATTCATTCCAAAGACACAGGATAACTAACCAACAGTGGATTCAAATCATTACAGTTCTTGGTCATTTTTCCACTGCAGTGGAACAAAAACATAAGTTATCCACATCTAGGGATATAACAAAAGTTAAATGCCATAACATGGCGTCATGCTGGAACCAGCCCTGGATGGAATGCCAATACATTGTTGCACACCTTTACAGTCAGCTGGCAGCAAGAGGAGATGATTGTGGGTGAGTTATGGTTACACAGGATTTTGAGGTCATTCAAAAGATTTTTGTATCTGTGTCATTTTTGTACCTGTCTGTTATGCTGGGTTAAGAAGAGCCAGAGATCTTGGTGTTGCTAATAGCCAAAGCACATCAATAGAATTAAATAAATTAATTATAAAAGACAGTGTGGTTACATGGTGGTTACTAAATGACCCGTGTCTTACTTGTGGAGTGAAAATATAAAGCATCAATCATTGTATCTGATTCAAACTGTGAGCCTGAGCGAGTTGCTTAATCTTTCTGTTTCACATTAGTCAAAAGTATATAATATATCCTGATCATCATCAACATAAAAGTAATAATGATGTTAATAATAATAATAATATAAACTAACTCCATGCTAAGAAAAGGGTGCTTTATAGATAAAAGAAACTTATTCCAATTTAACTGTAAAAGTGCAATAATAAAAACTCTTCATTCAGCTTTGACGTAGACATGCACATATGAGCATGTAGCAAACTGATGATACAGAAATAACAATTTATTGTAAATAAATGTTCAATTCTTATGAATTATTCTGTTACTGTTTTAGATTTTTAAATATAGAAATAATATATTCTAATCCTTTAAAAAAAAATCTTCAAAGATCTATATGATAAGCATTCATTTTTGCCTCTTATTTTGCTCCAGTGTTGGTTAATACAAGCTGGATGATTTAAGCTTATGTGAAATAAATAAATAAATATGACCTCCAGGTTTCTGGTCTTTTTATACTTTTAATTAAGATTTAAATACATTAGCAGCTTGACCATAGAAGGAAATTAATCACAGAAAGCCTTGTTTGAATAATTTCACATCAAACTAAAACATATTGGCTAGTTTCTATGAGAAATAACATGCTTCCTCCATTAATTATCAATGTCCTCTTCTTCAAATATCAGGCTTGAGTTCATGCTAGCGTGATTGGAAAGGCATTACATTCAAGCTCATGTAGAATATCTGTCACACAGTTGCAAAGAGCAGTATTAAACAGTACTGAAAAAGCTGAAAAACTGCAAAGAAAATCTCCTTGTATTTATTATCAACCTTATTTGTGCTTGACATTTGTTTACTCTGTACTTTGTACTGTATGTCAAGAAAGGTAGCATGTCTAACACAAATGCCACACATTGCAAATTGTACCAAAACTGCTAGAGATTAATTAAAGACCCTCAAACCTGAAGAGCCTTTCAAAGTAATGGTATTTGAAATTTACAATCAGAGTGACCTAAGGTCTCCTTTAATGTTAATAAGTATCTGCTAATGTTCCTTTGGCTATGTTTAGAGCTCCATGTAACATAAGGGCACAGGCAGATTGATGACTTCTACAAGGAGCCCAGCAGGCAGTTCATGAAACCTTTAAAATATGCAGTTTGGTAATGAAACTATCACATTCATTTACTGCTTTTAGGTCATTGAATATTTTCTTCTTTCATTCTAAAGCAAGTTGATATATTTGTTTGAGGAAGTAGGACCAATAGTGTCAGGGCATTGAAAATCTGCAGCCCTCTAGTAGGTCTGAAATAGCTGCTGATAATTGACACAGGCCTAAAATGAGAATCTTTATCATTCTATCACTTCCTTGGGTTTATCCACGGGTAGCCTAATAACTGACCACAACCACACATCCTCAGAGGACAAGCAGATGGTGCGTAAAACATTCTACTGTTTTTTTTTTTTATCCTTTAGGTATTCATTATTTATTATGAATAGACCAATGTTAAGGTTGAGTAAGAAAATTGGACTTCAGATCTGATACATATACGTTTTATGAGTCTTTTGGGACTTCAACTTAGTCCTTAGCCCTCTGGGGTAGTACCTAATTGGAAAGGTCCTGCTAAGAGGAGTGAAAGGTAACCCTTTCACAATTGTTTTATTCAAGGATACTGAGATGCCTATTTGCATGGCGTGCAGAGTGTGCATCTCTTCTGAACAGAGGTATAAATGGCTGCACTTGATTAGTTTAGACGTCTTAATACAATCACAGGAGAAAATAAAATGGCAAGTTAAATGCTACCAAACACAGAAAGGTGTACAGTTACATTATAAAATGATAACAGTATACATGATTACTATGGATTGCATGTGACTGATGCTTGAGCTATACACTAAACATATATATGCAAATTTTGTTTTCCCTTCCATATCCTTTAAACATGGGTTGCTAAAGTCAATCCTGGCAGCATCACCTTCAAAGCCAAAATTCATAATAATCTAAATACTACTCCACCACAGCTCACTTTAACATGCACACATCTTCAAACTCATTTATTCCATGCTAGTTTAGAGGTGATTACAGTTCACTGTGTTTCTCTGTGAAAACCAAATCAGAATGGAAAAAAGGAATGATGCCAAATGTCACAAAGCATGTTCTTCTCTCTTTTCAGGTGGGGACAAGAAGCATTGGTGAGAAAACATATCCCAAAAAGAAACCAGAAATCAAATGGGGGCAACAGTGACCAGTAGGGCCGAAGTTGCATGCAGCATCACAACTAGAGGGTTACTTTTATTTTTTCAGCAGTCACTATGGAGAAAAGTACAGCAATTCAATTTAATGGACACTTACAACAATGTTAAAAAAAAACTTTACCTGTACATTACAATGTTATTAGCTATTATTATTTGTGCCTTGTGTTGAGGTGCCTGCTGTCTTTGAAGAGCTGGTGGATTCTTCTAATGTGACAGTGTAGTCTACCCAGTACTATTATCCTTTTATATACACGGTATGTTTTCTGTCTCTTTGTGTATAGTGTTTCTCCTCACATTGCATGTTTTGCCACATTTTGTTTTTTTGGGTTTATATATTTATAAAAAATTTTAAAAAATCAGTGTTAAAAAATCACAGTTAATTTGAGATGTACTGCTATAACATTATAATTATATGTGTACAGTATATGTAATGTAAAAAATTTTATAAGGGTGGGAAGATTACTTTAAACAGCTCATTTGTAATAATAAACATTTAAGGAAAGAAAAACTCCCCTGTGGTAATGATGAACATTTTTTTTACCTTAAATGTTTACAAATTATTGAACATATTTGTGGCAATGCTCATTTTTCATGTGCACATTTGTCATTGCACCGACAGAAGGTGATCCCAACTACTAGCATTAAATCGCCATTAGGATTAGCAACAACTGCACAGACCAGTTAGGCAGTTATTTCATCACATCAGTGCTATGCTCTGCTGCTACTTCTGCACCCCACCGTCCCCCAATACACACCCCGTATCATCCTGTCTTTCATCAGCAATTCTGCCAAGGGCCCCACTCACGCTTTGAGACTGTCTGGTGTCACACTGATCACCACAATCTGAACAAATGTAAATTAAGGTTAGTAAGACATTCATGAAAAAGAAAATATTAGCATATTAAGTAGTAATTTTATTTTACTTTAGTACAAACTATACTGCACTTTATGAACATTTCATTGTGTCTTTGCATGTAATATCTAAACATTATTTGAGGATGATATAGTTCTTTCCAAAAAGGTAGTTCACTTTTTCCTTACAAATCTTGTTGTTGTCTGAGTGGTTCATTGAAGCTTCAGAATATTGCATTTGTCCTACTGAGCTTTGAAGATAATTGTAAGACTTTTTCAAGTCAATATTACTGCCCTACCTCAAAATTAACAACACCTGTTCTTTTACTGGAGCTGAATATATATATAAAAATATCTCAAGTGAAAAGTAATCTGACATTTAATAACTAGTCATCATTTGGACCTATCAACCCTTTTCATTACAGCTTGAACCTGAACAGTTCTGGAACTAGAAGAAAAACATCAACTATCTTAAGTAATTACACAAGCTGGAGGCTAAACAGGTGCTGAATTTTAATTCACCCAAAGTCTATATCTAATGCTGTTTGTCTGATGTCTTAAAGATCACTTATACTTCATAAGGAGAGCATACATTTTTTCCAGGCTCTGTTGCAATGGAAGATATGTACATTGAGATGAAAATAATACTGCCTTTAAATAATGCTTATATATATATATATATATATATATAGGTATATATATATATATATATATAGGGATGGATTGGCATCCCAGTCAGGATGAATCCTGCTGCTTTGACTGGACAGGAGCCCTTGATAATGGAAGGTCAGCAAGGGAGCTTCAGTACTCCTCTTCCATGCAAGAACATGGTTATAAACACCTGGGGCTGGCCTCCAAGCAGCCACAGAAGGACACACTGGATGGGCTTGGGATCCTGGAAGAACAGGACAGTGGGTGACTGCCTGTGATGGGCAGAGCATCCACCTGTACTCTGGGTGGAAGCATCTAGTCTGGCAAGTATGGATGCCTGCAGGGCAGCGTGGAAGTAGTGGTCCCACTGGGCTGCCCCGCCAGGTTGTGCAGAAGCTGCTGGGTGGTTCTGTCGGTTATTGATGGCACAAGGACCATTGTGGCCCTGTCTGACCTGGGGGAAAAAGATGGTGAACTGGAATAACTTTCAGGATAGGCATTAAAAGAGTCCTCCATTTGACCTGACAAATCAGAATTGGAAGAGGAGCTGAACAATACTCACCTGGAAAGAATGAAGGAGAAAAAGAAAAGAAAGAAAAAGAAAATAAGATAATCAAATCATGTGCTACTGAGATATGGTTTGCCAATAAAAATAACCTTTGGTTGAACCTGGGACTGTCTTTGTGTAGTTGTGTCTGGGATCTGGGATGCTGATATGCCCCCTAGTTGCCTGTATATATTAGTCCTGAGAAAGCATTAATTTTCGCGATTAATGTGGCCTGTTTATTGTGATAAAAATATTGTTACATCCAGGGCTGGCAACGAAGTGATCGCTTCAGACAGTGCTTTGGTCATAGCAGCATAATGAAGCTATAATACAAAAAAGTTAAGTGTATACCTAAAGAATTACATACACATCCATTACATACACCTACCACCTTAAAAAAAATTATAAAATAAAAATTCCATTTAAAGATTTCGTATTATGTGGTTCACAATGATACACCATCTATCAATACGTAGTAGTGTTCATTTTCTTGATTTATACATACTGATGTAGGTGCAGTATAGTGGGAGGAAAGGGGGAGGGGAGGGGGAGTTTAGGGCAGTCCTGGTACAATAGAGAAAATTTGCAAAAGTAAAAATGATCCTTTTTTGTTTTTTTTTATTTCATGTTTCTATAAGAAGATCGAATCATTGTAATATTACATAAGTGCTAAATAAGTTATCTTTGAGTGGTATTTCTGTTATGCCTATTTTTATCTTTTTTTTTTCTTTGCTCAAATGATTGACTTGACTTTGCATTATGCTGTTAATACTTTACTTATATTTCATTAAAATAAACAGCATTAAAACTTTATTAAATATGTTTATAAGAGCTGTACGAAACATAGACCACTTCCAAATTTCATAAGTTTTATTTTTTTATCACATCACAACAAGCAAAACTTACTCAGAGCCATGTAAATGATAACAATGGTGAATTTCTCACAAATATTATACATGAAAGAAACAAAAGACAAAAGGCCTGTTGGGCTATTCTAGAAGAGCATTAATGCATTCTGGCAACTTTTTAATAAGCATTGTGGTGTCCCTTGTAATAAAAGTTTTATCTTATTTTCTAGTTTTAAATGATAAAACCTCAAGAAGCAGTTGGCATACTTTCAAAAAGAATCAATCACAATAAAATAAATTAACAGAATTCTTACAGTTACCAAAGATTATGTTGACCTGCATGAGATCACAGGAATACAGGACATCACGATAGATTAATTATTTCATAATCTTACCTTGTCTGGTATTACTCCAAATAATGAAATTGGGGATCAGGAGTAATTTTAAGTCCAACACTATAGAGCAAATCTTAAAATAGCAACTCCATTGGTTAAACTCTGGAACAGTCCTGAAAAATGACCTAGTAAGGCTATTGCTTAATTACATTTTTCCCTTGTTAGGATTCTCTCACTTATTGATTTTACATCATTGTAACTTTAAAAGACATACATGACTAAAGCTGAATAACACGATGGTGTGTAGAGACTGAACATGTTATAAATAAGTGAATTCCATTCCTTGGATACATAGCAGTGCAGTAAAAAGGCAATTTAAAAAAATGCTATATCTTTAATCTATACTAATAAACGGCAAAGCTCTCACTCACTCACTCACTCACTCACTGACTGACTGACTGACTCATCACTAATTCTCCAACTTCCCGTGTAGGTAGAAGGCTGAAATTTGGCAGGCTTATTCCTTACAGCTTCCTTACAAAAGTTGGGCAGGTTTCATTTCGAAATTCTACGCGTAATGGTCATAACTGGAAGCTGTTTTTCTCCATTTACTGTAATGGAGATGAGCTTGAAACCCGTGGGGGCGGAAATTCGTCTGACATCATCACGCCTCCTACGTAATCACGCAGTACGTAG
>JANRMT010062856.1:77824843-77867582 GCA_026402145.1 Polypterus bichir lapradei
AATGCATGTTTTCTTCAGCGCTTTTTGGAGCTCTTCCTTGTTTTCTATGTACTGCGTTGACAGTCAGTTCACGTGATTACGTGGGAGGCGTGATGATGTCACACGAAACTCCGCCCCCCACGGCCATCAAGCTCAACTCCATTACATTATATAGAGAAAAATAGGTTTCAGTTATGACCATTAGGCGTAGAATTTTGAAATGAAACCTGCCCAACTTTTGTAAGGAAGCTGTAAGGAATGAGCCTTCCACCCACACGGGAAGTTGGAGAATTAGCGATGAGTCAGTAAATGAGTCAGTGAGTGAGGGCTTTGCCTTTTATTAGTATAGATACACTAAGGGCACGCAAGACAGTGAACGCAAGCAAGACAGAGAGCCACGTCCGCCAACTCACAGAGCCCTGCCCACCAACTCTAAGACCATGGGATACGCTCAACAGAGCCCCGCCCGCCAACTGTAACCCTCCTACCGCGTCATGGGATACGCACGACAGAGCTGTCGACGGATATGCACGACAGAGCTCTCGAGGCATGTGCACTGCCTGCTCATGTGCCCGCACGCAACAACTCACCAAACACCTCTGAGCCATGTTGACTTTTCACCGCACGCAAGACAGAGAGCCCCGCCCGCCAACTCTAACAGAGCCCCACCCATGGGTTAAGCATGAAAGAGCCACGAACGCCCACTCTAATCCTCCTCCCACGTCATGGGGAATGCACGACAAGGCCCTGCCTGCCAACTCTCACCCTCCACAGGCTTCCAACATCACTCTCGAGGCAATTATATGGCAACATCGACTTCTCAACTGTCACTCTGGAACAACTCAGTACGCGAGCTATATTAAGCGTCACCAACGAAGACTCACTACACCTTAATGAGCAGGTGCTGAAACTTATCCCTAATGACGAAGTAACTTACACCCGCGTTGACTCCATCGTCACAGACGATCCTGCAGATCAACTTGCATTCCCCGAAGAATTTCTTAATAGTCTTACTCCCACTGGCATGCCTCCGCATAAACTCAAAATTAAAACTGGTTCAGTCATCATGCTTCTCAGGAACCTCATGCCAGGAAAAGGTCTCTGTAATGGCACTAGACTTTCTGTTACCAGCATTCACCACAATGTACTGGAGTGTAAGACTATCACATCTGCTACCTCACAAACTGTCCTTATTCCCTGGATTTCCCTGACCCCATCAGATTCTAATTTGCCTTTTACTTTTACACGCAGACAATTTCCTGTTAGATTGGCGTTTGCAATGACTATTAATAAGGCACAAGGACAAACTTTCAAAAAAATATGCCTGTATCTGCCAAAACCTGTTTTCACTCACGGACAATTGTATGTTGCTCTCTCCAGAGTTCCATCTTTTCATTCACTGACAGTTGTATCCTCAAACCCTCCCCATTTGGACAACTGTGTCTTTCAGGAAGTGTTCACTCATCAATAAATAATTACATGCGGCATAGGTTGGCTAGTACTATATAAACAAAATACATAATAAAGTGTATATTATACAAATTAAGGTATTCTGTTGCCCTTTTGACACAGTATTCATAACGTAATGAAACTAAATAATATTAAGAAAACTCCTCATAAAAAAGTAATCCTGAACAATACAATACCATTATTATTATTACTGGACAGTAATTATACATTTATATTTACTCATTTAGCAGATGCTTTTATCCAAAGTGTCATACAAAACAGGGATTCTATCAGTTAGGGGACTGTTTTGAAACATCTTCTACAAAACACTAGTATAAAATTGACCATCACAAATGAAGTGCTCAAAATCAAACAGAAAAACTCAAGACTAACAACCTAGAATCAAAACTACACTGCTCAAAAAAATTAAGGGAACACTTACACGCATTGGAACACGATGAATGAAATATTCAAGTTGAAAATCTTTACTGAGTAATACAGTGTAATTTGTTGAGAAAAAAATGATATAATAACAGTCAATGGAAAACCAAAATCAGGCCACTAAAGACTGGATTTAACATCACACTGAAAATCAAAGTCAAAAATTGAAGTCAAAGGCTGATCCAACTTGCATGAATTTCACCACAGTAACTCATGTGACTCGGTAGTGTGTAAGGCCCCCCACCTGATGAGATGGTGTCCTGGGGTATCGCCACCCAGACCTTAGTGAGCTCCTAGACAGTCTGCGGCATTACTTGACAGTGTTGGATGCACTAATACATAATGTTGTAGAGATTCTCAATTGGATTCAGATCTGGGAAACGGGCAGGCCACTCAATGGCATTAATGCATTCATCATCCAGAAACTGCCTACACACTCTAGACACATGAGAGCAGGCATTGTCCTGCACCAGGAGGATAACAGGGCCCACTGTACCAATGTAAGGTCTGACAATGGCTCTGAGGATATAATCCCAGTACTTAACAACAGTCAGGGTACTGACCCACTGCCAAACAAGCCCAGGTGGACAGGTCTGTTTAGGTCCCTGAGAATTAGAAGTGGACTGCCATTGTCTGAAATGGAGGAGGACAGCACATTCTATTATACAAAATCTGGTTATGATTTTTTGGATTTTCAATCAGTCTCATTAATATTTGGCAGAACATACAAAAATATATTTAACTACAATTATTAAATACAATCTGACTGTCCAATAGCACCCTGCCTGCGTTGGTATCCTTTCCGGGATAGGCTCTGGCCCTCCAGGATCCTAAACCGGATTAAGTAGTTTTGACAGTGCTATTATATGCAGTCCATTCATCCATTTTCTTAATTCACTTAATTCAGTTCAGGGATGCCGAGAGCTGGAGTATATCTTACAAGCTCTGGGAGGAGCCATTCCCTAGATAAGCCACCAGTCTATCACACAGCACAATTATTCATGCATCCACATGTAGTAATACAAAGTCAGTTTAAGGCTTCAAATGAACCTATATGGTTTTGGTAACAAGACTATGAGAGGCAAAACCAGAATTCCCAGATGAAAACTGACACAAATATGAGAAGTGCAGACAAACCAAACCTAGTCTCCTCGAGTTGAGAGACAGCAGCTCCATCCACTATGCTGCCAATTATTATTATTATCATAAATCAAATAAACACTAATACTCTTTTGTTCTTACAATTTTCATTTATAAACAACTTATTATTTATATGGTGCATCAAGAATTCTATGACTAAAACATAACAACATGAGATTCTCAAATGGTCATATTTCCACTGAGGGTTGGGGAAGTCCAGAGCCTATGCTTGGAGGTTTGGGCACAAGGCATGAACAGACCTATATAGGTTGCCAGTCCGTTCACAGACTAAAAAAAATATTTATGGCTAAATACAGAAACATATTTATTGCTGAAGTTAACATTGCAATTACTGTGCCTATAAAAAGTATTCACCCACATTGGAAAATAACAGAAAAAGACTTGTTAATGTAAAATTCATAACAGATCTCTGCATAGGTGTCTAAATTAGTAACAAATATAAAATAGTTGATTACATTCACCTCCTTCAAAATGACCACCTAAATCATCAGTGGTGCAGCCAATTGTTTTTAGAAGTTACATAATTAGTTATATGAAGGTTACCTGTCTGTAACTGAATGATTTCAAATGACTGTAGTGTAAATGCACCTTATCTGGAAGGTCCACTGGAAGTTGTAGAGAATGTTGTGGAAAATGCATATGGTTAAATAGCATTATGAAAGTATTATAAACAAACTACAAAATGGATGTCCTTTATTTACACCAATTGGTGGAGCCCCATGTGCTCTTCCTCAATGCAGCATGGCAGACTGAAGAATTCTAGCAGAATAGCTTCATTTAACACTAGAATTACCAAAGCCTATGAAAAAACTCGTAAATCTGGCCCACTTTAAATCCCTTCGCACTTCTCAGTCTGGGTCTTTTGTCTTGTAAATGTGTTGATCAAGACAAGCCGCAAACAGCCTATTATTCCATCCCCCCACCGCCACAGAATGTCAACAAAGTTTTCCCTGTTCCAGCCTTCATTATCTGGGAGTGAAGTGCTGGAGTTTTAGAATGGAAATAATAGATTGTTATTTGGAACACATGCATTTCATGTGTGTTCCGTTTCTACAATAATCTGTGTAAACACATTGTTAAAACAGAAACGTTTTTC
This sequence comes from Polypterus bichir lapradei, assembly GCA_026402145.1. Lineage (NCBI taxonomy): Eukaryota > Metazoa > Chordata > Cladistia > Polypteriformes > Polypteridae > Polypterus > Polypterus bichir. Next base: position 77,828,970 of record JANRMT010062856.1, read on the forward strand.
ATATTTTAGTAATAAATGATAAAATGTAGACATAAACTATATAATGTGTAAAGCCTGAAGTGCAAAGATCAAATAAACATTTTCACAAAAGGTTCAAGGATGATGCAACAGCTTTCATGGCACAGCGGTAAGAAATGCTGACTTATAATCAAGAGTCCCCGGATTGATCCTGACTGCCTTGTATATTTTCCGTTTTGAGTAGTGAGCTCCTCTTATTGTTAATAGTATACAGTAAATACATACATTCGATTTGCGTCTGTAACAGCCGCTGTAAATGTATAGGACTTGTAAAAGTTACATTTTTTTTTCACTTTTATTCTCTCAGTCACGATCATGATACATACTACCGCAGCCCCCTCCCCCAAGGAATCTCACGCTGTTAGTTTTTATTTGAAACTAGGATTAACTGTAGATGTGAGTGGTGTTTTGAGACAATTGAACTGGAAATTCTCTGATCTGGATGGATAAAAGCTGACACACAAATGCTGGCGAATCTGCCTTATTCGTATTTCATTGTCACTTGATTTTTTTTTTTTATTCAGTTTTATTGAGTGTTCCTGCTTACGCAGAATTATATGCACCTTATGGTCCATGATGTCAAAGCCACACTGACAAAAAAACAGAGACATAGCTATATATGATGTTTGGAATTATTCATTTTATAACCTGTATCGTACAATTCAGAAAACATTGTGGCATGAATGCTATATTATTCATATCATTCATATTCATTTGCGTACCTTCTTGCGCTTGTAATCAGTGATCACGTTTTTTTTTTCCCGATCTTGCGCAGCCTGCACAAGACTCCAGGACATTAACAGGAAAGAATCTGAAGGTGAGCCATGAACGCTCTTCTTTTCTCAGTGGACCCCGTACATGCCTTGCACAGTACATGTGCCCCTGCTCGCACTGAATAAGATCATGCCTTCTGGTGCGTGCTGTCAGCGCAGCACGCAGAAAAAAAGAAAGACACAAATATTTACAAGACAAAAAGACGCTGACTGAGAAGTGTGAAGGGATTTAAGGTGGGCCGGATTTACTTGTTTTTTGTAGGCTTTGGTAATTCTAGTGTTAACTAGCTGTTTCATTTACATATAATAAATAGGAAGCATTTCAGGTATTTCAGTCAGCATATAGATAAACTTTGTATATGTAAATTGTAATCAGAGAACAAAATATTTGGTTAAATGTTATACATTACCTCATTTTTAATATAAACATGCTGGTACAAATGTTAAGGATGTCCTAGTTGAACAGGCAGGTAGTTTGAAGTACTATCTCCCTTACAGTGAGTCAGTATTGTGGCCTAACCTATACAATGAAGCCAGAAGAACACTCCAAGCAACTCCCTGAATAGGTGATTGAAAAGCACAAGTTAGAGAGTGGATAGAAGACAACATCCTAGACATTGAATGTCCCTTGAGATCAGTTAAATCACTCATTACAAAATGGAAGGAGCATAACAAAAATATAAATCTGCCTAGAGCAGGCCATCCACAAAAGTGATCATGGAAGAATAAGACCAGTGAGGGGACTATCAAGAGACCTATGATATCTCTGACAGAGTTACAAGCTACAGTGGCTCAGAGAAAAACTGTTGCCAAGCCGCTTCACTAGCCACAACGTTATGGAAGAGTGGTTTCCTTTTATTTTTTAGATTCACATCTCTGACATGGCTTTATCAAATACCCTGAAATTAACCGTATATCATTTTTTAGTTCAAGGCATCTGATTGTAATCAACCTGTAACCATATAATTGTGCACTGAATGGCCAAACAATGCGAAATACCATAGCCACTTTAGCGTTGTTACTATCAGTGCACCACTCTGAGTATTTTAACTCAGTGTTCCTGAGTATGGAATCACAGCTGTACAGCAGCTAATCGGAAAGCTCTACCGCAGATTGTATCAAAAGTGGGAGAAATATCAGGATAGAGCTTCTAGCACACGCTGCTTCAGCCATGTGCAGTCTATATGAACTACTCCCATTCGGCAAACGGTTCAGAGCCTTTCTTGTACGGACTTCGCGGTTCAGAAACAGTTTCATCCCAAGAGCTATAAACGCACTCAATCAATCCATCAAGTGCTTCCGGTAGAAGTATCTGTACCTATAAGTACATTTAACTCACTGTAAACTTTCTTTACAGTTGTAATATGCACAACCTGAGCCACTTATGCTTTCATATTGTATATTTTTCACATTTTATCCTATTATTATTATTTTTGTTGTTGTTGTTATTTTACCATTTTATAGGAAAATAAGTTTATGGAGGATTTGCATATTGAATCTTATTGTATCATACAATAACAATAAAGGAATTCAATTCAATTGAGAGGGCGTATTTACAGATGATGACGACTTTGTCAATTTAGATTTCCAGGAGCTATCTTCTTGGAGCTCCTGATATTTTAAAGTTGAAATGCAGTAAACTATATATATTATATTATACAGATACATTTTTAACTTCATTTAAATAATGTTTATTGTTAATGATTAAATATGCAAGGACTCGGTGGGCAGCGGTAGCGATGAGCTAGCTCCCCATTCAGGGATTGCTTCTGCCTTGCACTATATATTTGCTGGGACTGGCGCGACCTGGATGGATAGATGGATGGAATAATTAAACATGTACTACGAAGATATTTCAATGTTCCTTAAAAGTTTTGAAGAATCTGTGTTCTAAGCTTACAGATGGCTTGACATTTATTAAATAGCTGATTGTGTGGCAATTGGTTATTTGGAGAAAGAAAAGGAAGGACGGGAATTGAGGGCTAGTACGTTTGAAAGAGACAGTACTGTTGCAATAAATTATTTTATTGAGGATCACACACGGTGCAGCAAGCATCTTGTGGGAGGTAGGAACAATCTCTGCTGTAATTTCTATCATCATGAAAATGATATTAAATATACATCTTAGCATTTAAATTGTTCAGAGAGCTGCAACATCATGAATGTAATTTATTCTGTGTTCTGTCAGTGTAAGAGAAAGCCCGTTTAAGAAGCACGTAGTGATTCACACACATAAGAGTACATTGAATAATACATAGAATACAAAGCATTTAATGTGCCACTTTAGTTATGATGGGATTTGAGGAACTATTAAATTAAATGATTTCAAGCAGATCCCCTTGACCCTGTAGTTAGGGTACAGCAGGTTAGATAATGGATGGATGGATTTTAAGATGAAGTTTATGACGTTCTGCTTTAATGATGAAATAAACTATGTGATTAAAGGTGAAATTTCAACCTTTTTTCACACTGTGTCCTAGTTTTTTTTCTTTTCTCTGTATCCTACGCTTCCATATGACACTCAGACAGTGGGCTATGACTCACCTCTTCACTGCAACTTTAATATCTGACCACTTCTTATTTATTTCAGGCACTGTGTGACTTTCTGAACTTGAACTTTCAAGTTTCTCTGCCACTCTGTCACTCAATCAACTTCCTTTTGTTGTTTATATCACTGCTTAAACCAACAAACAGTAGGTTTTTCCTTTCCTTTACTTGGTATTTGCTGAAATTCTTCTTTTTTCCTGTGCTTTTGCCATTGTCTTTTCACAGAAAGCAAAACATAAGGGGCTAATTATATTGATTTGCATATTCAATGAAGCATAATTCTGGGAGGAGTTGGTGTGGGGCCGCAGGCGCATGCACGAGCGTTACATTTCACGCTGACTGGGATTTATGAAGTGGAAGAACGTGAAAGTTGGCATATGCACAGATTTATGCATCTGGATTTTTTTGTGTGTATACACATTTGCGCTTTTGTCCATATGACAAGTTTTAGTGTGAATTCTACACATGGCGTTATGCATGAGGACCCTGGAGTGATGAAGCTAGAGTTCAGATCTTATATCAAATTGAAAATTTATGCCTGTTCGCTTACAATACCCGTACAATCCGACAGAGCTTGAGCAGTTTAGTACAGAAGAATGGGAAAATGGACATGTCCAGATGTGTAAAGCTGATAGAGACCTGTCTACACAGGTTCAAAGCTATAATGGCTGCCAAGGGGACATCTACTAAATACAGGTTGATTATCCCTAATCAAAAATGCCTGACACGAGAAGTATTTCTGATGTCAGATATTTTCGGATTTTGGAATATTTTCATATACATAATGAGATCTCTTAGGGACACTAAATGATAACTGATGTACATAAAACTTCATATCATCAAGCTGATATTAGAAGGAGCATTAATGTGACAAACTATTTGTATTGAAAAACTTTTTAGTTTTTCATCACTTTATACAGGCTACCTGCTGTTTTTTTTTAGAGAACTGGCAGACAGATCAGAAATAACTTTTCACTCCATCACGCCAGCTGTGCTGGAAGTTATTAACTGACCGACGAGTCGCTACATTCAGTTTTCATTTGGTATGAGCGTACAGGCATAACATGTTTTTGCCAATATAAAAAACTGCCAATAGTAAAAGGCAGTGTCCGGTTTTACAGAATTCATATTGCAAAAAGGGCACCAAGTGAGAATGACACTGCTTTTCTTAGCCATAAACAGTGATATTCCATTAATGCACAAGTCATCTTAAATTTTAACAGTGCCATGCAACACTTTTGAATGCAGGTGTTATTGTGTCATTTCCATGGGAACAAGGCTCATCAACTGTGTTTCATTGCTTAGAGGCACTCAATGCTTCATGGGAAGCCCCTCTACCCTTGCATGCATCATCATTTTGCCCAGAGGGGACTGGGCGGTCTCTTGGTCTGGAATCCCTACAGATTTTATTTTTTTTTCTCCAGCTCTTGGAGTTTTTTTTTGTATTTTCTGTCCACCCTGGCCATCGGACCTTAATTATTCTATGTTAATTAATGTTGACTTATGTTTATTTTTTATTGTGTCTTCTATTTTTCTATTCTTCATTTTGTAAAGCACTTTGAGCTACATTCATTTGTATGAAAATGTGCTATATAAATAAATGTTGATTGATTGATTGATCAATTCTGTGTCGTTTCCTCATGGTACTCAATGCTTTGCAGACCCTCCTGTTCCCTACATCTAGATCCTCAATTGTGTGTTGTTATTTTGTGGTGCTCTAAGCTTATCCTGCTCTGAAAGAATATGCAGGTATGTTTTTCATGTCCACTTTTTAGTGTAAACATACTTTCATGCTCAAACTCAAAACAAAAAAAAATTATAACAGAAACCCCCATATGAAACTTTCCCTTTGTGGTGTCATGTTAGCATATTTTGGATTTTGGAATTTTGGATTAGGGACACTCAACCTGTAATTACCTGAGTGGAGAAATAATTTATACACTCGATTTTTTTAGATTTTATATTTGTAATTATTTTAGACAAATTTGCAGAGATTTGTTATCACTTGGCCATTACCAACTCTTTTTCATTTGGTTAGGGCCAAAAAGTCAACCTAAACCATTGTGTTTTTGTTTTGTATAATAGTAAAATGTGAAAACTTGCAAGAGTGTGGATACTTTTTATAGGCACTCTATACATGACTGACATATTTAAAGATGTTCTCTAAAAATGAACCAATAGAAGCACTATGGCTTTCTTCTTCTGATCAACAAGATTATTGATTAAAGGCTAAATTTTCTTCAACAAATGGCACATGAGCTGCAATAGAGACCAATACAAATGCAAGGCATAAATTAACATTAATACACTGTTATCGTGTTTTAAATAGGTTCTAAAAATGATACCAAATTCCATACAGTGCATCACAGTAAAACATTTTGCACATATATAGAAAGAAGCACAAGGTACTGAGCACATAGCATAGAAAAAAGCACACACATGAAATGACTTGCATGTACAAGTGAGAAGAAATAATTCAAGTAATGTAAATAGATTCAAGGTGCAGAAAGTCTAGATGCTGCAGCAAGTCTCCAACAGACTGATTCCAATTCAAGAGGGACAAGGGAAGAAAGAAAAAACACTACCACTGGATGTAAAAGAAAATTAAAAGGTCATAGCAACCACTCCTTGTAACTGGCCTGAGAGATGCAGTGCTTCAGGAACCCTCGGACTGTGTTAGCTTGTGTCAGTCTACTCATAGATGATCCTCAGGTGCTGGTGTGATGGCAACTGCTGCTTTTTATACTTGGCAGTGCACATATATAGCCTTGGGGGAACAAAACAGTCTGGGTGCTCTGGCCCTTCAGTAGCAGCAGGGACATTCACATGAAGTTTTACAATTCCATGCAGTCTGTTGGCAAATGTTAGACAGCCCAGCAATTTGTTCTGTATACCAAAACCTTTAAGCACAAAAAGGCAGAAGATTTAAAGAACTCACTTCAATTTAATCAGTTAATCAACGGGAACCCAAAACTTGGTACAGAGCTGGTAGGAAGTGTGGTAAAAGTGGAAGAAGAGAGAAGAAGTATGTGGTTGTGGAGAAAATTAGACATTTATAAAGTAGACAAACATTAGCAGTGTTCCACTTATTCAGATTTGAACACCTCATGTGCGTTCAGACAAGTTATTTAGTAATTTTGAATTTGATTGTATACTGATACCATTTTGTTCTCAATACATGGCTAATTTGCGTGTAAAGAGATACTTTCATATGAAACTATACCCTACAAAACTGTATAAAGGAGAATTGATGAATGCAGATAAGTTTTGTTTTTTTTTAATTGAAGATCAGTATGTAAATTTGGCTGTCACTAATCCAGGTCAGATTTCATTTTATTTCTAGTTCATTTATTTTCATAAGCTGCAGATGAATATTTAACACTGTGCAGAATTTCTAAATCAACTGTTTGTACTTGTAATAACTTGCCCTCCGGTCTAAACGATAAAATATGTATTATAGATGTGCCATAGGTGACACTGGTCACTAGTTAGGTTAAGATACTTAGCTTGATCAAATTCTACCATTTTAAACTTTAAAGAATAATATTTTAGAATTTTATTGTGGACTGAATATGTAAACTTAACACGACCTTTAATAAGACTTAAGTTTGAGGAATCTCACAAGTTAGAAAAAATTTGGTAATAAATCATTGGTGCATTGTAAAGCATTGCAGAAGGCAGCATTTTAAAAGATACTTGAACACTCATTATTTGCAAAATCTTTAAAAAAACAACAAAGTAAAGTACAGAGACAGAAACTTTACAATGTATAGCTAAAGGATGCCTTTAAGAGTTTGTTCTGTCCTATCTGTTTTAAAAGCTGAAGATGTTGTGTATACAGAGTCTCTGTGAAATACATAAGAGCGCCTTCTCTGTAATGACTATTTGTTATAAACATTTCTTTATATTAGAATGGAATTATATCAGATAAATGGACCCAGCTTTATATTTTTAAATATATTAGGTAGAGACAATAAATGAAGATGAAATGAAAATTGATTTCTTTTTGAGTGGCATTTATTAAATGCATTTCTTCAATATGCCTGGACTTTCATCTGGGCACATTTGAATGAACGTTTTTGTTTATACAGTTTAAATGTTTGAATAGATAGAAAACATACACTGAGTTAATATAAATTTACATTTTATTTTTATATAAAAATAATAAAAAATGCAGCAATATCAAAATGTCACTACATTATATGATGTCAGCACCAAAAATCAGAAATCTACACTTTTGCACATCAATGGCAATATTTACAGTTATTAGATTTGCTTTATATTGCCCTTTAAAGAAATGGACATGTTTAAGAAGAAAACAATGAATATGTATTTGCAGATACATACATAGAGGGGGTAGACAAAATAATGGAAACACAACATAACAAAAAAGGTTAACTCTAAAGTAAGTAAATCAGAATTACAAATGCAGCTGCAAATGGGAACCATATTAGGTTCATAACCAATTAGAAAAATATGTCATTTATAAAAGAGGCCAGACAATTAGCATGTTCATATATGAGTTTTCAAAGCAAAATGTGGCATCTAACACAGAGTTTCAAAGAGGCAGAATGTTCATTGTCAAAAACTGCAATTATTTAATGTGTCACAGAGATATAATAATAATAATAATAATTCATTACATTTATATAGCACTTTTCTCACTACTCAAAGCGCTATCCACATAGGGATGAACCGGGAAGCGAACCCACAATCTTCCACAGTCTCCTTACTGCAAAGCAGTAGCACTACCACTATGCCACCTGTGAGGATATAACAAAAGCATTTTTTGAAACATGGATAAACTGCATCAGCATAGAAACACAGTGGTTGCAAATTGAATCTCTTCACTACAGATTGGTGACTCCTCCACAGGATATTTGCTAACTGTCACAAATGTTCAGCCTCAGAAATTACCATGAAATCGAAGTCCTGTGACCACATGTTAGCAAAAACAGTACATTCTGAATTTCACAAAGCTAAAAATTCTTGCAGGGCTGCCATTTGAAAATCAACTGTATCCATGGCCAACTGACAATGTTTGTTGATAACGATAAATGTGGCTAATGATCTTGTGGGGCTTAATTAGGTCTGATCTTAAAGGACAAGGTGTACACTAATGTGCAATACTGCTTCACACTTTACACTCCAGAAATTCCAATAAAAGTTTAATATTGTTTATATTGGGTGTTGGAGATAATGTGAATACATTTTGTTCTTTCATTTTTTTCTTATCTGATTAATGAATGTTTTCCCTTTCTTGATAATAATTTTGAAGGTTTTGTTACTTTATTTTTAGAACATCAGTTTAACATTACTGAACATATTTTACAAGTTTAATGTTTACCGTTTGTTTTGATGCCATTATGTTGTCTGATCGTAATGACACTAGTTGGGTTGTCTGAAGCATGGTCACGTGGGTTGTGACCTATACCTCAAAAAAAAATGTTTAAAAGGTCATCTTTCCTGCCATTTTCTATCTCAGTTTGTGCATATGTTCATAAGTTTTAATTATATCTACTTTGCTCTTGTAAAATCTGTTTGACATCGACATTTTGGCTAGGACTTCTGACTCTGACTTTTTTTTTTATTTTATTAATTTTATTGTAATCATTCCATACAAATAGATCAATTTTTACAAAAAAATAGGATTGAAAAACAAGTCACCCCCATCCCTACCCCTGAGAGAGAGAGCGAGCGAGCATGGCCAATGGAGTAAAACTTAAGGCTTGTAAACATGCCTAAATTGATGAGTTTAATAGGGCAATAGAGATGAATGGAGAAGAAAAAGAAATGCGGAGATAATTGCTTCCTCGGTGCTTTAAGAGCTTATTCTAAAATATTACTGATTAGATCAGTGCTTCCCAAACTCGGTCCTGGGGAACCCCTGTGGCTGCAGGTTTTTGTTCCAACCACATTCCTGATCAATGACAACACCTGATAACACTGAGCTCATTTAATTAGCTGGTATTTTTTTTCTTTTATTCGACATTCAGAAAAGCACAGCAGCATGATTTTTACTTTTATAAGACATTTATAAATATTTCTGCTTTTGATATAGATTTAAATGCTTAACTCTCTTTTGTTGATTTCATTATACTTTACCCTTTCTCTGTGCAGTTTTTCCCCCTTCGTTGTATTTTATTAATGACAATTTAAAACGAGCAGATCAGACATCCGGCAAACATTGAATAATCAGTCAGACCCACTAATTAGTAAATAATGGATTAATTAAACAATTAGAACACCTTGAAAAGTAGGATGAAAATCAAGATGAAAATACTGTTAAAAAGAAAAAAATACATTATTCCTATATAACTGTTTGGTACATTTTAATTTTTTTTTTTCTTTTAGCAAACTTAGTTTTCTAATTTCTATATTGTTTGCCTAAACACAGAATTTGGGAGATATCAGTTCACTTAATTAGGCTAGGAGTTCAATTAAAAACAGAAATTGGTTGGAATAAAAACCTGCAGCTACAGGGTTTCCCCAGGACCGAGTTTGGGAAACACTGGATTAGATCCTGCCAGGTTTTGAAAAAATTCTGTACAGATCCTCTAACTGAATATTTGATTTTTTTCCAATTTCAAATAGTATAAAACATTGGTTTCCCACTGGCTTGAAAGAGGAGAGTTAGGATTCTTCCAGTTTAGCAAAATAAATCTGCGTGCCAGAAGTGTAGTGAATGCAATCACAGTTTGTTTGTCCTTCTCCACTTTAAGCCCATCTGGAAGAACACCAAACACAGCTGTTAATGGTTTAGGAGGGATTGTGACACCAAGGCTGTCTGAAAGGCACTTAAAAATTTTGGTCCTAAATGATGTTAATTCGGTGCAGGCCCAAAACATGTGACCCAGTGAGGCTGAGACTTGATTGCAGCGTTCGCAGGTTGAAACTTGCCCTGGAAACATTTTGGACAGTTTTAAATGAGACAGATGTGCTCGATATATAATTTTGAGTTAAATAATTGTATGCTATGTGCATATGGAGCTCGAGTGAATTCTCTGCATTGCTATTTTCCACTTCTTTTCTGATATATTGATTAAGAGATCTTTTTCCCCATTGTCCTCTTGGATCTTTAAAAGGGAGGGACTGTAAAATAATTTTATATATTGCAGAGATGGTGTCTAATTCCTTGAAATTGAGCAATATTTTTTCCGGCATGGAGGAGGGTGCAAGATGAGGAAAATTGGGCAGGTTCTGTTTAACAAAGTTCCTAATTTGAAAATAGGGAAAGAAATGTATGGCTGGAAAGTTCACTTTGGAATGTAATTGTTCATAGGATGCAAAGATGTTGTCTATATAAAGATCTCTAAGCAATTTAATCCCAAATCTTTTCCAGATATTAAAAACTGCATATGTTTGCGATGGTTGAAAGAGGTGGTTCTCTTGCAGAGGTGCCACAGATAAAAGCTTCTCCATCTTAAAATGCTTTCTACATTGGTTCCATATTCTGAGTGAGTGAAGCAGAACTGGATTGTTAGTATATTGCCAATAACTTGCATTTATTGGGGCACAAAGCAGGGAATATAAAGAAGTACTGCAGGATTTTACTTCTATTATGGACCAAGCTTGTGTATGTTCATCTATTTGTGTCCAGGTTTTTATAGCTTGTATGTTTGTTGCCCAGTAATAAAACTGAAAGTTGGGTAGAGCCATGCCACCTTCTACCTTAGGTCTTTCTAGGGTCGCTCTTTGGATACGTGGATGTTGTCAGTTCCAAATAAATGAGGTTATTGTTGAATCTAATTGCTTAAAAATGATTTATTGATGTATATTGGAATGTTTTGAAATAAAAATGAAGCTTAGGAAGAATATTCATCTTAACAATGTTAATTCTTCCAGCTAGAATGAGATGAAGGGTTGACCATCTATGCAAGTCTTGCTTAATTTTTTCCATACAGACGACGAAATTTTGTTGATAAAGAGCTTTGTGTTTACTTGTGATATTTACCCCTAGGTATTTAAACTGATCTGCAATGATAAAAGGTAGGGTGTCCAATCTATTATTATATGTTTGGGAATTCACTGGAAAGAGTATACTTTTATTCAAATTAATTCTGAGACCAGAGATCTTTTGAAATTCTGTAAGTGCTGTTAAGACTGCGGGCACAGAATTTTGTGGGTCTGATATATACAGTACCATATCATCTGCATATAGAGAAATTTTCTGTTCCAGTCCTTCTCTGATAATCCCCTTTATCTAATCAACATTTCGACAGTGAACTGCCAGTGGTTCAATGGCGACTGCAAATAGCAGTGGTGACAAGGGGCATCCTTGTCTGGTACCACGTTTTAGTTTAAAGTAGTCTGAACAAATGTTGTTAATACAAACTGAAGCTTCTGCATTAGTATACAGCAGTTTGATCCATGCACAAATGTTCAGGCCAAACCCAAATTTCTCTAATGTAGTGAAAAGGTATTTCCATTCAATCATGTCAAATGCTTTTTCTGCATCCAATGATAATAATATTTCTGGGGTGTTTGAATTCGTTGGTGAGTATATTACATTAAACAGGCGTCGAAGATTGGAAGATAAGTGTTGACCCTTGATAAATCCAGTTTGATCTTGTGATATTACCGAAGGCAGCACTTTCTCCATCCTTCTAGCTATGATTTTTGAGAGTATCTTAACATCATTATTCAGAAGTGAAATTGGTCTGTATGATGCACATTGTAATAAGTCCTTGTTTTGTTTAGGAAAGACGGTGATTAATGCTTGGTGAAAAGTTTGAGGTAGAATTTGATTGTCTCTAGCTTCTGTAAATGTTGCTAATAGGAGGGGAGCTAGCTGAGTGGAGAATTTCTTGTAAAATTCTGCAGGGCAGCCATAAGGGCCAGCTGCTTTCCCGCCTTGAAGTGACTTTATAGCATCTAGTAATTCTGATAGCGCCAGAGTTTTATCCAGTTCCTCCGCACTAAAAGTATCTATTTGTGGTATCTGTAATGAATCCAGAAATGCATTAGATTGTGTGTTGTCTTCTTTAAACTCAGTAGAATATAAGGATTTATAGTAGTCTCTAAATGTGTACATTATATTTTTATGGTCATTGATTTCATCTCTGTTCGTGTTGGTGATTACTGGGATTGCATTGCAAACTTCTTGCTTGTGGATTTGTTGACTTCTGCTTAGTGTTTAGGAGCTTTTGAAAGAGCATTACTTGGTTACAACGTCTGCATGTCACAGGTTAAGTCTTATTTCCTTTCCTTTATTTAATATATGTCTCTCTTTCTCGAGATAATATATGAGGAGGCCATCTAAGGTATTCAGGTTCATTCTGGTGTTCATGAAACCATACATGAATTAGTTGAACAGTGTGTATTACCCACCTGAAATAAAAAAAAACATCTTGACGCAGGTGATCTAAACCATTTTCACCCATCAAAGAACTGAAAGAAGTATCTCTTTCACGACGTTCTGGAAGATGGGTCCAGTTGCAGACCTCCATGGCTCCATGATTCAGTAGCTCCACTGGACAGCCAATTGGATTGCAGGTTTTTGTCATTTGTTTTACTTGATTTGAGTCAGATTAACCTTCCTCAACCCTAATGTTAACTATAGTGTAACCAGGTGTTATCACTGACACGTATAATAAAAAGCCTCCTAACAACCTCCTCAATGAAGTGGAGCTCTGGAGGTCCACAGCTAGAGTCCATTGAGTTCTGGACTTGTATAACAAAATGCTAAGAAAGACTGAAGATGTTCTAAAAGCAAAATGTTATTGTAGTCCATAAATTTCCTTAGATATTATTTAATTGGTAGTTGTTTCTGCTATTTTGTCCACTCCGTGCTTACTATGCACACAAATGCGCTGTGATGTGGCGATTCTGTGGCAGTACAGTGGGGGTCAAGTGAGAGAGAAGTCTCCATGCTCAGCTTCTGCCAGACTACATTCTTAAACAAGCTTAATCTAATTCAGTTATCAAAATTAACACTGAGCAGAAAGCAGAAAATCAAGCCAGAATTTTTTTTATTTAAATAAATCACAGTGAATTAATCTGTTTTTAGCGCTTTGATTTAAATTTTAGTTTATGCTTATTTTCTATAGGATGGCAGAATACTGGGACTTGTTTACTGTTACTGTTGTTTACTTGGTGTTTATTATTACAGCTCTTCAACATCAGCTCTGATGGATGTACCTTACTTGTGTCTGAGTGCATATTTTCTGTAAGTCTAAGGAAGTAGGGTCTTTACTTGGGGTTATGGTACACTAGATCATATGTCTCGATTGTGAGCCTAAAGAATAGAGTTAACCAATAAAGATATACTTGCAAAAAAGTAGTACTTTATGAATATGAGTACTGTATATATTGCACTTCCCTCACAGTTTGCTTCTCTTCCACTCTGGTAGGTATACATTGTTTTATTCCAGGTAAGGATTCTATAAATGCTGTTCCTCTATTACTAAATACAGTGATATACGATATTTGTACGATATATATATATATTAACTGATTTTTTTGTGAAACTTGAAGAAAAGTAATGTGCTTTCCCACACAATGTATGGTTTCATGTAATTGACTCTAACTGTAAAGTATCTATTCATTTTTAACTATCTGATAAAACAAAAACAGAAAACATATTTTTTAAATAGGCTGAATGGATTTTTACAGCATTTGCTAGACATTTCATCGTATAATGTATTTATATTTGTTGTGGCACCATAATTTGTTTCACACAACTATATTTAGTTTATTTACTTTTTAATTTTACTGGAAGGCTGTTAAATTTAGAATTGTCAATTTTTTGTTGCGATGTACACACATGCTTAGGGTTTTATCAGTTATTATTCCTAACATTAAGAGTAAAGATTAATTAAACATACTTTTTATTTAAAATACTGGAGACAATACTGGATCCATCCATCCCGCAATATCCTAACACAGGGTCACTGGGGTCTGCTGGAGCCAATCCCAGCCAACACAGGGCGCAAGGCAAGAAACAAACCCAGGGCAGGGCGCCAGCCCACTGCAGGGCACACACCTCCACAAATCACACACTAGGGACAATTTAGGATTGCCAATGCACCTAACCTGCATGTCTTTTGACTGTGGTAGGAAACTGGAGTACCCAGAGGAAACCCACGCAGACATGGGGAGAACATGCACACTCCACGCTGGGAGGTCTCCTTACTGCAAGGCAGCAGCGCTACCACTGCGCCATCGTGCCGCCCCACAATACTGGATGCAACCTGTAATTAAAAAATGACAATTACATATTGAACTTTATAGGTGATTAATGAGCAATGTGATGTTTGTTAAGAACATATTTCTATATGTGTATATATATATATATATATATATGTACTGTATACATATGTGTGTGTGTATATATATATATATATATATATATATATATATATATATATATATATATATACTGTAGATTCCGGAATATAAGCCGAAAATTTCGTCCTAGATTTTTGGCTTGGAGTTTGTTGGTCGGCTTATACAATGAGTATCGTTTCAGTTTCAAGATTTCCAGCGCAATGCCGGTTTTGCCGATGAATATGGAAGTAATTAATGATGAAACCACAGCGGCATCTTTTAGATGAAGAAGTAACTTTGCATGCCGGTACTTTAAATTAAATAAAGAATTTATTCAAAAAAGTGTTTTAGTTGTTGATTTTATTAATAAAATTTAAAATAAATTATTGGGAAGTTTAAAATAAAATACCGTTGTTATTTATGAACAACATCTTGCGTTACGACCCGAATGCGGTCACGTGTATCCGCTTGCGCGATTGTAACCAAACAACCGAGAGCGTTAGTAAGCGTCAGTCGGAGCCCAGATATATGTGGTTGTGGATGTAATTTCGGTCATTGCAGTGATTTACCTATATATATAATTCACTAAGACAATGCAAGCAAGACACATAATTGCTAAGGAAGGAAGAGAAGGTAACGAAGGTAAAGAAAGCGATCACAATCGAAACGAAGATGAAAATTGTGTGGAAATATGAGAGTGCTGTTTGTGTGACCGATCTCGCTAATATGTACAGCATGTCGAAATCCACCATCTCGACAATTTTACAAAGAAAAGATTTGCATAAGGAAGCTCCTTCTAAACAATAAACACCTTCCGTTTCATTCTCCTTCTCCTCCCTTCCTGCAGCCCAAAGATGTCAAATTAAATGGTGAGTAGAGTATGAAATTGTTGTTTCTAGAATAGAATAGAATATAATGCCTTTTATTGTCACTATACACATGTACAATGAGATTAAAAGCAGCTCCTTCAGTGCAGACATATGTGTAGAACACAAGTAAATAAACAAACAAATGGTGCGAAAAGATGCAAAGAAGTTGCAAAAAAAAAGTTCTGTATAGGGCTTGTATGGTTGTCTCTTTAGCCTTAGCATAACGCTGGATCTGCGGCCCCGCTTCTTCTTCCTTTCTCTCCTCCGTCTGCGTCATCTCCTAGACCCGACAACAATCCACGGAGAGCCCGCTGGTCTCGCTATGTTGTCTGGGATGTTGTGCATGTGATGAAAAACACTCGAAACAGATGATTGGCTCTGGACACCGATGTCTATAAGGTTCTGACGGGTGTAGCTGATGTTCGCCGAACCGACTGTGCACAAACAAGCAAAAAAAAAATAGTACAAAAACAACAAAAAAGTACACTGAAAAGGAGAGCCCTGAGCCGCTGCAACCATGCGCGCCTCCATGCTCCTAGCTTAATCTAGCCTACTTCTGGTAGGCTAGGCACTTTTTATAACTTTTTGGTTAGTACATTAGAAAAATTATTGGTGTTTTGGTAAATTATACACATTATACAACCCTTTTTTATTATGAAAAGGTTAAGTAAGTGTTGCAGTGGGAGGTTCGGAACGCATTATGAGTATTTCCATTATTTCTTATGGGAAAAATAGTCTTGACTTACAACCAACTTGACTTACAACCAACCCTCGCGAATGAATTAAGTTCGTAAGTCAAGGATCCACCATATTGCGTATTTATGTTAATCAGATTTATAACGAGTTTCCGGAAATCCACCTGCCGATGTACCGTATTTGCGTATATAGTTTCAACACAAAGGTTTAATTTTACCAAACTTCTCCGCAGTCACTTCCTGGTTTTCATCAAAAATGCCGGCAGTCTCAAATTCTCGCCGATAAACATGATAAATATACCCGAAGAGACACTTTTAAGGAAATTTAGAAAATTTTGCTTGGAGAAGGGGGTCGGTTTAAATACCGGTCATCGGCAAATACATGTAATTTAGAAGGTAGAAAAGGGGGTCGGCTTATATACCGAGTCGGCTAATATTCCGGGATTTACGGTATATGTACAGTACAGTCCATCTTAACCAGCCACCTTGGGATTGGACCCATGGCCGGTTGCCATTTTGGCCGGTTAATCCGACGTTTCTTCGACGTTCCTGAAGAAACCATATCCACAAGGCTTCATCCATGATTTTGCACACGGGTTTTTTTTTCTCATACAACGACTGGACAGTGTGGTGTAGCAGGTCCACAGCTCAAGTCAAAAAGGCCACTTTTTAAATAAATAATCACCGCACTCACGGCTTAGCGAGGGGGCATGGTATGTGTGGCCGATCGTTCCCGGGGAATTTGTGATGCTGAAGAAAGTGGTCGCTCCAGCTGAGCGATCACGGAGCTAGAGTGACCAATATTGAAGACGACTGGCAGTCGAAAAGCAGCGGCAGTCGTGAAGGCTTTGGGCTGGTTTAGCCTCAGCGTGAGCACCCTGGCCACTGGGGAAAGAACCCAAGTCTTGGTCCGGATGGAGCCCGACGTAGCCAGGGATCAAAGGGCTACTGGACCAGTGTGGAAGGCAGCTGCTCCTGCAAGTAGTGCGACTTCCCTGTTGCTAAGCACGATGGGAGAAGCAGGGGAGCCACCAGGTAGAAGGAATAAGGCACCGTGCTTTGGATTTTAAGAGACAGCTTCCAGCCATTGTTTTAATCTCATTTGCGTTGTTTTTAAAGGACTTGTTTTTTTACTAATGGATTTTAACCTCCACTGATTCACTCATTTTAATGGATTAAGAGGTTTGATACACTGCACTTTATTTAATTTGAACACTGTTTTGTTTGCTGGTTTTAAAATACCTTTCACCTTCCAGGAAAAAGAAAGTGCATACATATAATATAAAGAAGAACTCAGGATTAAAAAAAAATAAATTTTTATTTTATTTTAAGAGGCCGGTTAATCTGTCAGCCAGTTAATGCGAGACCAATTAAGAGGTTGCACGGTATATATATATATATATATATATATATATATATATATATATACTCAGCAAAAAAAGAAACGTCCCTTTTTCAGGACTGTGTATTTCAACAATAATGTTTTAAAAATCCAAATAACTTTACAGATCTTCATTGTAAATTGTTTAAACAATGTTTTCCATGCATGTTCAATTAACCATAATCAATTAATTAACATGCACCTGTGGAATGGTCGTTAAGACCTTAACAGCTTACAGAAAGTAGGCATTTAAGGTCACAGTTCTAGAAATGCAGGACACTAAAGAGACTTGTCTTCCGACTGTGAAAAACACCCAAAGAAAGATGCCCAGGGTCCCTGCTCATCTGCATGAACGTGCATTAGGCATGCTGCAGGGAGGCATGAGGACTGCTGATGTGGCTAGGGCAATAAATTGCCATGTCCACACTGTGAGACGCCTAAGACAGCGCTACAGGGAGACAGGAAGGACAGCTGATCATCCTCGCAGTGGAAGACCACGTTTAACAACACCTGCACAGGATCGGTACATCCGAATATCACACCTGCGTGACAGGTACAGGATGGCCACAACAACTACCCGAGTCACACCAGGAACACACAATCCCTCCATCAGTGCTCAGACTGTCCGCAATAGGCTGAGAGAGGCTGGACTGAGGGCTTGCAGGCCTGTTGTAAGGCAGGTCCTTACCAGACATCACCAGCAACAACGCCGCCTATGGGCACAAACCCACCTTCGCTGAACCAGACAGGAGTGGCAAAAAGTGCGTGAGTTTCTGCATGACAGCAATGTCAGTGTTCTGCCATGGCCAGCGAAGAGCCCAGATCTCAATCCCATTGAGCACGTCTGGGACCTGTTGGATCGCAGGGTGAGGGCTAGGGCCATTCCCCCCAGAAATGTCCAGGAACTTGCAGGTGCATTGGTAGAAGAGTGGGGTAACATCTCACAGCAAGAACTGACAAATCTGGTCCAGTCCATGAGGAGGAGATGCACTGCAGTACTTCAAGCAGCTGGTGTCCACACCAGATACTGACTGGTACTTTTGATTTTGAGCCTCCCTTCATTCAGGGACACATTGTGAAACATTTTTAGTTTATGTCTTATGGTGTTGACTCTTTTAGTGTTCATACAAATATTTACACATTAAGTCTACTGAAAGTAAAAACAGTTGAAAGTCAGGGGACGTTTCTTTTTTTGCTGAGTATATATGTGTGTGTGTGTGTGTAATAAAAAAATGAAACCAGGGTAAATCCTGTCAGAACGTCTTCCACCTTTATTGAACAAATGCAATCTATACAGAGAAGGTGAAAACAAATCAGAAACTCTTTAGTGAAAAAGAGAAAAAAAACATACAAAACCTGGTTACATTAGTGTGCACATCCTTTAATAATGAAGGATATGGCTGCATTCAGAATCAACCACTCACAATAAGTCTCATCTCAAAGTATACACCTGACATGAGATTGAGCTCAAATGAAGTTTGGCTGTTCCTGTAGGATTGTTATATTATCTTCTTATTTGCAACATACTCCTGAATGTATGGTTTGTGGTTTAGCGGGATTTCATCATGGAAAGGTATCAGGACAGGGGTACAAAAAAAGTATCCAAAGCATTAAATATCCCATGGAGTACAGTGAAGACAGGCAGCAACAAGCGGAGAAAATATGGCTCTACAGTGACACTACCAAGATCAGCATGTCCCTCCATGATTGATGAGAAGACAAGGAGAAAACTGGTCAGTGAGGCCACCTGGTCACCTGCAGCAAACTTTAAAGAAATTTTAAAGGGTTTCCTGGTTTGTTCCCTACATGTGACAACATTCAGTCGTATTCTTCATATGTTTGGGTTGTGCAGTAGGGTAGCAAGTTGAAAGCCTTTTCACACAAAGAAAAACACCCAAGCCCAGCTAAACTTTGCAAAAATGTATATCCAGTCTCCCACAATCATGTGGAAAAATGTATTATGGTCTGATGAGACCAAGGTTGAATTATTTGGCCATAATTCCAAAAGGTACGGTAGGCCCAAAAAATAAAATAGCACTGCACAGAGCTGTGCACAGGAGATGCCCTCATAATTTGACAGATTTGGAATATTTTTTAAAGGAGAAGTGGGCAAAAATTGCCAAGTCCAAATGTGCCAAACTGTCAGACTGTTACTTCAAAAAGACTGAGTGTTGTATTAAAATCAAAAGGTGCTTCAACTAAGTATTAGTTTAGAGGATGTGCACAACCAGGTTTTTGTATGTTTTTTTTTTCCTTTTTTCACTACACAGTTTCTGATTTGTTTTCTCCTTCTTTGTATAGATTGCAATTTTGCAATACAGTAAAGGTGGAATAAGTTCTGACAGGATTTATCTTGGTTTCATATATATCCAGTTTAGAGATAATTGGTAGAAACAATGTGAGGAAAATTACTAGCTTCAGGTTAATGGCTTGTGGTGTGTCTCCAGTGTGATGCATCAAATCTTCAGCTGTATAACACATTTTTATCATTTTTGTTACCTAATCAATCTTTTATTTTGTGTATGTTTTAAGATCTAGTAATATGTCTATACAATTCAAATATTTACATATATACACATATATACAAATACTGTACATACATATTATCGTTGTGTATTATATATATGGGAGTTCTAATTAAATGTACATTTTGCAATGACAAAAACTCAAAAGTTATATTTAGTAGCAGTAGTGTCAATTTGTGGAGCTTTACTGTATGTTATTAACATTCTAATCTACTTCTTATGAGTGTAATTTAGATTTTATTTTGTTTTCTCATATGTTTCCATTGGTAAAGGCAGGCCCAGCACCAGTATTAGGGCAAATTAGGTATTTGTCTAGGGCAAAGATCATAAAGGGGGGCAGCTGCACTGGTTAGTGTGGACGAAGACTTCAGACAAGACAGGGTGTGGTTATATAGTATATTTATTTTTCAGCGTCACAGTGAGAAGAGTTTCAGAAAAGCAGACAATCAATATACATGACAGCGTCAGGGCTCTTCTGAACCCCGTCTGTTTGGTGGGGCAAAATTTTTATACCCCTAGAATGTGTGATTTAATATCATTATGAAATGCAACAGTCGACACTTTTATTATACACAATCCTTGAGCCCCTTCAACGCCCCTTGTGCAACTTGATTTCTTGGCCCCTTTGTTATGGCGTTCAGATGTAAACTGAGGGAAAACGTGATAAGGCAGACTCATGTGTGGAATGCTTAGACCTTGAGTCCTTTGGACAAATATTTTTTCTGTTTGCTCAGCAAAGCATGCTTTTACATAAAGTATGGTTTCGTAAAGCTTATTTCTCAGACATGAATTAGTACAAGGGAACGAAGAGAATATTCATCTTCCACATTAGCTACCGAACAGTCGGATGGCACACTAATAAGCTTGGCCCAGTGCGCAAAATAACCTAACACCAGCACTGGGTAGGGGCTATGTACATAAGTACTAGAGAGAATCATTGTCACAAAGAAAGCAGAGGTCATAACTGGAAAAAATTTCACATACAATTAATAATTATTAGAAGGAAACACATACAGTCATGTCCGAAATTATCGGCACCCCTGGATTTTTCCCAGAAAAATGAATCATTTCTCCCAGAAAATTGTTGCAATTACAAATGTTTTGGATACACATGGTAATTTCTTTTATGTGCATTGGAACAACACAAAAAAAAGAGAAAAAAAGCCAAATCTGACATCATTTCACACAAAACTCAAAAACCGGGCTGGACAAAATTATTGGCACCCTCAACTTATTTGGTTGCACGCCCTTTGGAAAAAATAACTGAAATCAAGTGCTTCCTATAACCATCAACAAGCTTGTTACACCTCTCTACTGGAATTTCCGACCACTCTTCTTTTGCAAAGTGCTCAAGGTCTCTCAGATTTGAAGGGCGCCTCCTCCCAACAGCAATTTTGAGATCTCTCCATAAGTGTTCAATTGGATTTAGATCCGGGTTCATTGCTGGCCACTTCAGAATTCTCTCTCTTTGTCTTCAGCCATTTCTGGGTGCTTTTAGAGGTATGTTTGGGGTCATTGTCCTGCTGGAACACCCATGACCTCTGACCAATGGCCCTAAATTGCACCCTAATATCTTTTGGTAGTCTTCAGATTTCATGATGCCTTGCACACAGTCAAGGCATCCAGTGCCAGAGGCAGCAAAACATCCCCAAAACATCTTAGAACCTCCACCATGTTTGATCGTAGGTACTGTGTTCTTTTCTTTGTAGGCCTCATTCCGTTTTTTGTAAACAGTAGAATGATGAGCTTTACCTTGGTCTCATCTGTCCACAAGACGTTCGCCCAGAAGGATTTTGGCTTCCTCAAGTACATTTTGGCAAACTCCAGTCTGGCTTTTTTACGTGTCTGTGTCAGCAGTGGGGTGCTCCTGGCTCTCCTGCCATAGTGTTTCATTTCGTTCAGATGTCGACGGATAGTTCGAGCTGACACTGTTGCACCCTGAGTCTGCAGAACAGCTTGAATATGTTTTGAAGTTGATTGGGGCTATTATCCACCATTCAGACTATCCTTCGTTGCAGTCTTTTATCAATCTTTCTCTTCCGTCCACGTCCAGGGAGATTAGCAACAGTGCCATGTGTTGTGAACTTCATGATTATGTTGCGCACAGTGGACAAAGGAACATGAAGATCTCTGGAGATGGACTTGTAGCCTTGAGATTGTTGATATTTTTCCACAATTTTTGTTCTCAAGTCCTCAGACAATTCTCTGCTCTTCTTTCTGTTCTCCATGCTTAGTGTGGCACACTCAGACACACAACAGAAAGGTTGAGTCAACTTCTCTCCATTTTAACTGGATTGAGGTGTGATTATTATATTGCCAGCACCTGTTTCTTGCCACAGGTAAGTTCAAATGAGCATCATATGCTTGAAATAAAACGATTTACCCACAATTTTGAAAAGGTGCCAATAATTTTGTCCGGCCCACTTTTGGAGTTCTGTGTGAAATCATGTCAGATTTGGCTTTTTTTCTTTGTTTTTTTGTCTTGTTCCAATGCACATAAAGAAAATAAACATGTGTATACCAAAACATTTGTAATTGCAACAATTACAATTAAATGGTGCATTTTCTGGGAAAATTCCAAGGGTGCCAATAATTTCAGACATGACTGTAGATAAGAGATGGGGCAAACAAGGATCAAACCCAGGATATACAAAAAAAAAAACCAGCATCTTTAATGTCGAGGATCTTGATGGTTCAATGATCAAGGAACTGGCCAGGGTCAGTGCCTATAAAAACCTTTGTAAAAGTACCCACTATGATACTTAATCAGCTAGCTTATCACTGGAATAGAAAGCACTTAGACAGCTAACTTGCTGACTAACTGGATATATTAATTGAATTGGGATGGTCACTGATTGGTGAGTTGTACAGATAAAACAAACATCAAACTTTCAAGACTCACTACAGTGACAGCAAATCAGACTAAATCAAAAGAACTACTGCTTAAAATATTCAGGTTGCTCAAAACTAGAGACATGTGAATAGTGGCAGAAAAACTTGATGGGTTACAATTCAAAAAGAAACCATCCTACCTTGGGTCTTACATCTATTCAGTTATACAGATTATATGCCATGTTACTGCCTGTTCAGTGTTTCATACTTATGGGCTATATATGGCAATAACATTTGTTAATATTTCAGATAATTGTGTTCAGATTCAAAATGTCTTCTGTATTCATTAGCCCATTCTAAGTAGGGTGTAGCACAGCAAATAAGATGGGAGATGTGACCACATGCCCAGGACAAAAAGATGTGTCTCTCTTGGGAAGATTACAAGATTGTTGATGATTGTCCAACTGCTACATTTAAATGATATAACTGGAGACACAAGATAAACATCAGATAGACATTTAATACTGGTAAAAGATTTTCCACAAAGAAGGAGTAGCACCTTCATTTCCTGAAAGGGACTTTGATCGGTATAAATAACATTGTTTAAGTTGACAGTGTGCTGATTATTACATTACACATTACACATTGCATTACACAGACAGTAGACAGGTATAATACATTTCCTACAGTACCAACCTTTGGTACTCACAGCAGGAACCTTATTTCACAGACTTAATTTTTCAGGAAAATTAATAGACCTCACTGGGAAAACATTACCAACAACTTTGAATAGAATATCTCAAAAGACCTTGATATATTTAATGTTAAAATACTGCAGTAGAAAAAGAAAAAAGTACCAACATATAAAGATACCTGCACTTGTACTGCATTGATCACTGAATTCATAACATGTCTTTGTTTCAAATCAACCTTTATTTTTTAAAATTAAAGAATTATGGAGGTTACTAACACTGAATATACACACTGTATTACGACAGAAGATGTCATCCTTGTTGCATCCCTTCACACCTGGAATGAGATGTCTAGTATATAAGAACTAATGGTGATTTTATTATACTAATATCACAAAGAAATTGACAAATCCATTCAGTGACAACAAAAATATAAAAAGAAAAGAAAAAATAACAACATGTGCTCCTTACTAAACTGCCTTAAGTTCCTGTTTGTCTAATGGCTTGTCCATTTTCCAACTTCAGGACTTCTTTCTCTCAATTCCCCATTATTTCCTACTTTAATTACTTTGGTGTATTTCTTCTGCTAGTGAGCTGTAGATGCCACATGGGCTGGACAGACATCCCAGCCTGGAAAGGGGATGGTTCCTTACCCGGACGGGAGACTCCTAATAGGCAGATAAGCATCCCGGCTGGGGAGGAAGAAGGAATCAGACCCAGAAGGAAGGACCAAAAGGGATGGCCCACTGGGAAAGAAAGACGTCACTGGAGGCTTTTAATTCCCCCAGCATGCTAGATGGCAGCAGCCCCAAATGTCATTACCCAGTAGGAAACCAGCAAGTCATGCTCGGAAATGTAGTCTGGCAGAGCATACCTGCTGGAGTCACAGGGGGCCCCTTTTATAATTGACTTCCGGGCAATTGCCCTGGCACCGTAGTACTCCCGGGTCTGTAAAAAAAGGGACCACACTCCCTTGTCCAGGCGAATTGGAGCTGGGAAGGTAGAGAGGCAACACTTGACTGGAGGAGGGCAGTGTGGTGGTGAGAGAATTACAGAGAGGAGAGAAAACCTGTGTTTTTATGCTAATTGTGACATATTTGAGGTGATTTGGTTTATAACAATTGAACCAGGGACTGTGCTTGTGTGTTCGTGTTGAGGTTTGAGCCGTTAACACCTTGGTGTCCATCAAAGAACCCTTAGCCCAAATCAGTGAGCCCTTCAAATCAAGGAAGATATTAGCACATCTTTCTGAGGTTACTTTTGCCCAAGCCTTAAAATGTGTACTTAGGTTAAATGCCACTTTTGTGTCCACTTAGGTTAGAAATCCCCAAATAGGCTCCTAGTAATTGTACACCACAGAGGAGCCCTTAATGGCCTGTGGCCTCATGTATAAATGGTGTGTATGCACAAATATGTTATGTATGCCGTTTCCACGCACACCTCAAGATGTATAAAAACGAAACTTCGCGTAGAGCCGCACACATTTTCACAGTAGCCTCAGACCTTGTGTGCACACGTTTCTGCTCATTTTGCAAACTGGCAGCACCCAGCATCCGTGATACTGTTTTTGTGTTGTTTCCTTTCTTTTTCATATTCGCATACATGATGTGGGATTTATCAAATACACTGAAATTAATTGCATATCGTTTACAAAATTAATTCACTTCTTTGTAATCTTTCTGTAACAATATAATGGTGCACGGAATGGACAAACTATTCCAGATACCATGGCTGCTTTAGCATTAGAAGAAATGGAAGAATTAGAAGAGAGTGTGTATTTATACATAATGATGACTGACTTCTAACTCGATTTCAATTTCCAACAGCTATCCTTGTGAAGCTATGTGCTGAGCTGGGGCCGGTTTTACAAAGGCAGACTTTTTGGAATTGTGCTCTACGTGATCCATTGCAAGTTCTGTCCACTCTCAGGTTTTTAGCCACAGCAGCTTTTCAACATAAACTTGCTGACCGATTGGGTATTTCTCAGTCATCACTGAATCACGTTATGCTAGCTGTATAGGATGGTATTATCCACTTGTCATCCAGATATATAAGATTTGCTTACACTGTGGCTGAACTGGAAAACATCAAAGCGAAATGCACAGCAACTTCTGGTTTTCCAAATTTATTCAGGGCGGTCAACTGCACGCACATTGCTATTGCAGTGGTGCCAGGCAAGTTACTGTATATCAGCCAGGGATGAATTGCCAAAATTACCTGGCATTACATCATCTATAGCAGAAGCACCTATAAAGACTGTAGCTCTGCATTGTTGCACGCACTTTTTTTTGAGTTAGTGTGGCAAAAGGCAAGCAGTCCTTTTAAGGATAACAGGTCACCTCAAAGAGCCATATAAAGAGTGGCATTGTGGTACTTGGCACCGATGACACCACACTATAAAGGTGCCTTCAGAAAGTTCATTTGCTTAGGTAAACAGAAACCGTTTCCAGTCTATTAATGTGCTGCTCTATAGTGCATAGAAAGTGTGTTGCATTGTGCAGGCATGTAGCTTGCTGCATAATGTGGCACACAATCGTGTCTTGCCCATACCTGAATAGATGTACTATGATACCCACCAAATGATCTGCCAAATCGGTTGTAACAGCATTACAACTTTGTTTGAATATAATTAGCATAATGTAAAAACAGGTAATCAGATGCAGCATTTATTTTCTAACCAGTTCATTTAATATCAATATCATATAGTAAGCCCTTATATTCCTTAGTTTACTGTCCACATCTCTTACAGCATCCACTATTGCAGGCTGCAACTCACCTTTTCAAGTCAAATTTGATATGTATAGTCTGTAGGCACTTGCATGTACGTTAAATTTCATGTTCATTGGAATTTATGAAAGGGGAGTGCTCTGGAATTTGGTGTGTGTACAGTTTTATACATCTGGATATTTTTGTGAGGACACACATTTCCAGTTTTGTCCATACGCCATGTTTTATTGTGAATTCTATGAATGGCGTTATAAATGAGGCTCCGGTTCTTTCAGGCAGTTTAGTGTTGCCTGTTCTAAAAGGGCAACATGGTCCCATTCCTCCCAACATAGGCCCATAAGCAGCATCACTCCATAGCATGGCATAACCTCCTTTATGATGTTTTGCCTGCCTACTGTCTGTTCTATTCATATCAATCATGTTGATTGTTCTTCTGAGGGCAACAGTAAATGTAAAAGGCTTACTGCATCCTGGAAGGGTCCGTCGTCCCATATAAACATGCCAACTTACACCTCCACTTACTGTATAACTTTCTGTCTCATTAAAGACCTTGCCAGAGATTGTCCCAGACGTTTTCCACATTTAAGGCCCTGGCAACCTAAAACAGTTTATTTAAACGCTGCAAAATAGAATCACACAAATATAAATTCAGTGCAAATATTTGCCATCTCTTTAAAATTCTATATTACGAAACACATATAAATATTACTAGCAAAATACCCGCGCTTCGCAGCGGAGAAGTAGTGTGTTAAAGAAGCAATGAAAAAGAATGTGGTAATGGGCAGGTGGTCCTTCCTCTTTTGAGACCACCCACAAAACACAAGGTACAAAACAAAGAAACTGATACATAGACACAGTCAAATATAAAGACAAATGTTAATAAACGTAAATAAAATTAATACAAAAAAGACAATAACAAAATTAATAAAAAGGACAGAAAATAAACATTTAAACCCCAGCCGGCATAACAATCAGCCCTACCATTTTCAGAAAGAAAGAAGACTACCATTTATTATTTGGTGTGCCATATCTGTAAAAACTTTGCAAGTGAACTCTCATCTGTTTGTGCTTTTCACTTGCAGCTCAGTCACTCCATCTACTATGTGTCACTTCACCTGTTCTCCCTCCTCTGTGTCAGATTTATTCTGACTGTGTATTTTGTATTCCACAGAGTGTGAAAAGTGCCATTGCAGTGCCATATATAATATGTGATGCTTGAATGCATCTGACTAAAGTTGTTGTTCGGTAGGCCAGGATCAACTCATGATTTCTTTATTTTACCAAATAGTAGTGTGGACAGCAGACTTGGTAAGTAAGCCTAATTGATAGGACTGAAATTAAGTATAGTATACAGTATAATAGAAAAATTGTATAACATTTCTTTCAGGAGATAGTTAGAATGTTATTATGATAAAGCTGTGAAAACAATAGCATTCTATCAACCAAAATGCAAAGGTATTTTTCTTTTTTTGAATCTGCTTGTTCTGTTAGAGGGTCTTAAGGCGCTAGATCCTTTAAAATACTGTACTTAACTCCTCAGAGCAGGCTTCTCACACCACTCACTAACCAACAAACACCAAAAGAAAAGGGATATAATGAAAGGCACTCATTCACATGGTCGGTGATAAAGAACATTGGTTCTCTAAAAGGAAGTTGGTGGTGTTTGGATTCATCAGACAGTACACTGCTGTACATCCCCACAAAGGTTTGCTGCATTGCGATGGCTTGCTCTGTGCTGTACCACATAATGCAGAAACATGAACTCTACCACGGTCACCTGAAATACACCAAAATGAGTGCATGGGTAACCCAGTCCCTCAGGACATCCACAAAAGGCAATTCAAAGACATTTGGATGTTGTATGTCAAATGTAAAGAGACATGCATGCTTTATATTGCAACACTTACGTTTACTAATTGGCAACACGATTTATTTTTTTATGAGTTCAATAAGAATGCTCTGGTGGCTGTCTGGGCACTGCATGATAGTGCATTGCTATCGTTCTTCCCTCTCTTTTATCTGTGACTCCCACAGACAGACCAGCAAAAGGAATGCTGGTCAGTCGGTATTATCTGTGTTCTCCCATGGTTTGTAGTAAGGACGTCACTCAGGAAAATGGAAATATGTGTGATTAGATTATGAATATTCAAAGAAAGCATTTTTAAGCCATACCTGGTTACTGGCTGGTGGTGACAGGGAGTGGCTAAAAGCACACACACAAGCACAAAGTTTAAATTTGAAATTTATGAAGGGACATTAGCATGTGTTTGTGTTTGTGTGTACATCATTTTTGCCTTTTGAGAGTATACAGTATATATCACTATATTTAAAAGTCAAAGTATTTGAGCAAAATAAGGAGCTAAAACACACTGTTTAAAATGGTGTCCAAAATATGCTGATTATGATCCTTTGAATCTTAGTAAAGTGTAATTTTATTTGCTATATATTTAGTAAAAATGGAGTTCTAGGTGAGTGGTCAGTTTAATAATGTATATTGAGTTTCATATACAATTCAAGTCACTCAGATCATTGAAATTCACTTTCTGGCAATGACATTTCCTTTTTTCTCACAGCCAGCTGTAAGAGTCTGAAGTAAATTGCTGTGAACAAATTGTTGCTAACTTGATTTTTTACTGTTCTGTATATACATTTACATAAACATATGTATTATTCAGTTCAATCATCAGCACTCCATCAGGGATGATTGATGTTACACCCTGAAAACTTCTGATGAAATTTTCAGAACGGAAAAACGAGTTTAATGTGTTTTATTATCAAAACAAGAAAAAAGTTACATTTTGTCAAACCTACCCACTCCAAAAATGTCTGACATATAGGCAAAAAAGACACCTATATTTCAGCCACTATCAATTCTATGCGAATAGAGGATATTTCTCCAATAATTTCAAAAGAAAAAAAATGTTGTAAAAATAAACATCCATCAAAACAGTTAGAAAAGATGGCACATAGAAATGCTGGCTCAATCACAACAGAGAATGTCACACATACTGCCATTTAGCATGAAAGTGTCATCAAGAAAAACACAGCCATTACATACATTTCCATAAAATCAAAGTGTCATAAACCATTTCTTAAGTGTTAAGCTTACAAAAATATTTGTTTACTATATGGGACTAAGCTGTTCTTTTCATCATATTCACTCTCTGACAGATTTATTCTTAGCCGTCTTCAGACAAATGCTTCTTCTCAAAGAAAATTTGCCAACTAGAGCATAATGGCTTAAAAAACATTTAACTTCGGTCTCTTTTAGCTGAAAAGGGCACATAATAAGTGCTAACTTTTCCGTTTATATCCACAAACTGCATGAAAAAAGCACTGCTAGAACAAAAACGGTCTTTCAAAAAAAATTTTTTAATGTAATCAATCAGTGATATAATTAAGAATCATTTCTACTGTCATGTATACAGAAAAACATTCACAATAAAAATCTAAGTGGCTGTGCTGCAGCTTCGACTGTCAGGGAGCAGCATTAGGCTTCAGTTGAATAATGCAATTAGAGCAAATTGTTGGGTTATGATTACCTTGTTTTAATAAACAAATGTATAAATTACCATACAGCTGCTTGTTTCCCATAGAGAGAAAAATAATTGTTTTATTTATTTATTTTAAATTAAACATTCAGGATTTTTTAGGAAGTCTCTCGTCTAATATTCTGATATTCTTATGAATCTTGTGCCTTGAAAGCCAGTTTTGTAAGATTTTCTTTTTATAGATATTCTGTGATTAAAAAAATGTGTATCATACTGATATCATAAAGAAGGAAAAACATTAGTTTTCCTTACCCATCACTTATCATCAGCTGCCACTTCAATGTGTATATAAGCTAATCATGCATAGAAATCTCAAATAATTTTCAAAGAAAATCTAGCATACAGCAAAAGAAAGTATACAAGGAAATCATGTTTACAGGTGGAAACAATAAGCCGGAGTTAAAAAAAAAAATCTGAAGAATGGAAACATTTCAGTATCATTGGGTGCTGCATTTGCACTCACAGTCAAAATTAGTGCCATTTTAGTTGATGGCTTTCATACCAATGAATACAGAAACACTATACAAATCATCTTGTAACATAAATTAAGTTGATGACATTTTTTGGCATATTTTCTGACATTTTTGCAAACAATATACCTAGTTAAAAATGTAGTAATTTATTTCATGAACTGTGCATTTGTTAGTGAAAACTCATTGCAGTAGCCAGCGCTGACCATATTGCATCAATCAACTAAATCATTTTCATACTTATATACTTTCATACTTCTTTAAATGGATCTGTATTTTACAACTCTCTATTGTGCTAACTCTGTAAATAGTGCAAAGTCATATCCCACAGTTCCTGTACCCTTAAATACCATGTGATGAGCTGCAGTGATTTTAATAATAAGGAATATAAAGGGCTCTGATACTATCCCA
The DNA here is from genome assembly GCA_026402145.1 of Polypterus bichir lapradei. NCBI lineage: Eukaryota > Metazoa > Chordata > Cladistia > Polypteriformes > Polypteridae > Polypterus > Polypterus bichir. The sequence continues at coordinate 77,859,729 of JANRMT010062856.1, forward strand.
CTCTTATCCATCACCAATCTGGCATTGCACCTGACTGGCACCCTTGTGTCTCTCCAATTTACCTGTCAGTCCACATATTTTGGTCTGAATGTGCACCAGAATGACTATCAAGCTATACAATTAAAAAGAATGAAAACTTCTTGGCAGTCAAAGTCACAGTGAGGCTTTATGCATACGTATTAATATGTCAGAGAAAGGATGTGCAGCATTGTTCATGATGGCACTCAATTTTGTTTTAATTCTCTCCTTTGCTGCTACTCCAGGGGGCCCAGAGTGCATCCAATAACAGAGCCTGACCTTTTAATTAGCTTGTTGATTTAATGGGCCTCTCTTGAAGTGATGTTACCATACAGCATACCACAGTGTAGAAAATCGCAGAGTTATAGAAAATGAGAAGGATGCCACTTCCCACATTTAAGGAACACAGTCCCCCAAGGAAAAAGAGCCTGCTCTGCCCTTTTTATATATTTCCTCTGTTTTGAGGCCAGTCCAACCTGTCATTAATGTGGACCCCCCAAGTATTTGTAGGAGTTTGACCACCTCTTCATCCACTAATTGAATAGTGACTGGACATAAAGGCTGTTCGCTGTGGCAAAAGTCAATAACCAGGTAATTAGTTTTTCCAGTTGTTAACATGCTAACAAATTCTCTTTGCATCAAGAAACAAAGTTCCCCCCATGACTCCTGTACTCTTATCTTATCCCCTTTTTCATTGCAGCCTATAAGTGCAGAATCATCAGAGAATTTTGGCAAGTGACATGACCTGATATTATATTTGTAGTTGAAGGTGTACTGAGTGAAGATAACAGGAGACAGGACTGTTCCTTTTGGTGTTCCAGTGTTGCTCACATCCATATGAGAAACACAGTCCTTGAGTCTCACAAACTGCAGTCTGTCTGACAGGTAGTCCATTATCCAGGACACCAAAGGGTCATCCACCTGCATATCTCTGACTTTACCCCTTAACAGGTACAGTATGGCTGGATGGTATTGAGGGCACTGGAGAAATCAAAAAACATAATTCTCACAGTACTGCCAGCTTTGCCCAGGTGAGAATAAGTCTTGTTGAGCAGATAGATTGGATTGTCAGGTTTATCGAGTGTTTTGCTTTTTGTTTTGATTTGTGTTTGTGACAGTAATGTTTTGGATATGGCCACACACCTTATTTGCTGTTTTAAGGATAATGGCATTTTGGTCTGATTTGGAAATGTGCTTTTGGGTCAACTTTGATAATATACCACCATGTATGCTCTTTTCTGTGGTTCACTGTGATTTCAGTAACCACCTTCCAGAGCAGTGTGTTGTGCAGCAGTCTCCCTGCCTGCTCAAGGGTGCTGGAGAGTCGGCATAGGCAGGATGTACCATATGTGCACTTTCCCTTATCAGTGCAGCAAGCTGGCACGTATCTGACAGCAGAGTTAACTGGTCTCACTCTTTATGTTAGGTTGAGGAACTTAGTAAAAGAGGAGGACCTTGGAGTAGAACTGTTGCTTCTCTGGACTGTGAAGAGCCATTTGAGGTGGTCTAGGCCTGTACTTAGAATGACCCCCTTGTGTCTGAGTGGAAATGAAAACTAAGACAAGTGGTAGAGCTGCCACATGTGGAATACATTAGTATATTTTGTAAACAGAGCTCTTAGTAAGAATCTGAGAATTATTGAGGTCCCATAGGAAAAGGAAGCTGAAAATTCCTGCTCAATTCATTTTAGGATTTTTTCACTAAAAAAGCTAATATAACTCTTTTGAGGAAAATCTAGAAAGTGAAAAGGGCACACAACTTACCTGGCAATCATTCCCCTGAGAATTTCACACCCTGTATATTTTCATCAGAATAAAAAATATATTTAGTTAATAAAATCTAAAAAATATTGCAGATAATATTATATCTGACATTATTAACAGTTAATATTATGTGGCTCATATGGTATTACTTTTGGCAATGATGAATACTAATGGCTAAGCTTGCATACATACAGGAGTGCTAATTTTGCTGTCAGTGGTACTACTGAACTTTTATCATAATCATTTTTGATATACCATGCCTTTTGTTCATCAAAAATAATACATTTATTATTGCTTTTCTACTTCTGCAGCTTTTCATTATTACAGATTGCCAGCCGAAGTTCTGTTTGCTTTTGACATGAGTTTCTGTATGGTATGGCAGAAGCCTGAAACTCTGAAGTGGGTCTTAGACTCATTTCAAAAATTAAGATTACACAGGACAGAAGGAAAATACAAGAAGAACTATTTTCAACTGAGCATAATGGATTTGAAATTAATAATTTTAACTCTGTGGTCATTTACTTCTGGTTTTAAAGAATAAGTCCTAGTTAAATAAGTTGACTTAATTTGTAGATTTTTGCCAGGACTGCAAATTGCAACCACAATTCAAAGTCAGCAACTGTCAAAATTGACATGGTCGTAATTAGTGTTACCAAAGTGAAATCACAAAGCTACGAGTAGCTATCAAGGTTGGTCTTGTCTTCTTAAGAAGCATTTTTGGTGTAAGTGCACACCTTTCTGCAGACAGAAAATATATTGATTTACTATTGCAAGGTTCTGCAGCTCTAGTTATGTAGATTTTTCTATAGCTCAACTTTATCTTTATTTTGTTTTATTCAGATGAAGATTTTAAATTGTAATTGCCACTATGCCATGATGTCATAATTTGCAATTTTGTGCGCATGTATTTGGCATTGTTTGTTTTTTTTAACACCACTGTGGTATTTGCATCCATTAGGAGTTTAGTCAAAAGAGCCTGGTGGAAAAAGCAAACTGTGCAGAGCGGAAAAAGGTAGAAAAAGCAAACTGTTGTGAGGTCCTTGTAGGGCAGCTGTTAAGCTACCATTTCAGGTTAGCCAACGGTTGGTTAGAGCTTTTTAGTGCCACATGTTTTTTTTTTCTCTCTGTAGCTAGTAAATCCATCAGTAGAACTCTTTGTGCTATATATACTGTATATATATAAATATATATATTTATTTGTGACAGCTACCAAGGGATCAGCCACAGGATTCACAGTTCTACATTTGGTAGAATGCCAAGAGTACATGTAGTACTTTAGACTTTTAATCAGAGTCACCTTGAGTTTTGGCTCTGCTATGTGAAAATGTCTAACTGAAAAATTTGAAACTTTTTCACTTATCCCTGATGCAGAAATGTGAGTCCTACAATGTATAATACTTTCAGCATTGGGAATCTTTGGAAATAAAATAAGCTTGGCTGCAGTTAATGCTGCTTGTTTGATTACATTTATTTTGGTTGGAAAATGAAATGGACACTTGTATATTTTCCATGACAAAAAATTGATTATTTTTGCTGCACGCTTGAAGAATATTGAGCAGTAGTTTTCAGGCTCATTTATATGAGATCCCTATGCTTGAGTCACGTCTGCTTATAAATATATTCCTTGTTAGCGCTCTACTACTTGAGTCTGGATATTTTCTGATGTCTCAGAAATGTGTTGGATTAGTTGGCATTTGTACTCATCTTTCCCTCTTCTTGTGGAATTCTTTTTATCATCTCAACTGAGACCAGATGCTTTTTTTTTTTTTTTTTTTTTTTTTTTTTACACTAACAGTTGTAAATGCATAGCCCCGCTTTATCTCTGTGCTCTTTAATCAAGTTTGTCATTTTGACTTGTGGTCATGCGAGGTATGGCACTTGATACAAAATAAATGTTGGGACACCAGCCTGGGTCACCCAGTTTAATAAAGAAGTTAAGTGCAGAAATAGTGCTCAGTGGCACAAATAAACTGAACTACACGGCTAAAATGCCTTCTTATTCAGTATGTCAGGTCTGGAGTAAAGATCCTTTTTGGGCTGAGCTTTTGTCCAAATGAAACACCAACTTCTGGGAATGCTTTGAATTTATAGTCCTCTGACTGGCACAGTCAGTTCTTACTGGACGTTTTCTTGGTGCTGTGTGAACAGAAAGAGGCTATAGTATTAGTTATAGCGCCACCTCTCATCCCCGGGTTGTATTACTTACCATGGATGAGTGCAGAAGGTCAGATGCACATGTATGAAAGACTACAGTGTCATAAAATTTGGTTTTACAAACTATAAAGCATTTATCACTGGTTCAGTGACAAAAAACACAAGTGCACCTGCAAGTTTTGTAACACAACTTTTGAGATAACATCAAATTTTGTGAGACACCTCAAGCGAATTCACAAAGAGAGGTAAGTATGTTTTTAACATTTGCTCCTTAACCTCTGATGTACAGCATGGTATTTGCATGAGACAAAAATATTGTATTTGGAAATTAACTTTATGTTCTCTCAAGGCTGATGTATATTTTTTCATTTGGGCTTCTTTTCGGAACATACAGAAAAACAGAAATTACTCAATTTGCCATTTTTGTGACATCATTGTGTACACAAACTTTAACAGTAGTTGCAAATGTCTACAAACTTCAGTGCATTGAGTCTGTGTAAATGGTAAGTTAGGATTTGCGTCATCTGTGGGCCAGAACATGAATGTGAACCATATATCTTTCACTTTTAAGATGTAGTGGGGTGCACATAAACCTGAGGTGGTGTGTTTTTAAAACAAAAGGAAGGTAGACAGAAAGTGAAGACAAGTGGCCATTTATTTAGATAAAGTGTAGGGATGATGAGTAAGAGGTGTCCAGTAGCGACTAGGAATGGAGTGTCAGCTGGAAGTTCAGACACGAGTCAAAAGTGTTCTTGGGTGACCCTGGGAGGGAGGCATTAATGTGAGATAGAAAAAAAGCTAGTACAGGGAGAAAAACACAGTGGGGCCAAGAAGAAAAGAGTAAGGGGGAACACAGGGTGTTTTCATTCCCCATGACTAACTTACTGCTTATGCTGTATCAATGTCCCTCCCACTTCTGTCACTGCCAGGGTCTCATTGATAATTTTGCATGCATGCACATTTAATACACCGTATTTACCAGAAGAAGCTTGAACCGAGTATGACTATGAGTAGAGAAATTAAATTCAGACTCATCTCATACAGGATGCCGATATGATCATCCGGATGACATATATGCATGTTTTGTTTTCAGAATTTGAGTATGATAAACATTTATAAATAAAACACTATTGGAGTGAATCAAAAGAGTTTCTGCTAACTATAGGGTGGTCCAGATCAAATTATGCAATTCTCATTACACTATAACTTATTAAGTTTATTACATAGAAAATCACCCGAAAAATCCCAGATCATCGAGAAGTGTGCGAACTGACAACATGAAGAATTGTCTTCGCGCCAAACTGGAATCGTCCCCGCATAAATCAAAGTTATCCAGACGATCTGGATCTGCATAATTAGATCTGGACCACCCTGTAGATAATGGAGTATTTCATCTTTCATTATGCAGATTCTTTGGTCAGAGTCTTTATTGTTCTTTAAAACAAATTAATTATCCATAACTTATATTGCCTAGGATGATTCTGTACACTAAAGATGGTTCTAGAAACTGTGTTTTGGCATTCAAGCAGCAAAATCCAATGTTTGGACACTTGACATAAGAGTATAACAGCTGGTAATTATTCATTTGATTTTCACTTGTTATTTTACATTTTTCAAAGTATAAAGTCTAGCTGTTTGTTCATAATGTTTTTACCAATATGGAATAAAACAAAAAACATAAAAAAAATCTTTTTCCCATTTTTCAGTATTGCATTTTAAAATTAAAATAAGTTGATCAAAAAGTTCATAGAACTCTCAATAAGATCTGTCTGTTGTTTGATTTTTGCATTTGTCAAAAACCACGTTTTGAGGATATGTTACTGCACTAATTCATGAGACCACATTTCTGTTTACAGGAGTGTAGAACAGACGAGCAGGAAGGAGGTCTCAGTCAGCCATTGATTTATTCCAGCAGAAATCACAGAAAGTCCAAATGTGTAGTACAATGTCATCAAGACAACTCACTGTCCACCAAGCCATCATCCATGACCTTATCACTGGAGGCTGCCTTCCCCTGTCAAGAGTTTAAAATCAACATTGCTGGTATTTTCTACATATTGTTTATGATAACTACACACAGATTGCCAGATCAACCATAACATACAGTCAAATACTTTAAGTAGTGGCCAGAGTCAAAGATTTTGTCAGATCTTATCTGGTTGATCACAAATTTGTCTCTGTAACTGCTGACATATGGGCAGATCACTCACAGGTCTTTCCAGGTTAAAACAGCTCATACATGTTTCTCTGCAGGTAATGCATACACTCTCAGGTCCTTCTTCCATGAATGCAGAAGATTCAAAGATTTAAAGGTCATCACACTGCTGAAAACATTTCAGCTACATTCTATGAAATATTAGAATACAGCATTAGTGATAAGGCACAGTATATTATCACAGACAAAGCATAACATAAGGGCAACTTTTAAAGTTGTGATGGCAGAGCCCCCAGATGACAGTGAGGATGAAGAGGATATGGTCAGTAAGGTTCATGACAATGGTTATCCTGTGCATGGTGGAAGATCATAAACTTGATGAACTTTTAGTCATGCTGGACCCTCAGTTTAGAAGCATTGCCACTCAGGTAGTGAAATACTTTGAGGATATTCAATACTGTATATTAGAAGAGACTTTCTTGTGTTTTGGAGACAAGTATCCACATTTGCATGTTCTTGCTCTTAAAAGTGTTGTCGGTCCCAGCATCATCAGCCACTGCTGAAAAAAGTTTTTAGTGCAGGAGGACTTCTGATGAGACCTCATCAAGTAAGTCTAGGATCAAAAATGCTCTCCTCTCTTGTATTTCTCTAGTCCAAGCATTAACTTCTTTAGGACTCCAATGGACACAAGGAGTTAGCATTTTAGAGAAGAGATATGTACAAAAATATTACAGATTATTAATTGGATTCTAAAGTTGTATAGACCAGAACTGTATTATTCAAAAGGGACTAATGTAATGCTTAACATGTTAACATGTTCTGCGCAGTGTTATCTTTGATACCTATTTGTTATCTATGAAAATGTGCAACCATACCTCTAATGAGAGTGTGAATTATATGTTTTTTATGTTCTTGAGAGCGTTGTGAATATGATACCCAGTGAAAAGCCATCCTTTAAATCAACAATACTCAATTCATAGCACCTGCTGTTTAATAATTTCACATAAAAGTACAACATGATGGTCTAAAAATATTTTTTAGAGGTGTTGTGAGTAATCAAGTTACTCAATCAGTTGCTTCAAGTTAGCTCTCTAAACATTGGTGGGCAAGCCATTTCCTACCCAACTTGGGCTTCACAACGTATCAGATCAGGGTATTTGTTTGATGGAACTGGGTCTGCCTTTTTCCAATTTTTTAAAGACAAATATACAATACCTTCTTATCCTTTTTCTTTTTCTGTTTACAGATTAAATCTGTTCTCAAGACAAGTGGAATAAGTCCCAAAAATCCATTATTTGACTATTTTTTTCTTCTCTTCTTTTTCCACTTCCACTCTTCCATTTCCTCCCTGTATGCCTTTGTAAATATACACATATATATATACACACAGTCACTTCTTGCTGCCGATCCTTCTCCATCCCCTCCTCGTTAGGCTTTGTCCTCTTCCTCCAGACTCTGACCATCAAATGGTGTGTACTGGACTCCAGGTGCCCAGTGAGCTTCTTCCGGCCACACTTGTAGGTGTGGCGGAAGTCTGGCCAAAGAAGGCCCTAGAAAGGTCCATGCACCCCCTGGCATTGGCCATGGGTTCCAACAGTGTTGAGCGCCCATGCTCATGACCCCTGGCCCCACTGGAAACCAAGGGGGCTGCATTCTGTCAGCCCGGGGGAGAAACTGTCCTGAAAATACTCTCCCCTGGTCCTTCAGCACTCTGGGCATCCTGGCAGGGTAAAGGTTCCTGCCACCCACCACTATATATATATA
>JANRMT010062856.1:77867682-77891843 GCA_026402145.1 Polypterus bichir lapradei
ATCAAATACAAAATTGATTAAAAAATCAAGTCAATCAACTGTTTTAAATTATCATTAAGTAAAATTTACTAATCTATTAATCGTTAAAATGACAGAAGGCAAACAAAATGCGAATGAAGATCCACTTCCAAAGCTTGCTGGCTTATTAAAGTTTCACTTTAACAGAAAATACATTTGTATGCTCACAATGTAACACTCAGTAAGCTTTTTATCATATCAAAACATATGGAGCAGCACCTAAAAACAAGACATTGAGGTTTCATCCAAGACTCACCTGACCCTACAAGTTCAGCTCTGACTAACTGTGGACTGTACAGCAACTCTTAATGCAATGCAGGAAAAAATATACAATTTCGGGTGATTGGCGCTACCAGTCCAGTCAAACATTTCGTTGATTTGGGAGATCGTGTTCCTATGCACTGCAGGCAGTCCAAATTCCTCAAACATCCTGCGTTGCACGTTGTTATAGCATAGTGAAAATTGCATAATTAGATCTGGACCACCCTATATATAGTTGTGCTGTACTTCTTTTTAATTAGGGTGTTGACAGCTTATTGTGTAAACTGTGGTTTATCTGCCAGCTGTAAATATTCACTGTTATCTGTGTTTCAGTCTCCTAGCCTAAACAATACTAAATGATAAACTGCGCCAAACTGGCTCCTGTATGAATGTGAGTGAAAGCATGAGTGGATCTTGACATGGACTGGCAACCTGTCCAGGGTGGTGTTATCCTTACACCCAGTACTGCCAAACACTGATGCACCTCAGAGCCCTGATCTGGTTTAAGCTGTTTTGAGAATGTCATGTTTTGTTAGGATAAGCACTAGCTGATCAAAATATGTCTGACTGGGTTTTTTCCAGTACTACAGAAAGAAAGGGAAGGGGAGCACTTGTAAGTTGCAGAAGATATGTGTCCAGATATGTGTTTGTATTTAAAAACCCTGCTTAATCCAATCCAGGGTCATGAGGGGCACCAGTGCTTGGCAGTACTAATGTAATTCAGAAAATGTACGCATTTCTGTTACAGTTGTATGTAAAAGTGCAGCATCTCTGTAAAATAAAAAGTACTTTGGTATATACAAGAAAGCATCCATTTACTGGCAGAGAAACCTTCTTTGGTATAGTGTATTCATGTGTGCTGTTTTAAAAGCTTTGCCCATCAAGTATAAAATAAGTAAACAAATGCATTTTTAAAAAAATTATCTTTGTGTTTTTACTCACCAGCAACACAAAAGCACTCCAGTAGAACTAAGAGGATACCATTGCCATTTGAAGAGCTTAAGAGACTGCACCTGTTTAAATGTATTTTACGGTGAACCTTTGAATAACTTGGAATACTACTTACATTTTTTTAAATTTTCACAGAACTCATTTTAAGGCTTCCTAGTTTATTCTTTTCCAGTTAAATATTTTGGAGACCTTATAATGATAAGTTTAGTTTCTTATTTAGATATGTCAGTTTTTAATGAATAGCTTTCTTTTAATAGATTACTCGATTAATTATTGGAACAGAGTGAAAAATTATTCGATTACCAGTATAGCTGAAAGTGATAACACCACATTTATTTAGTTTCAATTGTCTCAATAGTTTCAATAGTCTCCACTATAAAAAAATGCTCAAAATCATTCACATTAAGTAACATTTTTATTATGTTTCTGCAGTTTAGTGTATGGTTCAATTTTTTGTTTGGGATTAGAGCTACATCCTATATCCGGTGCCGCCGCGAGTGGCAGCCATTCCAGCAGCTCTGTGTATGACTTTATCTTTTTACCTTTTTTTCTCTATTTTTCTCTGTTTCACTGATCACTTCTACCACTTTCTTTTATGTGGAATTGCTCCCTGGACACTTTTTACTACTTTTAGTACTTGACATGGATTTTTACAGGCCGAGACTCACCTATTCAAGTAGTCAACTTCAAGCACTGAGAAAAAATGCCCACGGTGCCTTCTGTGATCCTGGGAAATGTGAACTCACTACCAAATAAGATTGACGAACTGGCAGTGCTGGTGAAAAATGTCAGAACCTACAGAGAATGCAGTTTGCTGTGTTTTAGTGAAATGTGGCTAACAACTACCATCCCAGATGCTAACGTGGAGCTACCCGGGTTTAGTACAGTTAGAGCGGACAGAGACGCAAATACCTGTGGTAAGAAGAAAAGGAGGGGGTGTCGCTCTCTATGTCAATACAAGGTGGTGCAACTCAGGACATGTAAACGTTAAAATCTCCACTTGCTGCAGGGACATCGAACTGTTGGCCATAAGTTTGAGTCCCTATTACTTGCCCTGAGAGTTTGGACACGTCATTGTTGTTATTGTTTACATCCCTCCTCGGGCGAACACGGAGACAGCAGGTGACGTCATCCATTCCGCAGTTGCTAAGTTACAAACGTAGCACCCCGAGGCGCTTGTGCTAATCGCTGGAGACTTTAACCATGTGACGCTGGACAAAACATTGCCTGCCTTCTCCCAGTATGTGGATTGTAACACCCGGGGAAATAGGACTATCGCCCTACTGTATGCAAACGTTAAGGATGCATACAGTGCCACCCCGCTGCCTGCGCTTGGGAAAGCAGATCATAACCTGGTTTTGCTTCAGCCTCACTACAAACCAAGAGTGAATGCGCTACCTACAACCACACGATCATTCAGGAAGTGGTCCCCTGAGGCAGAGCAGGCTCTGAGAGACTGCTTGGGAACTACATACTGGGATATACTGCAGGGGTCACATAGTGAGAACATTGAAGAGGCTGTTGACTGCACAACTGATTACATCAACTTCTGTATGAACATTGTAGTTCCAGTAAGAACAGTACGCTGCTATGCTAACAACAAGCCATGGATTACAAGTGACATCAAGGGCCTTTTGAACCAGAAGAAAAGGGCTTTTAAAGGCGGTGATCAGTATGAGCTCAAGCGCGTGCAGAAGGAACTCCGAGTCCAGCTCAGGGCGGCGAAGGAGCAGTACAGGAGAAAGCTGGAGCAGAAGTTTGCAGAATAACAGCATGAAGGAAGTGTGGGATGGGATGAAGATCATCACTGGCTGCAGCTCAAAGCGGGGTGCCACCATCAAGAGAGACGTGGAGAGAGCAAACCAAATGAACAACTTCTTTAACAGGTTTGACCACCCTAACCCACTCTCACCTTGGAGTACTGCATCCTCCAACCATCCTTCTGCTGATACCAGCATAGGAGAGACATACCCACCCACAATTACAGCAGCGCAGGTGAGCAGAGAGCTGAGGAGACTTCGTGCCAGCAAAGCAGTGGGTCCAGATGGAGTATCGCCACGACTGCTGAAGGCCTGTGTGCAGGAACTGGGGAGTCCTCTACAGCGCATCTTCAACCTGAGCCTGGAACAGGGGAGAGTCCTGAGGCTTTGGAAAACATCTTGTATCACCCCAGTCCCAAAGGTGTCACATCCTGGTGAGATGAATGACTTCAGGCCTGTTGCTCTGACGTCATATGTGATGAAGACCATGGAGCGGCTGCTGCTTCACCACCTGAGGCCACAGGTCCGCCACACCCTCGACCCTCTGCAGTTTGCATACCAGGAGAAGGTGGGAGCGGAGGATGCCATCATCTATATGCTACACCGATCCCTCTCCCACTTGGACAGAGGCAATGGTGCTGTAAGAATTATGTTTTTGGACTTCTCTAGCGCCTTCAACACCATCCAACCTCTGCTCCTTAGAGACAAGAGAGATGGGAGTAGATTCACACCTGGTGGCATGGATCGTGGACTGGTATGGATCGCACATACTGAGGTCTTACAGAAAGACCTCAGTATGTGCGTCTCGGGAACTTCAGGTCTGATATTGTGGTCAACAACACAGGAGCGCCGCAGGGGACTGTACTTTCTCTGGTCCTGTTCAGCCTATATACATCAGACTTCCAATACGATTCGGAGTCCTGCCACGTGCAAAAGTTCGCTGACGACACTGCTATTGTGGGCTGTATCAGTAGTGGGCAGGAGGAGGAGTATAGGAAGCTAATCAAAGACTTTGTTAAATGGTGCGATTCAAACCACTTACACCTGAACACCAGCAAGACCAAGGAACTGGTGTTGGATTTTAGGAGGCCCAGGCCCCTCATGGACCCCGTGATCATCAGAGAAGACTGTGTGCAGAGGGTACTGACCTATAAATACCTGGGAGTGCAGCTGGATGACAAATTGGACTGATGCTCTGTGTAAGAAAGGTCAGAGCCGACTATATTTCCTTAGAAGATTGGCGTCCCTCAACATCTGCAATAAGATGCTGCTGATGTTCTACCAGACGGTTGTGGCGAGTGCCCTCTTCTACGCGGTAGTGTGCTGGAGAGGCAGCATAAAGAAGAAGGACATCTCACGCCTGGACAAAGTTGTTAGGAAGGCAGGCTCTACTGTAGGAATGAAGCTGGACAGTTTAACATCTGTAGCAGAGCGACGGGCGCTAAAGCAAACTCCTGTCAATCATGGAGAATTCACTGCATCCACTGAACCGTGTCATCTCCAGGCAGAGCAGTAGCATCAGTGACAGACTGCTGTCACTGTCCTGCTCCACTGACAGACTGAGGAGATCGTTCCTCCCCCACACTATGCAACTCTTCAATTCCACCCGGGGGAGTAAATGCTAACATTATTCAAAGTTATTGTCTGCTTTTACATGCATTTTTATTACTCTTTAATTTAATATTGTTTTTTGTATCAGTATACTGCTGCTGGATTATGTGAATTTCCCCTTGGGATTAATAAAGTATCTATCTATCTATCTACATGTTACTTAACCATAATTCAGCATTATGTCCTGCACACCCCCAGTTCAATCACTGGTGATATCCTTTTACATGCTTAAGTAAATTGTTAGAGAATCAGCAAACCTAGACTAAAATTAATTAAATTTTACATAACCCTTGGACTTGGTTTTGGATTTATACTCGCTATTATTTGGATTTAGTCTTGACTTGTCAAATTCCCTATTAGACTTGGTCTTGACTGGATCTGGTCATGTTCTTACTCTTGAAATCGGCAAAAGAGGTCTTGACTAGAGCAGTACTCCATGTTTAATTTAAGGAGCAACTCAACATAACCCTGCAGGACAGAAGGATAGCCAGCCAGAAGCCAGATATACCAGAGAAAAAAGGAGGACATGGTGGGCCGGGAAATGTTTCAATGACATCATGGTTGAAAGGTGTCAGCTCATGGTCCCTAGTTAGAGTAGCTGTGGTCATTTTGCCCATTTTCGGAGTGAAGTCAGCAAGAACAGTACTGTTCATCTCGGCTGCTGGAGAATATCACAAATTGCCTATGTAGAGTGTTATGGTGGAACCCATTAAAGGAAATGTTCCTTGCACTTTATGGACTACTGATGGCATCAGGATGCAAAGACAACAAGGCTTAATAGACTTGAGTCCATGCTTGATGTCCATGTATCCAAACAAAAGTCACCCCAGACCCTGGAGCTGCCCATCCTTAAGGGGACATTGAGTCAGGAAGGAAGTTAGGAGGAGAAGGAGGGATGTTAGAAAGAGAAGTTTTAAAAGTTGCTGGTTATATGATAGCTCACCAGACTAAACAGAAAAAACTAAGGACAGGACAACTGACACTGGTCTGTTATTATCATAGCTGTCGCAAGAAACAGAACCAGTTGAGCGATTAAATGGATCAACAGAACAAAATCTGTGCTATTCAAATCATAAGTAATGGCAGAAAACTAAATGCTTGACAAGATGTACATGAAGTAGAGAGTCCTATTTTTCTTTATTTTGAAGAAAATTGTTTTTTTTTTCCTGCATGAAACGTAGCAAATGAAATTCTTTCATTTTCAGATGAGTTTCCTCACCATAAAAGCAATAGTCATGACATTGTGTGCCTAAATAGTGATTGTTGTGATTTGTGTTTTCTGTTTTTTCTTAGTTTGATACCTTTTTCTATATCTCCTTATGGGTTTATTCCTTTGTTTTCAACTTCAATGAATCAGGATCTTTATTTTCCAAATAAGAAATTTTCTTCACAAAGCTGTTATGGTTTACTTTTTAGTTTTTATTATCTTTGCATGATGCAAGTTTGGTTAAAAGGAAGTAGCTATTTTGAACAACTGTTGCTAAAATACAGATTCAGGTTGCTGGGACATGTCCATGGAAGACACTCTGTAACCACAGTTGAAAAATCAATACAATATACAGTGATTTGAGCATGTTTTTGTTCAAAATATTTGTGTTTAACTTACATGTATATATGTGTGTATAAAAACATGTGAGGTACCTCAAAGCCAAAAGCCCTCTCGGCTCAGATGTTAACCTTATGTCAAGAAAAATGCCTCCACACTCCACCGAAAGACAGAAAATGCAATCATCAAAGAACCCAGTGAAGAAGTTTTAGATAACTGCATTGTTCCAATGGTTTTTTTTGGTTGTATGTATGAATTCACATTCAAAATGACAGCAACACAATTCTATTCTAATAATGGTTTTATCACAGTGACAAACTTTTGTGATGCTACTGGAACAAAAAATTAAATTGGGGAAAAGACAGAGAACAAAAGAAACATCAAAATAAAGTGAACATCCAACAATTTTAGAAACTTTGCAAAAGTGCGCCCAAAACTTCAGAAATCCTGACTGTCAGGTCAATGGCTGTTTGAGCATGTTAAGCCTGTGTACCTTTACACTTACTACATTGTTTTATGTTGCATTGTTTGTAATTATTTGTAGTTGTAGCCAGGGTTCAAAATAACATCATCATGTTACATCATTTTACCTATAAAAGGAGAACCAATACATGGTGTGATCCCAAGATTTTCTGAGCTTGATGTCTATTTTTTTCCAAGTAAGCGCTGTTTACTCGATTCCTTGTTTATGTACTGTATATATTTTACATATTTTTTTAAATTAAGACGTGCTTATATTTTGTGTTTTTGAAGCATTTCTTTTCCGAGTATTTTTGTACTTATTTATTATGCTCTTTAGGGCTATTTAGTTAGGCACTTAAAACCTCTATTTAGGGAAAATTGTAATAAAAAAATGTAAATACCAGGAAAAAAGGAAGACAAAAATAGTAAACACCAAACAATGAATTTGAAAGACTGATCAGATGAAATTGCTGACACATGCAACTGATTGTTGAAAGTGTATAAATAAAGTCCAGTGTGGGAGATGTCCCAAAGATGGCATATATACTGAAGAAAAGCAACTCCACAGAAGCAATCTCTGTACTAGCGTTGGAGGTAGAGCAGTCCAGAGATTCTATGCCATCTATGCTGCAACAAGGAGATGGTGTTTGTGTGTAGAAATTTCTCACAAAATGATTGTGGCTGGGAGTGGCTAACCAGGAGGCAAAAAATAAATAAAAAATTTGGACTGCAATAGCTTCATAAAAAAAAATACATGAACTGAAAAGAGACTGTGAAAATATTGGGGGTGGGCCACACCCCAGATGCCCAATATCAAATCAAGAAACAATGGTGCTGTGGATACTGGGCAAACTCCCAAATACGGTGTGTCAGGTGGCATGGACACACTGCAGGAAGAAAGAGAAACCCAGCTTTACAAAGGTATATATTAAAATACAACATTAACATTAACTAAAGCATCGATTGGAAGTATTGCACATCAGTAAAACTGCTTGAAATATGTAAAGTTATTTCTGCCTAAAATCTATATTGCAGAAGAAAGCAGATGTGCAGTATCATCCCCAGTTTCAGATGACCAATCGACTATACCATGGCAGGACAGCACTGTCACAAGGTCACAGTAGAATCATGCTGTCTACATGTGTAGTGAATAAATAATTAAAAATGACACAGAGCTTCTGCGAATACAAAAGGAGGAGCTGCTTCTGACCCAAAGACAAGTGGAGCTGAGAAAGGATGAGGTAGGGGTCCAGGGAGAATTATTAAAATCACTAAAAGAAATATTGAAGACCTTTAACACTGCAGCATATATTTTAGAAAGAAACAAATGGTGGCCACTCAAGCCCTGGTAGTTTCACTGCTTCACTTGAACCTAGAATGACTTGCATTCATGGGAGTGGCACCAGTGCCTGTTGCTCTTTCTGTTGAGTGCTAATTCTGGAAGTGTATGATAGACTAAATGAAAATGATAAACTACTTAATTTAACGTTATTAACCCAATTCCATATGTCTCTTTTTAGTGAAGTGTATAGAGTTATAGGCAATATAAAATCTGGAGTAAGCAGGAATTATTTCTAAAAATAATAAATGAACCAAAAAGCCTTTGATGTAAAACAGTAACACTCATGCAGGCACTCTTCTGGGCATGCCAGGATGTCTGTTTGGGATCTGATCATCCTTTCTCGCTGAGGTATTTTGTGAAGAACCTGTGCGTCAAAGTCAATCGGCTGTTTCAGGAAGGACCACAACAATTTGAACACTGATTGATCATTCCAAAGCCTTTCTTTGCTGCTTAAATAATATGTTCAGGATCTACATTTCTGGTATGACATTTTCCATTTTTTATTGAATGACTGAATTCTCTGCTCCTTTACTGTGGCATCAAATCACTAATCCTTAATGTTAAACCTGCTGTTTTGCAGGTTAGTTTTAGGACATTGGGCTAGCACCATTCCAGAAAACAGGATTAGTGAATTGTCTACATAATTGGCCTCTTGGATCACATAATCCTCACTTAATCTGTTCCAGAAATACAGGTTTGGCTAATTTCAGTTTTTTTTTTCTGGAATAGAAGTCCAATTTCTTTGAATCATGACTTACTTTAGTTAGATTTCACACTAATCATCCTTTCTGGAACAGACCCCAGGTTCTACTAATGCAGAATAAAAGTAGATTTAAAAAAAGGGCAAAAAAGCATTTAGACTGTTTAAAACAGCTTTGGTATTTGTTATAGTGTCACAATAGATGAGTACAGAGAGATCTTGAAGGAGCAAGCATGCCAAAAAAATTCTCAATAGTTTTGAGAACTATCTATGGATCAGTAAAGATAGCATTACTGTAGGTATCTGTGAGTAGAGGAGAAAAGTCTGCAACCCCATCTCCCATGCCCTCCTAATTGCTTTTGACATCAGCCATCATCCAGTGCCCCTGAAGTAATTTTGAAGTTAAGGGCCTTGCTCAAGAGCCCAACAGAGTAGGATCCCTTCTGGCAGTAATGGGAACATTCCAGATACTAGCACAGATCCTTAGCCTCAGAGACACCACTCCACATGTATGTAATGTAGCTGAAGCCTAATAAACAAAAAAGAGAACAATGAATGTATAGTTACTATTAAAGTGTTAACTGCACTAATTAGCCCTGTGGGTCAGTCACTTTTGTATGTGAGTGTATTCATTTTCGTTTCTTTAGTTATTGTATTCACCAATTCATATACATACATAGAATTATGAAATTTCTTTTTTTAAATGAAACATAAAGCTATTGCTTGAACAAATATTTAATAGTACAAATCTTATGCTCAAAGAAATTTTATTAGAGGTTCACACATATCTAGATAGTATTATAGTTTATTAAATAATATTTTTATTTACTGAATATAAAAATGTTCTGTGATGTTATCTTTGTTTGTGATAGGTTTGTTTACAAATACATTATGCTATGTAATGCATTAAGTAATGAAACACATTTAAGTGAATAATGCCAAACATTACTACATAAGCATAACGGTACATACTAACTTGTCTAGCATTTAACGACATATTTGCTTTGCAGCAGAATGCTTTTGATTAGAACTCCTGAGAAACAAAACCCAACATTAATTCAGCTTTATTTGTGAAACAGGATATTTCTAAAGAGACATTACTTGAAGAAATTCAAATGTAGGAGTTTGCTTAACATAATTTGATTAGTGCAACAGGGAAAACAACTTGGTAGAAAATCAGAGCAACCCAAATTATTTGTCAAGGGAATGTACTTACATCAGTAACTAGGAAATCCAACTCACTCAAGACATCCTCCTTGGAATTTTGTACTAGTATCATATGAAGAAAAACAGTGAGGTAGTTTTTTTTTGTATTTGTTCCTAAAGGTTCTAAAAGGCTATAATTCAAAAACATTGTAATTTTAAGACCTAGAAACAGGAAATTTGACTTTTTATATTAACTACAATAGTTTTAAAGTATTGCTTCTCATAAAATATGTATGTCTTGTAAAAACTCTAATCAGTAAATAAAAAATAAATACAAAAGTGATAAGTTATAATTATATATAGTAATGCATGACAAAGCCTAATTACTTACTGGCAGTGGAGAGGAGGAAAACAAAAACTCTTACATTACATGACATTATGATAAATACAACTCGTGCTGAACCATTGCTCTCACTAAAATTAACAGTCCACATCATAACGTATCTTTTGTTCTTCATTTTTAACCTATAGAGCCCGATAGGTGTCCAGCAAAAAAAAAAACAAAAAACAAAAAAATCAGTGCGAATGAGTGATTAACCCATTCAAATGAATTATTTTTATTTTTTTCCCTGACTCTTGTTTGAGTAGTATGGAGCCCTGTTCCACATTAATTTGTTCAAACAGGTTATTATTATTTTCCCCATTGCATTCCAGTTCTTGTTTCAGTTTTCTTGGCATACAGTTCAGTGAACAGTAAGTGAACTGTAAGGTGTGTGGTAAAATCAGTGGACAGGAAGAGGAACTAGTTGGAAGACCACTGTGGTAGGAATAGAGCTTTTGAGGAATCCTGAAATGAGTTTCAAATGCAGAAGAAATTACAAGAATGAATCTTTTGATTTTTTTCTCTGAGAACTTGATTTTCTGGAGTCAGTGGTGAAAACATTAATAGAAAAAGTGGCACTGAACAGCGTAGAAAAGACTGAAAGTATTGGCTGGCTGTGCTCTTATGGTTCCTGTTTACCAAACTGCATACCAGGAAAAATACATTGCTACTTGAACAAGTTACATATTTCGTTTGAACGAGTTACTTGTTTAAACTGATTTTTTTTCGACCGACTGACTTGCTTTTATTTTACACCCCTAAATTATGCCACATAGGGGTATATTCTCCCAATGCTTTTAAGGCATGGAACAATTAGGGTCTGATGCAACCTGAAGTCTAACCTTCTCTCTTTCTTTCCTAGGTGACGAAGCGGAAGCGGAAGTAGAAGCAGACAATGGCCGACAGTGAGATGAATCGCGTTGCCGTCGTCGTCGAAGAACTCCAGGCACTCGACAAACAGATTCAGAAACTCCTGTCCAGACGAAGGTACCTCAGAGACTTGAAGGCTCGGCTGCTGGACAAACCACACTCTACAACTGAAGTCGGCATAACATCAACCCCACCTCGTGCCGCTCAAGTCCAAGGGCAAGTAAGCTTCACCCCCGTGCCTCGTAGGACCAACGGCAACGCTGATGAAGACCTCGACGGGTTTCAGCTTTGCAGGCGGGGGTTCAAGGCTAGAACACCTCCATCGGCACAGGCGAGCATTCCAATCCAGAACCCTCCGACCCTCTCCGCGTCCCCAGTCTGCCTTCAACCCCGGGTGATGTAATCGTGGTAGGTGATTCGATTGTACGAAACCTGAATATCACGTGCCCTAATCGAAAATCCTTTGTTTCTTGTTTTCCCGGTGCTCGAGTTCGAGATGTGATAAGGCGGGCGCCGTCATTCTACGAGAAACACAAGAGGGCAATTGGATCCATTACTCTACACGCCGGCGTAAATGACATAAGGCACCAAGAGTCGGAGGTTCTCAAGGCTGACTTCGCAGCACTAGTTGAAGACACGAAGGAGAGGACCCCATCCGCAAGAATCTTCATCTCGGGTCCACTACCTCTCGTCAGACGATCGAATGAATACTACAGTCGTCTGCTGGGTTTAAACAACTGGCTGAGAGGCTTCTGCGAGACTCAAGACATCGGGTTTATAGACAACTGGGATCTTTTTTGGGAAAGGCCGCGCTTCTTCAAGCGGGATGGACTGCATCCGAATAGATTTGGCGCCCGGGTCCTCTCCGAAAACATCGCTAAGGTAATTCGTCTATCTTGACTGTCTACTTCTACTTTTAACCCCTTCCGTAATGCTACTGCTTTGATAGGACATAATGGCTTAACAGAGTCTTCCGTTAAAGTGCACAACATTAATAATCTAATAACAAATCTTAATGCACGTAAAAAATCTAGGCAGTGCGGCATAAACACCAATAATTTAATTGAAATTACTACTTCAGATCAACACTGCATTAAGACTGTAAAAACGGATTGTAGATTACATAAAAAATACACACAGAGCGGCGTTAACAAAAATAACTTAATTTTTGTTCCGATTACCAGTAACACGCATAAAATTCAGCTCTGCCCTTCAGAAACATTAAATATGGCACTATTAAATGTTAGAGCTTTAACTAACAAGGCATTTTTTATAAACGATCTTATTAGTGATAGAAAGATTGATTTTATTGCACTAAATGAAACATGGCTTAACTCAAATGGCGCGACTGTTTTAATCGAATCTGCGCCTCCGGATTACAGTTTTACTCATGCAGACCGCCAGGGGAGAAGGGGGGGCGGACTGGCAAACATTTACTCGAGCCGGTTAAAATGTAAAGATGTCAGTTTTGGTAAATTTAAGTCTTTTGAGTATCTCGCCGTTGTTATTCATGGAGATTCTCACGTTCTAGTATTATCTGTGTATAGACCTCCTAAATATAACGCGTCTTTCCTTGAGGAATTCTCTGACTTAATGTCAATTTTAATTACAAACTATGACACACTCTTAATAGTCGGCAACTTTAACTTTCATATCGACAATCAGTGTGACCAAAAGGTAAAGGAATTCATGAACCTCCTGGACTCTTTTGATTTGAGACAGCTCGTTAATCAGCCTACACATAAAGCAGGTCATACGTTAGACTTAGTGATGGCTAAAGGGCTTAAAGTTGATTTAAAGCAGGTCATTGATATTGGTCTATCAGACCATTTCCTTCTACTATTTAATATAGAAATAAAGATAACACTCATGAGAAGCATTTTGTTAAAAAACGCTTCTTTGACTCATCAGCAGCTTTAAAGCTTACAACTATTCTAAGCAATCAGTCCGTTTATAATGCCAACTATAATAGCGAGGATAATGTAAATAGTAAAGTGGAAAACTTTAATTCTAAAGTAAGAGCTGCTGTTGACATAGTTGCACCTGAAAAGACAGTTAAAAAATCTTCTAGTATTGTTATTCCATGGAAGACCCAAAGAGTGTCTGATTTAAAAAGAACATGTCGTAGAGCTGAGCGTAAATGGAGGAAAACTAAACTAACTATCCATTATGAGATATTGAAGGCTAAAATAACAGAATACAATAAAACTGTCCGTCTTGAGAGGCGCTGCTATTTCTCTAATATTATAAACTAGCAGAATACCCGCGCTTCGCAGCGGAGAAGTAGTGTGTTAAAGAAGGTATGAAAAAGAAAAGGAAAAATTTTAAAAATAACGTAACATGATTGTTAATGTAATTGTTGTATGTGTATATATATATATATATATATATATATATATATATACATATATATATATATAGCAAAATACATATCTATATACATATCTACATATACACATATATATATATGCATACCTATCTACATCATATATACACACACATATACATACATACATACACAGACACACACATATATATAATTTGTGTGTGATGTATGTATGTATGTATGTATGTGTGTGTGTGTGTGTGTGTATACACATACATACAAACATACACACAGGTATATATAAATATATGTGTATATATATATATGTATGTGTCTATATGTGTGTGTATAGCTTTGATCACTGAGTGCAAGGGAAAAATAATAAAATGTAGTCTATAAGTTATTAAACAGTAAAACATTAACGTTTTAAGAAGTAAAGGTACATTGAGCACTACTGGAGTGGTTGCGGGTAAACTACATTTTAAAGACGGTATAACAGAACAGGTAAGTAGTACTAACAGCAGCTAAAATGTATATGGATCATCTCTCGGTAGTAGATCCCTTTTGAAAGGCGCTACACGACGACTGTGGTATAGAAATTACATTTTCTATGTGAAAGTCCAAATTTCTGCCTCTGGTAATGTGCCTTACCAGCAATTAAAGAAAATTAGTTTTGTGTCCTCTGCAGTGTTAAGAAAGAAAGGCTTTGGTTTGGGATAAAAGGAAAAAAGGTGTAAAGAAAGGAAAGTTGCCTTTTTCTTTTATATAGTATAGAGAGATGTGTTCGGTGACGATATGAGCGCCTTTTGGGGACAGTCGCGGTGGGTCTTGTGTAGACTGGTGAGACGTCTCTGCCATTAATCGGCTGTGATGGCACTGTCAGTCCTTCACTCCTGTGCGTGTCTTCATAATCCGAGCTGACGACCTCATAATCATATACGTGCAAAATAAAGTGCGAAGCGCCTTAATATTATTTTGCCGCGGTGTAGAAAAGGGGTCCCGTGTTTGCACTTGTCTGGGCTATAGCTCAGGGGGAGGATGAAAAAAATTAAAAGTGCTCACTTTGACTTAAGGCAGAAGCGCAGTCAGCGTCTCAAAGGCTGGCACAGCTATGCGTGCGCGCCGGCTGCTCGACTTTTGCTGGGCAGGAGACGCCAGTTTTTGCAGACACGTTCACATGATCAAAAGTCTCTGCGCTCTTTGGAGGTCATTCATATACAAAATACCCGCGCCTCGCAGCGGAGAAGTAGTGGGTTAAAGAAGTAATGAAAAAGAAAAGGAAACATTTTAATAATAATGTAACATGATTGTCATGAGTGTTGCTGTCATATAAATGCCTGCCTAAATAAGTCACCCTCGCTTCGCTCTTATTTTTTTACCGTTCATTTAATCATGGCTAGTGGCGGAAAAATTATAAAATGGAAGGAGGATTACACTGAGTATGGCTTTACCAAAACAATTATTGATGGCGAATCGATTATTCATAAAGCTTGAATTGGTGATCTGTTTTTGTGTGTTAACTTCATATTTTTTCATACTTCTTCTCAAACCAAGGTGGTGCGAGGCAAAAATGAATTGGGATGCGCTGATCAATGTAATCGGTGTACCAGGAAATCATGCATTGACAAAACTTCCCCTTTGATTGTAATGCAAAGTGTGATTAAATGCATTATTTTTTAACGCGTTATGGAGCACATGCATCGAAGCTTCTCAGCTGTGCTTGTGCTAAGAAAATTAACCTTTTTAAAAATAACGTAACACGATTGTCAATGTAACCTTTTGTAAGTAGTGCCTGGAGGATTCAGTGTGGAGAAAGTCTAGAGACAGCGTGTGTATTAACTTGTGGATTTCTCTGTATTTGGTGGCAGTGTGACGAAGTTGCTTCGGAAGACGGCGTTAGCCGCGGAGCTCAGCTCAGTGCGAAATGAGGTAAATGGGAGGGGAGATGATGACGTGACTCCCCCACCTGCCTTAACTGTCAATCCCCCATAAACACAGTCTCTCGGAATTTGAATAAGCACACCCCTTCACCTGCAATTTTAACTTAGTTACAAAGTGATCAAAACTCTCGTTTATATCCTGCGTCCTCTCATTAAACTTGTATCCCGCATTACCCGTGGGCATGCAAAACGCCAGCGGCAGCCTGTCTATTAACTTAATTTAAAGTTTAGGTTTATACCTTGCTTTGTTTCCGAAGTAGCTGTACTGATGAATATGGTAGTATGTCACTCGCTCGCTTCTTATTGTTTCGCTGCCCCGCTAACTTAAAAGCCTTGTGCAGCGCCTGTCAGTTGAAAATTGATTGTTTGCTTGCTTTTATCGCTCTCTCTCACTGCTCCTAGCGGAACTGTCATCTCTGACTTGTCATGGAGCACGTTTAAGCTCATGTGTTTGCAGTGTTTGAATAAAAATCCTTCTTGTTTCTACGACCTCCTGTGTCTCTGTGCAAATCTGTGACCCAAGCGTGACAATATATTCCGACGCTGACTTTATATATTCCAGCGCTGAGTTTATATATTCCGACGCTGACTTTATATATTTAAGTTTTGACTTTAGGTGGCAGTGTGACGAAGTTGCTTCGGAAGACGGCGTTAGCCGTGGAGCTCAGCTCAGAGCGAAATGAGGTAAATGGGAGGGGATATGATGACGTGACTCCTCCACCCGCCTTAACTGTCAATCCTCCACAAACACAGTCTCTCGGAATTTGCATAAGCACACCCCTTCACCTGCAATTTTAACTTAGTTACAAAGTGATCAAAACTCTCGTTTATATCCTGCGTTCTCTTATTAAACTTGTATCCCGCATTACCCGTGGGCATTAAAAACGCCAGCGGCAGCCTGTCTATTAACTTAATTTAAAGTTTAGGTTTATACCTTGCTTTGTTTCCGAAGTAGCTGCAATGATGAATATGGTAGTATATGTCACTCGCTCGCTTCTTATTGTTTCGCTGCCTTCTCAATTATATAATGCATGTTTTGTTCAGCGTATTTTGGAGCTCTTCCTGGTTTTCTACATAGTGCGTTGACAGTCAGTTCACGTGATTACGTGGGCGGCGTGATGATGTCACACGAAACTCCGCCCCCACGGCGGTCAAGCACAACTCCATTACAGTAAATGGAGAAAAATACCTTCCAGTTATGACCATTACGCGTAGAATTTCGAAATGAAAACTGCCCAACTTTTGTAAGGAAGCTGTAAGGAATGAGCCTGCCAAATTTCAGTCTTCTACCTACACGGGAAGTTGGAGAATTAGTGATGAGTCAGTGAGTGAGTGAGTGAGTGAGTGAGTGAGTGAGGGCTTTGCCTTTTATTAGTATAGATAACAATGCTAGTAATCCCAGAGTCTTATTTTCTACAATTGATCATCTGTTAAACCCAGGTAACACAAAGGAATGCCCCCAGAATACTTCCAGTGAAACCTGTGAGAACATTGCTGTATTTTTCAATCAAAAAATTAATGATATTAGAGATAACATAGTATATCTCCCCAACACTGCAGAACCTCCAAAGCCCCGGTACTCCATTATAAACAAATTAAATGCTTTCACCAGGATAGATTTACCTGAATTACATAGTATAATCTCTCAACTGAAACCCTCCACTTGCGTCCTTGACCCATTACCAACAAGGTTTTTCAAAGAAATATCAGGCGTGCTAATTGACAGTATTCTGGACATAGTTAATTCGTCATTAGATACGGGGGTCTTTCCAGACTGTCTTAAGACTGCTGTAGTTAAACCCCTGCTCAAGAAAAATAATCTTGACCCCTCTGCCTTTGAAAATTTTAGACCCATCTCTAACCTGCCCTTCTTAAGTAAAATTCTAGAGAAGGCAGTCATTTTGCAATTAAATGACCACCTCAATAAACATGCTATTCTTGATAAATTTCAGTCAGGTTTCAGAACAAATCACAGCACAGAAACTGCACTTGTTAAAGTAGTAAATGACTTGCGGGTAAATGCAGACAGAGGCCATTTATCTGTTCTCATCCTCTTAGATCTGAGTGCTGCATTTGACACCATTGATCACAATATTCTTAGAAATCGCCTTAGTCAATGGGTGGGCCTCTCTGGCAGTGTCTTAAATTGGTTTGAATCCTACCTGGCAGGTAGAAAATTCTTTGTGAGTTGTGGTAATCAAATCTCAAAGACACATGATATCCGATATGGTGTTCCACAAGGCTCTATCCTGGGTCCGCTGCTTTTCTCAATCTATATGCTTCTGTTAGGTCAGATTATCTCAGGTTACAATGTGAGTTACCACAGCTATGCTGATGACACACAGCTGTACTTGTCAATAGCACCTGATGACTCCGACTCTTTCGATACACTAACACAATGTCTTACTGGTATTTCTGAATGGATGAATAGTAATTTTCTCAAACTAAATAAAGAGAAAACTGAAATTTTAGTAATTGGCAATAATGGATTCAATGAGGTTATCAGAAATAAACTTGATGCACTAGGATTAAAAGTTAAGACGGAAGTAAAAAACTTAGGGGTAACTGTTGACTGTAATCTGAATTTTAAATCGCATATTCATCAGACCACTAGGACAGCATTTTTTCACTTAAGAAACATAGCAAAAGTTAGACCTCTTATATCATTGAAAGATGCTGAGAAATTAATTCACGCTTTTGTTTTCAGTAGATTAGATTACTGTAACGCACTCCTCTCAGGACTACCCAAGAAAGACATAAATCACTTGCAACGAGTGCAGAATGCAGCTGCTAGAATCCTAACTAGGAAAAGAAAATCCGAACACATTTCTCCAGTTTTGATGTCACTACACTGGTTGCCTGTGTCATTCAGAATTGACTTTAAAATTCTGCTTATGGTTTATAAAGCCTTAAATAATCTCGCTCCATCTTATATATCGGAATGCCTGACACGTTATATTCCAAATCGTAACCTTAGATCTTCAAATGAGTGTCTCCTTATAATTCCAAAAGCTAAACTTAAAAGAAGTGGTGAGGCGGTCTTCTGCTGTTATGCACCTAAAATCTGGAATAGCCTGCCAATAGGAATTCGCCAGGCTAATACAGTGGAGCACTTCAAAATACTGCTGAAAACACATTACTTTAACATGGCCTTTTTATAACTTCACTTTAACGTAATACTGATACTCTGTATGTTCAATTCTTCATAATAACTATTCACAGTGGCTCCAAAATCCATACTGACCCCTACTCTCTCTTCTGCTTCTTTTTCCGGTTTCTTTGTGGTGGCGGCCTGCGCCACCACCACCTACCCAAAGCATCATGATGCACCAACATTGATGGACTGAAAGCCAGAAGTCTACGTGACCATCATCATCAAGTCCTTCCATGAGTACCCTAAATACAAAGAGGACTGTTTGATTTATGTTAGGGAGTTTGCCCAGAGGGGACTGGGCGGTCTCTTGGTCTGGAACCCCTACAGATTTTTTTTTTTTTTTTTCTCCAGCTTTTGGAGTTTTTTTTTTGTTTTTTCTGTCCACCCTGGCCATCGGACCTTACTTATTCTATGTTAATTAATGTTGACTTATGTTTATTTTTTTATTATTATTTTTTTTTATTGTGTCTTTTATTTTTCTATTTATTTTGTAAAGCACTTTGAGCTACATTTTTTTGTATGAAAATGTGCTATATAAATAAATGTTGATTGATTGATTGATTGAAGGCAAATATATATGGAGGAAGCTGTGCAATCCACAGTCCCATATGGAAAACAGAGCCTGTAACATTATATAATACAGTAGATATTGCAGTGAAGTAGTTTTATACACAACAATCAAAAACCAATAAAACAAAAATAAATCAGGCAAGAAATGTACTGAAGGGCCCATAGATTCTTACACAGGAAACAGAAATTCTGACAGAACTCTTCAGGCAAACATTTCAAGGCTGTAGCTGTGATGTATAAACAAGAGAAGACACTCCATCTGGAATCAGCCTACTCAGATAATACCATCAAACATATGCACAAACTATAAAATTTAATACTATTGAAATTTTAAGAATACATTTAATAATATTAACAGTACTATTCAGCAGGCTGGAAACAAAAGCAAAAATATTAGGAGATACAAATTATTGCCTGAAACGTAGCATTTGCTCAAGTCTAATTATCAAATGAATGGGAAAATGTTTCAGTGTAATATAGATGTATATTATTTAGGAAAGAAAAGATCAATATGGTTAAGATAAAAAAAATAACTAAGCACCACACTGGGTCAAATAAATGAAAGGGACATTTAGGATAACACTGAAAGCTGTAAGACAAAATCATGCTATTGCGAGTGTGTTGTGGACACCTCAGTGCAGACATCAGGTGTTGTAAACAACTTTATAGTAATTCCAGATGAGCTAGGCTGATAATTATAGGAGTGCAATGGAAGAATCCAATAAATACTGCAATAGAGAATTGACAATACACACATGTTGTGAATTCATTTTTTAACAAGGTATATGAAAAACAGAATCAAATAAAAGTTTCAGCATGCGAAAAGGAGAAAGGGTCATTTTTGTGCTACATCTGACATGTTTAGCGGCATCACAGAATACTGTGGTCAGAAACAAAAGACAGTGATAATTTCTAAGATATCATGTAGTCATGGAATGAATCCAGGAATTCAAAAAACAAATTAAAGAATCTGTTCTTTGAAGTGTGACATCACACTTATGATTAAGAGACATGTCAGGTCAGAAGTAGGAGACTTCATAATAAAGTGATACTAAGACTGAATTGCCAAATTGTCTAATTCAACTGTTATACAAACAAATGCATAAGACAGCTTGAACACCCAAGGCAGTAGTTAAATGCTGATTGATGGGTAGACGAGTAGCTAGACAAGTCAAAAAAGACTAAACCTCAGACTGGCTAGGTGTTGGCTGTTGACTTGCTGAGTTCAGATTTTGATCAAGGAAAACATAGGCAAGACCCAGAAGAAGCAGGAAAGAGAATGCCAGCACTTTCCTGCTGAGGAACACTAACAAAAAGTAAAAGAAATGCTGAACAGCTGCTGGGCTGGCTCAGAAGTACTAGACCTCACCTATTTGGAGTCATGTGCTGGATCAGAGGCTGGGTGGTTACTACTGAAACATGAGGAAATACCCCTGGAAAATAAAAAAAAAAACTTAAATGCTTATAGGGTCATTATCTATTTTTTAGAACTGTAATTTGTCTGATTTAACAGTCTTTTGTACTCTGTTGCATTCATTCTTGCAAATAGCTACAGAATGTCATGATCTGGATTTTAGTTTGAATTTTTTAGGCTATTCCTTGGTCTCTAATAATATTTTAAATATTATTTTGGAGGTGTGAAGGCCAAAGAATCCAGATGTTGTTTTTTTTTTTCCAGCATGTTTTTAACAATGTTTAAAATGAAATGGATTATCACTTGCACCATGTTATTTATTGTATGTGTGCTGCCATTTTGAGACCTTTCTGATAACTGTTGCTGTGCCATTGTTAGGTAAGATCAACTGGAATTGTGTAGCATGTGATATTATTGGGTCAATGGTATAAAGTTTAGCATTATGCACTTCCTGGTTTTCCAAGTTTGTGGATACAACAAAGAAAAGACAGCATTCTCATTAGAGGTTCAATCTTTCAATCGACTACTACTCTTGTCTTAGAGTCTGCTTTACGAAAAAAGAGAAAATTCACGAGAAATTTGATTTTGATTTGCTGTTCGACTTTTTTACCCAAATTATCACGGCAACTTGTGTAGTGATTTTTGTGCAAATACTGACTGGGCTATTCACAGGATATACTTCGCTTGTCGGCGGTTTGAGAGGGTATGTAGGAGGGAATATAGTTCCAACCTACAGACGGTTGTACAGGAAAGCCCCAAGCCCAATCCGGTTATTTTTGTGTCTCACCTCATATTTAGCAATGAATAATCCTCAGTTTACTTTCAAAAGAATCATCTTCCAGCTGTTATGACCATGGGAAACACATTGTAATGTAACAGTTATACTGAAACTAGACACAACTGTAATTCACATTCACTGTTCCAGTGCTCAAGATCATCTTCCACTGTGACATCCCATTCCTCTCTCCACAATCTCCCCTTATCTTCTGCTAAGCTCTATTTATCTAATGCTCTGGGAGTCTGTGCCTACCTTCTTGAACCTTCCCAGGCTTGTAAAGTGTAACATAAATGTTCAAGATTTTAATGGAATGCAGAGCTCAGTGTAAATGTGAGACATTTCTCTGTCAAACACCCATCCTGCCCTGCCTGCCTTTAGATTACTGTGATGGCTACTACAATACAGTTTGCATCCATGACCATCTGTGTATTGATACTGTGATATCATTTATGATTCATATATCCAAGCTCATCCACACTTGGGGTAATGATCTTTATGTGCATGTGAATTTCTTTGAATACAACTGGAACTGGAAATGATTCATGTTAACCGTAAAGTATGAAATAGTAAATTAAAGTAGACAAGACCATCCATATGTCTGCAGCAAAATAATGAAAGGCTACAGCAATAAAGCATGTACAGTGTTCAGTATCAAGAAGAACACATTTTTAGGCTGATATGTAGTTTTTGTGTTATTACTAAGACGTCTGAAATTCCAAATGAATTTTCTTCTGTATACTTTGACAGCTTCCTATAATTATAATGATTCTGAGCCACTTAAAGCAGGATTTGTGACGGGAGAAACAGAAATTAAGCAATTTAATTGTTTTTGACACAGCATTTTTTATGTTCTGGTGTTTATAATGAGTTCTACATTGCTACCTAATTTAATGTCTTCTTTTGTAATTGTAGGCATTTCGTATTGTGGTGGAGCTCACCTGATAAATATGTTTGCTATGCTCACTTATATTGATTACCAGTGGGCGCCCAGTCCTAAAGCTGTCATAATGAATGCTAAAACTGTTGCTGAAAGTGGGTAAAATGCATTATAATTGTGAAGGGGATTTCTTTCATTCTTTATGTTTTCATGAAGTTCTTATCTATGGGATGTCTCAAAGGGCAAACTTTTGCACCTACCACTGCTGCCTTGCATTCAATACTAAACGGATAGGCACAATATCCCTACAATGCTTGAAAAGTCAGTCAGCCATTGTCTAACTCACTTAGTCCTGAACAGGGTCACAGGGGGTACTGGAGCCTATCCCAGCTAGCACAGGGTGCAAGGCAGGAACAAACCCTGGGCAGGGCGCCAATTTCTTTGCAGGGTGAACACACACACACACACAAATGGCAATTTAGGATTACCAGTTCAGCTAACCATCATGTGTTGGACTGTGGGAGGAAATCAGAGCACCTGGAGGAAACCCACACAGATATGTGAAGGACAACAACAGGCAGCACAAACCTTTGTCACCTTAGTGC
Organism: Polypterus bichir lapradei; assembly: GCA_026402145.1. Lineage (NCBI taxonomy): Eukaryota > Metazoa > Chordata > Cladistia > Polypteriformes > Polypteridae > Polypterus > Polypterus bichir. The sequence continues at coordinate 77,890,396 of JANRMT010062856.1, forward strand.
AAGGCAGCACTGCTACCACTGTGCCACCGAGTCACCCTTTGCTAGAAAAGTATTACAGGAAAAAGCTTATGTAAGATAAGGATATTTCAGGAAAAAAATGCCAAAAATTCATAAAAAATTAGATTGCTTTTGTTTGGCTAGGCATTAGTTTTGGTAGGGGCCTAAACAGCATCATAACTTTCCTTCAATTAGTGTGGCTATGCTTTTCATCATTTCCTTTTTGAAGATTGTAGAATGACTTTAAAAATCCAGAACAGACTTTTTAAAAAGTGAAGTCTTTTATCCATTTTATGAGCCCATTGAATCCCTTTGTATTTGTATTTAACCAAACACACACACACACACACACCAACTCAATACCTGGAAAAATCCATACAGACGCTGAGGGTGTCTGCATAATCCATGTAAACAACAAGAAGTCCAGGATTTGAACCCAGGGTCCCTGGACCTGAAGGGAGTATCGCTGTCTGCTGGGTCACCAATTCATCAAAAAAACATCTTATGAAATTTCTGTGTATTTAATTCTCAGTGCAAGTCACTTCCAGAAGCTGTCAGATTTCTTCTGATTTTTTTATGGCTTTTTGTAAAAAAAAAATATGCATGCACATATTTTAAGCAGTAATGTGCAGATTTAATGTATGATTCTGATTTTGGTTAGTATGCAATGCATCTTTTCAAAATGTAAGTCAAATGGGTAAAGAGCAAAATGCTGGTTTTGCTATGTAATATAACCTTTTCATTCATCTGCAGTGATCATGTAACAATGTACATGCTGTTTTGCCTTAAGGTAATTTTATCTTGACACAGATAAATGAATTTTGCTATAATGTATGAAGGGATTACAATTCAGGTCTCCTTTTGTAACAAATCAAATTCTTCTGTGTGGGTGTAAATAGAGGCCCACATTAATAACCAAAGATGTAAAGGAGTCTTTTCACATGAATGAGGACTTGTAATAATTTTCTGCATTACAACAAGGCGATATTATTGTGTGTTTGCCTAACATTTTGGTTTGCCTATTTATCATTGTCAGCCTTAATATTTTCTTCCCTTTTTTCTTTTTGTAAAGTTCAAAAAAAATGCAGCTGCAATATATAAAAATATCAAATTATAAATATCAGCTGAGTTGCATAAAGTGTTTGTTCATTCACTTTTTTCTGTTCACCCTAGTTAATTTAAGAAATCATCAGAATGAATGCAATAACTTAGTTTTCCAGAAGTTGACATCCTAATGTTAGTGAAAGAATTTTTGCTTTAATGCATTATAACAGTAACAGTACACAGCACTTCATAGCTCTTCTGCACATTTACGACAATTCATAATTTGTAGTGTAACATATCATCCTTTTATATGTACGTTGGGCAAGCTTTGAAAATATTTTTGCCAGTGTTATAAAATATTAGATAGATAGATAGATAGATAGATAGATAGATAGATAGATAGATAG
>JANRMT010062856.1:77903638-77918770 GCA_026402145.1 Polypterus bichir lapradei
GATGCACAGTGACTCCATCTGCTGCAAGATGATGTTGTAGGTCTTTGGTGCTGGTCTGTGGGTTGACTCTGACTGTTCTCACCATTCGTCGCTTCTGTCTATCCGAAATCTTTCTTGGTCTGCCACTTCGAGCCTTAACTTGAACTGAGCCTGTGGTCTTCCATTTCCTCAATATGTTCCTAACTGTGGAAACAGACAGCTTAAATCTCTGGGACAGCTTTCTGTATCCTTCCCCTAAAACATGATGGTGAACAATCTTTGTCTTCAGGTCATTTGAGAGTTGTTTTGTGACCCCAATGTTGCTACTCTTCAGAGAAAATTAAAGGAGGAGGGAAACTTACAATTGACCCCCTTAAATACTCTTTCTCATTATAGGATTCACCTGTGTATGTAGGTCAGGGGTCACTGAGCTTACCAAGCCAATTTGAGTTCCAATAATTAGTTCTAAAAGTTTTGGAATCAATAAAATGACAACGGTGCCCAAATTTATGCACCTGCCTGATTTTGTTTGAACAATTATTGCACACTTTCTGTAAATCCAATAAACTTCATTTCACTTCTCAAATATCACTGTGTGTGTCTCCTATATGATATATTTAACTGACATTTTTTATCGTAACAACCAATGATTTATACAGGAAAATAATGACTATTAACAAGGTTGCCCAAACTTTTGCATCCCACTGTATGTTGTCTGGAGATTTGTGCTTCTGTTAGAGATACCCATGGTAAAGTAGTTGGCGTGTTGCAGGCAAACAATAATCCATATTTGATTGACTTTCATGAATGTTCTAATTAAATCAAACCACCAAGAACAGGTTTACTAGTAAGAGCGACTATAGCTAAGACTAGGAGTGATGTTCCCTGTGACGGCTTAGTGGCCTGGTGGGGATTTCTGTGTTAGTCATAATTTGTTTTTAACAAACACTAAGTTTAAACACAAGGTTGATCATAAGGGTACCTGGTGCCAAATATGTTCCATTAAGCCATCATGTGGTTTTTGTTAGATAAGGAGAAAAAGTATAACAGACCAAGACATACTAGACCATGGCAATGGAATCAGAATCTTTGGCATGAAATGTATCTTCTTTGTTGGCAAAGGATATGTAACTTACATGGGTGGGTGAAAACTAAAAGCTAGAATTAGTCAAACTTACCTCAAAACACAGCATTCTCTCTGTAATTAAATATTTTGATCAATGGTGCTGTCTTTTCTGCTCCAAATTTAAACAGAAGATTGATCATAAGTGTACCTGGTGTTAAAGTACCTTTGGCAAAACGGTCAGGGAATGTCATGTTAGTCATGTTATCTGATCTGATCTGTATGTTCTAGATAGTTTTGTAGAAATAAATGTTCATTTATTATAGATCACCACTTGAGGTGGCTCAGACAGATGGAGCATCCACTGGACAGTGCTGGAGAGCAAAATGGACAGTAAGGGTGTGAATGGAATAACTAGCTGGTGCCACAGTTTAGAATGACTTCAACTCAAAATGGCTTCTCCTGCCACATGGAAGAGGTCAGAGACATATAGGTTTGAATAGGTGGTGTGGCCACAAATTATTAGTGTCTGTTGTGCTGGTAACCCTAAGACCTGTTGCTGGACACAAGGAAAAAGGGAAGTGGTCAGGCTGATGAAAGATGTCTCCAGATTTGACTGAGTGGTACCATCATGTTGTAAAAGGTGTAGCAGTGGCAGAAGCAAAGGTATATTTGTGGGTTGAGGTTGGTGATGAGGTCTTGGGAGTAATGACTTTTAAGTTGTCTCAAATACTGTAGGTAATGACAAACTATTTAATGACTCAGGAAAAGTGAGAGAGACACTGGCTTGGCTTTTCTCAGCACAGACAGAGAACAAATGATGTAAACTGAGAATATTGTTGAAAGGTGTTATAAGCGCTTGGTGAAATCTCCTATACCCAATGGATACATTCTCCTCGCAGAAAGCATTGCCAAAACCATTGATTGGAGATGACTTCATCTCTATGGCTGAGGTGACTATATAAAGATTTGTGGTTATAAGGCTGGGTGGTGCCCAATTTTACAGTTTATTTTTTGGTTAAAATTATGCTCCAGTTCCTAAAACTCTAAACACAAATGCAAAACTGCATTTTTACAAACTTCTACTGTAACTTCCATGTCAAAAACCAAACTCTTCAGACAAAACCATGTGATATTACACCTAAACAAAACTTTGCCTTTAGACATCACACAAAAGTCATCAAATACACATACACTACAAAACAGCCATTACATACTGATGAGATCAACTCAAAACACAACCATAAAAACGTGATACTGCAATGAGTAATAGTGCTTATGGTTTTCCCCAAGGACAACCTCTTTACATGATAAAAACAATATAAAGACACTGCACATATACATTTTCAAACTTCTTTAATTCCTCAATGTACTGTAGTAAAATAAACAGAAGTATGTGTTTAAGAGTAGGGTAAAAATATGAAACTGATAAACAACGTAGAATACAGTAAAAATAATTTTTTAGAAAACAATGAAATAAATGGGTTTGTACATAAAGAAAGAAATTACATTTATTCTGCCTCAGCATCATGTTTTTATTCTGGGTCATGGAAGCATGGTTTTGTATGGACCAAGGGTGGTATGGCAGTGGAGGACCCCTCACTGGCTGATGGCAGCACACATGGTCACATTACCTCATAGGTTGTCCCATTTTGTTCTTCTCACTTCTGCTCCTTTTGGTAAGATTAAATTCTACTTCATCAACAAAGATGAGTTCTTGAGGAATGTCTCTGGAATTAGTTTTAACGTTTTTCTACAAAACAGATGAAACACAGTACATTACGTAAATGACTACTCTGAAACAAATTGCTATAGAACATAAAAGTATAAAATCATACAGCCCCTGTACTACAGTATAGGATGTTGTACTGAAATGCTTGATACAGCAGGAAAAACCACACTTGCATATATTCCAAGTGCTGCTCTTTAACTCTATCTGGGTTCCTTTCAACAGGAACATGACAGGCCTGTTTCATCCTCAGCCTGTTCTGGACCCATGTTCAAGGGTATGGTCAACTAGAGTCGCACGATTCTCATTAGAAGCTATTTGTCTCCTTGCCCTTCCTTTTCATCCCCCACTTTCTCCCCTGTGTTGTCTTCTTGTATCTTCAAGTCTTTGTAGAACCATTGTTCCAAAACAATTGAATTGACCCATGGATCTTTGATCTATCTAATTGGTGTGTAAACAATTTTGATTCTTAAAATTTCCACCTGGGGAATTTTGTGTTAATTGGGTTCAAACAGTGATGACTTGAGTTAATTTTGTTGAATTCTAGTGCTTTCTAATTGAACACATGCAGCTATTAATATACAAAAGAATTTGTGTGTAGGGATCTTCACAAAAAGTTCAATAAATCTGAATCATGTGTGAAAACGGGGGGAATAAAGTTTATAATTTTGGGAAATAGGTCTGTTTTTTGGTTGATGGCTTCATTGTTTTGGGTATTTAGTTAATAAGCCCAGTAGGGAAGTGATTGGGGAAAGACTGTAAAAGGACAATCAAGACATTGTGTTCCGGTTACAAAGGAATAACTCTTTTCAGCCTTCCTGGAAAGTACTGCGTACCTAGCTGGATGGGTTAAGTCCTGGTCATGGAACAGATGACAGACTCTTTGTTGTTGCACAGATATTTGAGAGATCATGGGAGCCAGTCCTATGTACATGTACATTGTGGAAGTGAAAAATGCCTGTAAACCTGGACCCAGTGATGTCTTGCAGAAGGTGCCTATAGAGTGAAGTTATATGTGGCTAATGCCATTTGGTCTCTGTATTTGCACAGGAAAAGTTATGATCAAATACATGATGTTAAGTCAACTTGGGCTTTCTGCCAGTGGTGTCTCTGGTCTCCTCCACTGTTTTTGATTTTCATGGATCAAGACATAGCCAGATTTGAAGGTTATGAAGTTTAGGGACCTAAGAGTTACCTCTGTGTTGTTTGCAGATGATATTGTTCTCCTGGCTTCATCAGGCCATGATCTCTGACTTTAACGTGGATGGGATGTAATTTATTATCTTCAAATCTGAGTCCTCAAAAGTGCACTCCTGGAAAACAGTGGTATATTGCCAGCAGGTAATGGGGTGATCAGCTGCACAAAGTGAAGAAGTATATGTACACTGTAGTCTTGTTCACAAGTCAGAGTAGACTTGACATTGATATTGAGCAAGGAATCTGTACAGAATCAGCTGTTTTATGAGTATCATCATTGGGAAGCTGTCGATTTACCAGTCCATTTGCATCCCTACCTGTGGTCACCAGCTTTGATTACTGACTGATAGGATGAGATTGTGAGTACTATGGTTCCTGTGCAGGGTAACTGTGCAGTGGTAATGCTCCACAATAGGTTGAGGATGCTGGCAATATGGGAAGATGTCAGAGTAGAATCTCTGCTCCTCTGGACTGATAGAACCCAGCTTAGGTGTGTTGGTCATGTAGGTAGGATGATTCCTTATTACCTCCCACAAGAGGCAAAAAAATAGTGTTCACTGGAAGAAAATGTGGATCCCAATGAAAGTTTTTATGTCCTTAGTGTTCTAGGAGTGTCTGGGTGTTTGCCATGAAAGGTGGGGAAATGTTGCTGGGGTCAGAAAAGCCTAGTCAGCCAGGGCCAGCATGTTTACCATGACCTTTACAAGGAAAAGCAAATGGAAAATAAATGAATGAATTAACGAATGGTTTCTTTTTAATAAAATATTCATCGTCCTTTAGAACCATTACAAACAAAATAATTTAAACAGTGAGCGAATGCTTGTGTTTCATATAGCACAGTACAATACAAGTAATACAGCATGTCTGCTGAGCCAACTTAAAAACACTTTAAAGCTTAACGTCAACTGAAATTTGAATGGTAAAGTTAATAAGATGGTTATCATTTGTTTAAGTCTTAAGTCTAAATGAAAAGTAATTGTGTCACTGGAAAGCAATCCAGTTTCAGGCCTCAGTGGGAGGTAGAGATTTTCCTCACATTTGTATTATGCAGCCTGCTGCTATATTAAAGAGCATTCCATAGGTTTCGATTTAAATTTGAATCGTGCAGGGATATGAAAAAAAAAATTACACAAAGATAGTGAAAATTGTGCTTCTTGGCTCCTATTATTTCACTTTGCTTCTAAACCTTAGATCAGGCAACCATCTCTTGTCTGGGAAAAGTTTTCTTTCTTGCACTTATTTTTCTCGTCTCAATTTCTAAGAAAGTCTATTAGGAACCAATTTAAAAGACAGATTTCTAAAGGTATCTGGCAAACAATGTTTTGAAATTGGCATTGCCTCTGTTTTACCCTGATTGAAGCGTTAAGCAGATAGCTGGAGAAAGGATTTCATCAGACTGAGGAGATTATATGCTGATTATGTTTGCAGTTGGTCAATAGTCAGACGAATGTCATCTGCATATATATAAAGCTTCTGTTAACTCTTCTTTGTAAATCCTTCTATAGCTGCATGGCGATGGCCAGCAGTTTGAAGAACTATGCAAACACGTCTGGAGATTGAGGGCAGCTTGAAGTAATTGTCTAAAACAGTGAAAAATTACACTCAGAATAAAATACTTTAAATAATAGCTTTAAAAATACACTGATTAGGTATTAATTATACCCATTTTATAAATCAGAACTGTAAAGATGAAAAAAAGCAGAATAAATACATCAGGGAACTTAGTAAATTCATTGATTATATTTAGCAAAAGCTTTTTTTTTTTTTCTATTTTAATTTTAGCCATCTGGTGCATAGGTTGGTCCCAGTAGTAAACACTCAGCATTATGATTTGGAAGGTGCTTCTTGAAAGCTGAAGACCTGCCAATTTAACTCCCAGCTGTGTTGAACTGTTGACCTTCTTCCTTTGAGGATCAACAGCTTATTGCTATCAATTCTTAAAGTTTAAGTGAAAAGACAAGCAATAAACGTACTCTCAATGGCAGCTTATGTGGGAATGGATTAATTCCATTCTGATTATGTCTATGCAAAGCTGTAGTGCTTTTTTGTGCTCTTCTGTTAGGCTCAGTATATAACAGACAACAGGGAATATACTCTTTAATATCCTAGCCACAAAATATGCATGGATTCAAAAATAAAGTATTAGCAAAATCAAATATGTGTACATACAGTATAAAAAGTTTATATTGATTAGGAAAAAGTAGGATTCACATTCATGTCCAATATAAGATACTGTGTATGTCAATATCTGCGCCCTGCATATTAAATGCAGAAAACAGTAGAATCCACCACATATTTCCTCTTATGATAAAGAATAAGAAGAAGCCAGTATCCTAAATTATTTTAAAAGTTAGCAATGAAAATTAAACAATACTGGTGTCATTCCTATTGTCTCACTAAATCAGTACATATTGTATGCTATGAATAAAACACAGCATACTGTCTAAAAACAATAAAATATTAAAACTGAACCATGAAACTTTTATGTAACTTCTACATGGAAAACATTAAGCAGGACTTGCATAGATGGTCAACCCTTCTTCTCACTCTAGCTGAAAGAATTAACATTGTTAAGATGAATATTCTTCCTAAGCTCCTTTTTTTATTTCAAAACATTCCAATATACATCAATAAATCATTTTTTAAGCAATTAGATTCAACAATAACCTCATTTAATTTGGAACTCAAAACATCCACGTATCCAAAGAGCGACTCTACAAAGACAAAAGCCAGAAGGCGGCATGGCTCTACCTAATTTCCAGTTTTATTACTGGGCAGCAAACATACAAGCTATAAAAACCTGGACACAAATAGATGAACATACATAGGCCTGGTTTGCAATAGAACTAAAATCCTGCAGTACTTCTTTATATTCCCTGCTCTGTGCCCCAATAAATGCAAGTTATCAGCAATATACTAATAACCCAATTGTGCTTCACTCACTCAGAATATGGAACCAATGTAGAAAGCATTTTAAGATGGAGAAGCTTTTATCTGTGGTACCTCTGCAAGAGAACCACCTCTTTCAACCTTCACAAACATATGCAGTTTTTAATATCTGGAAAAGATTTGGGATTAACTTGCTTAGAGATCTTTATATAAACTACGTCTTTGCATCCTATGAACAATTACATTCCAAATTTAACATTTCAGCTACTCATTTCTTTTACTATCTTCAAATTAGGAACTTTGTTAAACAGAACCTGCCTGATTTTCCTCATCTTGCACCCTCGTCCATGCTGGAAAAAATATTGCTCAATTTCAAGGACTCAGACACCATCTCTGCAATATATAAAATTATTTTACAGTCCCTCCCTTTCAAAGATCCAAGAGGACACTGGGAAAAAGATCTCTCAATTAATATATCAGAAAAGGAGTGGAAAATAGCAATGCAGAGAATTCACTCGAGCTCCATATGCGCAAAGCATACAATTATTCAACTCAGAATTATATATCGAGCACATCTGTCTCACCTAAAACTCTCCAAAATGTTTCCAGGGCAAGATCCAACCTGTGAACGCTGCAATCAAGTCCCAGCCTCACTGGGTCACATGTTTTGGGCATGCACCAAATTAACATCATTCTGGACCAAAATTTTTAATTACCTTTCAGACAGCCTTGGTCTCACAATCTCTCCTAACCCATTAACAGCTGTGTTTGGGGTTCTTCCAGATGGGTTTAAAGTGGAGAAGGACAAACAAACTGTGATTGCATTCACTACACTTTTGGCACGCAGACTTATTTGGCTAAACTGGAAGAATCCTAACTCTCCTCTTTTAAGTCAGTAAGAAACCGATGTTTTATACTATCTAAAACTGGAAAAAATCAAATACTCAGTTAGAGGATCTGTACAGATTTTTTTCAAAACATGGCAGGATCTAATCAATAATATTTTAGAATAAGCTTTTAAAGCACAGAGGAAGCAATTATTTCTGCATTTCTTTGTCTTCTCCATTCATCTCTATTGCTTATCAAACTCATCAATTTAGGTATGTTTACAAGCCTTAAACCATTGGCCCTGCTCTCTCTCTCAGGGGTGGGGGTCGACTTGTTCTCAATTATACTTTTTGTAAAAATTGATTGATTTGTATGGAATAATTACAATAAAATGAATAATTAAAAAAAAAATAAAACTTTTATGTAACTGAAAATTATAACTGGGTAAAAATTTAAACATAGGTCCCGTGAATTGTGCTGCCTTTAATTTGGATATACTTCTTTAAATATATCAAAGCTAAAAATAATTTTTCTATGAGGGTACTACACATGAGGCAGGAAAAACAGGTATGGCTCAACTGAGATACGTATCTGGAAATGGGTATTTGGCTGCAATTACAGCTTAGAGTCTTCTTGGGTAAATAAATATCTGCAAGCTTTACACACTTGGATATGGACAGTTTATGCCTTTTTCCCTGACAAATCACCTCATGTTACATTAGACTGAATTGGAAGCATCTGTAAACTGCCATCTTCAGGTTTCTCCATAGATGTTCTATGGGGTTTAAGTCTGGGCTTGGTCTTTGGCAAGACTTGTCCTGAAGCCATTCCAATATTGTTTCGCCTATATGCTTCATTGCTGGGCTGAAAGGTAAACCATTGCCCCAGTCTAAAGTTGTGTGCATTCAGAAGCAGGTTTTCTTCAAGGACTTCTACAGTATGTATTATGCTGCATACCTAATTACCTCAAGGCTGACCAGTCTCCCTGTCCCTTCCAAAGAGAAGCACACTCAAAGCATGATGCTGCCACCCCTGTGCTTCACCGAAGTGATGCTATCAGGCAGGTGATGAGCAGTGGCAGCAGTGTGTGGTCTTCACAAGACATTGTGCTTGGAGTTATGCACATAGACTTCAATTTGTGTCTCATCAGACCAGAGAATCTTTTCTTTTGAAAGAAACATGACAGACCTATTTCATCCTCATCCAGTTCTGTTGAAGAACACAGTCAATCGTGAAGATGCTGATTGTATCAATGCCTTAGAATATTCTTCATCCTCAATAACTCTTCTTTGTATTCATGAGATTTTTAGTTAATATATAATATTTTTTACAATTTATTACAAGTATAAATACAGTATATATATATAACACTAACATAATGAATTGTTAAACACAAGTAAAAGGATTAAATGTAACTCAATGGTTAACTAAATACAACTTAAAACTGAAAGCACAAGACTCCTGTGCCTCGTCTTAGAGAAGCTACCAGTGTAATTTTCCAAAGTTTGAATGAGGTAAATGAGTAATGAACACCCCTACAGAAAGTGGGGATAAACTGATGGGAAAGTCTATAACAACAACAACATTTATTTATATAGCACATTTTCATACAAAAAATGTAGCTCAAAGTGCTTTTCATAATGAAGAATAGAAAAATAAAAGACACAGTAAGAAAATAAAATAAGTCAACATTAATTAACATAGAATAAGAGTAAGGTCCAATGGCCAGGGTGGACAGAAAAAACAAAAAAAAACTCCAGACGGCTGGAGAAAAAAAATAAAATCTGCAGGGATTCCAGACCATGAAACCACCCAGTCCCCTCTGGGCATTACCCACCTCTTATGAAGTAGTTCTAAGATCAATGAAATAATCCACAAAACACCCCTATTAATGAAGCAGCATTCAGAATAAAGGGAATATTGACATGAGTCAGAAATTACTAGCATCTGCAAAAATAGAAATACTGATGGGATTGTTGCAAACCATCCATTTTACAAGATAGTATACAGTAACTCCAAATTAACTGTGTATGATATGGTACAATAATACAATGCATTTCAGACAGCATAACGTAGAACAGAGCAAAGAGCTACAGTACATGTATGTGCTATAAGAGGGCGGAGTATAGCACGCCAAAGGGACTATAGACAACAGTATATAAATTACCTATCTATTTTCTTTTCTGAAGATCCTGATTATTGAGGCTACTGTTAATTTCTTCAGATTTGGCTGCATTCTTTGTCCAGCTTCCCTAATTGACATCCCATGGACAAATGTATGGTCAAGTGAAGTAGCATAAATCTCATCAGAAACTATTTGTCACCTTGCCCTTCCTTTTCCTCTTCCTTTTCCTCTTCCACCTTTCACTAGTCTTATTTCCTCATGCTCTATGAGTCCAAGAATGATGGCATATGCCTTTTACTCAAGAGTGACTTCCATCTGATTGATGGCATGCTGGTGAGATGATTTTCCTACTGACAGGTCTTTTTGCGCAGCTACTCAATTATTTACTGGATGGCCACCTCTAAGAAGAGTTCTGGTGAATCCAAATTTCTTCCATTTCTCAATTATTGAGGGCACTGTGCTCCTGGGAAGCTTGAATAATTTTTTTATACCCTTGTCCTGATCTACACCTTACCACATTTTTTGCAGACGTCTACAGAGATTCGTTTTTTGTCCTGACTGTGCAGCGTGAACTGTAGGTCCTTATATTCACAGGTGTGTGTCTTTCTAAACTTTGTTGAGACAATTCATTTTGCTCCAGGTGGGTTCCAATCAAACTCTAGACACATCTCAAGGATAATTAAAGCAAACCAGACGCACCTGACCACCATTTGGAGTGCCACAGTAAAGGGTCTGAATACTTCTATAAATGAGAGATTTATACTGCTGATTTTTATTAAAACTGTAAAACATTTTGAAAAGACCTTGTCATTTTTGGTTAGTGAGTGTAGAGTGATGGGCAAAAGTGACAAATTTATTAATTTTAAATTAAATCTACAACACAATCAAGTGTGTAGAAAGTGAAGAGGCCTGATGTGGTGGCTCTGAAGTGCAATGCGCAAAAATAAATGAAATCATGCAAAAACAAATGATAAAACACAAAAACAAATTGGAAACACAAATAAAATAACACAAAAGAAAGGTGAATACGCAAAAACAAATCAGAATGTGCAAAAACAATTTGGAAATGCAAAAACGAAGTGAAAGTGTACAAATAAATGAGAAAATGCAAAAAAAAATTAGAAAAGCAAAAACAAACTAGAAAAAGCAAAAACAAATTGAATGTGCAAAAGGAAGTGAATATGCAAAACCAAATTAGAAACAACAAATGCAAATGGAACACTACGCAAACAAAACAATGATTGTGCAAACAAACTGAGGAGCATGCAAACAAAAAGAGGAGCACATAACCCAAATCAAGGCGGAAAATATAGTGAGAGCTAAACATACATCACATCCTGATTTGCTTTTGTGTATTCCATTTGTTTTTGCATTTTCTGATTTGTTTTTGTACTTCCAGTTTGTTTTTGTGTTTTCTCATTTGTTTTTGCATGATTTAATTTGTTTTTCTGCATTGCACTTCAGGGCCACTGTAGTCTGAATAGTTTCTGCATCCACTCTATCTATCTATCTATCTATCTATTCATAATAATTCATAATAATTATTTCCCCTAAATACTAACAATAGGGTGGCACCGTGGCACAGTGGGTAGCACTGCTGTCTTGCATTTAGGAGACCGGGTTCGCTTCCTGGGTCCTGCATGGAGTTTACTTGTTCTCCCTGTGTCTGCGTGGGTTTCCTCCGGGTACTCCAGTTTCTTCCCACAGTCCAGAGACATGCAGGTTAGGTGCATTGGCGATTCCAAATTGTCCCACACATAGTGTGTGCTTGGTGTGTGAGTGTGTGTGTGTGCCTTGCCCGGGGTTTGTTTCCTGCCTTTCACCCTGTGTTGGCTGGGATTGGCTCCAGCAGACCCCCGTGACCCTGTAGTTAGGATATAGCGGGTTGGATAATGGATGGATGGTTGGATGACTTTTTTGCATGAGCGGAATTAACAGTGACATCTCTCTTACACTGAACCATCTTTAAATTGGGTACTGAATCACAAGTAAGTAGTTTCATGGACTCATGGAATTCCACATGAATTAAGCAACATTGTGTTCCGTTTTTAAAGAAGGGCTTATTAAAATATATTGCAACACACAGAAAAGGCAACAAATTAAAGGAGAATACTCATTTTACAACAATATTAATTCCCCCAGTCAGTGTGAGATGAAAACAGAACAAGCTGATAATGTATTGTTTAAAACATTTCATTAATTTGCTGAAATTAAATTTGAAAAAGGTATTTACATCATTGTGTATTGTGTGCATCCTAACAATGTCAACTGCTTGGCGACAGTTAAAGAAAACTTATCAGATTTAAGCTAACATGTAAGGCTATTTGCATTAAATAATATTTTGTAATTTAAATGAATTATGAGGGAGGTGTGGTGGCACAGTGGGTAGCGCTGCTGCCTCACAGTTAGGAGACCCGAGTTCGCTTCCTGGGTCCTCCCTGCATGGAGTCTGCATGTTCTCCCCGTGTCTGCGTGGGTTTCCTTCTACATTCCAAAGACATGCAGTTTAGGTGCATTGGCGATTCAAAATTTTCCCTAGTGTGTGCTTGGTATGTGTGTGTGCGCACCCTGAGGTGGGCTGGCACCCTTCCCGGGGTTTGTTTCCTACCTTGCGCCCTGTGTTTTCTGAGATTGGCTCCATCAGACCCCCGTGACCCTATAGTTAGGATATAGCGGGTTGGATAATGGATGAATGGATGGATGAATTATGAACTCTGAGATTTTGAAGAACTCTAATTTGTATATTATATCTAGAAATAAGTAATGAAAATCAGAAATAAAAATCATCATGTAATGTGCATAATGAAAAAAGGCGGTTTAAATATGGGAAAAATATATTTTTTTAATTTTGCCCAATGGAGAACATGTGCAGTAGCTGCTGTGGATGTTGGGCACCTTTGGGAGTAGGGGGTCTCATTCAATGATCTCAGGGTCACTGATTTACTTTTATCTTGCTGGATTTAGGAGAGTGTAACATAATATGTCTGCATGAATCTGGGTCTCACCTTGGCTTCTTTTCTGTACTGTGCACTGGAAGAAAAATTACAGGTTTTACAGAGGGAGAGCTTGTACAAGAGATTTTTCTGCACTTGTTTTTACAGGTATGGGTGACAAAGACCTCAAAATGTTTTAGAGTGAAAGATACGACAAAGTAAAATATATAAAACTGAATAAGATATTTTACCAAGTTGGACTTTTTCTAGAAACATTGCTTTGGTTCTTTCAGACAAATGCTAAAGGCTAATAATACTTCCACCAAGACTTAAGGCATAAGTGAATTAAGCTCACAAATCCAGTGTGCGGCTGTCTTATCATGTAATTATCATGACTACCATATTTGCTTGATTAGCTTTATGGTCACTGATAAGATGATTGTCTTCTTGAAAATGTTAATATTGTGTGTGAAGGTAATATTTTAAGTTGTTTTGAGACTATAAGTGTACTTAGTAACTGTTTATTTAATATACCACATGATTTTACTTATTTCTTTAAAAGGGCAGTAAATTAACACTAGTTGCTTAATAATAAACTTACATTTGTTAAAAGGGAACTTTTGTTACCTATTTGAAAACAGGTTTAGAATTTCAAACCTTTCTCAAATGTGCACATTTAGCTATACAGTGATCCATCCTCGATCGTGGGGGATGCGTTCCAGAACCCCCCGTGAAAGGTGAAAATCCGCAAAGTAAAAACCATAAGTTTATATTGTTGTATTTATATTGTCACACTTGCGTCACAGATTTGCACATAAACACAGGAGGTTGTTTAAAACACTACAAACAAACATTTGTCTCTTTTTCAAAAGTTTAAACTGTGCTCCATGACAAGACAGAGATGACAGTCCCGTCTCACAATTAAAAGAATGCAAACATATCTTCCTCTACAAAGGAGTACGCGTCAGGAGCAGAGAATGTCAGAGATAGAGAGACAGAGAGAGAAAAGCAAACAATCAAAATCAATAGGTGCTGTTCGGGCTTTTAAGTATGCAAAGCACCGCGCGACAAAGCAGCTGAAAGGGAGCAATGTTAAGGTAGTCTTTCAGCACTTTTTAGAGGAGCATCCATATCCTCTAGGCCAGTGTGCGAACAGCCCCTCTGTTCACACCCCCTCTGTCAGGAGAAGACTGTGCAGGAAGTATATCGTATATCATTCAAGAGTTTTATTTAATACGTAATACGTGCTCTGATTGGGTAGCTTCTCAGCCACCCGCCATTAGCGTCCCTTGTATGAAATCAACTGGGAAAACCAATTGAGGAAGCATGTACCATAAATTAAAAGACCCATTGTCAGCAGAAATCCGCGAACCAGCAAATAATCCGTGATATATATTTAGATATGCTTACATATAAAATCCGCGATGGAGTGAAGCCGCAAAAGTCAAAGCTCAATAGAGCGAGGGATCACTGTATCCTGAACAAGAAAAGAGGACACAATTTTTTTTAAATTGCAATGGGGGGCAGGTGAAGGGATTCCTTTTGGATTTCCCCTCCAAGTAAGAGTAAGAGACATGGTTAGGGGTTGGGGTACTGGGTATGTTTGTAATTACTTCCATAATGTGCACAGCACACCATTTGAGAACCACTGATCTATGACAAAGCATTGCTGTTGAGGGTTCATTTAATGTCTGTTAAGAATGCATGTAAAAGCTTAAAAAAACGATGTGGAATGAAAAATGTAAACCTGGTTGGGAACAATGGGTTGGAGTGTGAAAAATCCTGACAAACCGACAGTTTTGTAAAGTCCACCAATACGTACAGAAAGACCTAAAAACAGGACATCTCCAGGAAAACACAGACATAAGGTAGCCCTACTTCCAAGTAGTTTGCTAGAGAGCATTGCTACTCTATACAACATCATATACAAAGTATTATAAATCTAGTAGAAGGTAATGGAATTGAAAAGAAACAAGAAAAGCATTTTCAGATGCACCACATAAGTATCAGACTGAAAGGAAAAAAATCTGATTAAGTAATTTGCTTTCTTTATGTTGAACATTTTCTAATTTAGTAATGTGCATTTTTCTATGGAGGTATTAGGGATTTTAATAAAGGCAAAAACATTGTGTACACGATCACACAGGGAGCCACCCCGTATATTGTAGTGCAGAACCATTTGAAAAAAGAGTAATCACTTTGGACTGAACCTATACAAAATGTGTTGACTGCTTTTATAGTGGGAAGGCAAGAAAGGCAAGCTTGCAGGACTGGAAGTGGAATGAAGTCATCAGTGGGAGCCGGAAAGGTCTGTGGGGAGAGAAGAAGAGGCATTAGTGCTCACCGCCAACCCTCAGTCCAATGTGTGTGACTATATATATATATATAT
>JANRMT010062856.1:77928770-78024305 GCA_026402145.1 Polypterus bichir lapradei
TAAGAATTAATTATACACAATTTACATATTGCGTTTATATCTATACTAATAAAAGGCAAAGCCCTCACTGACTCACTCACTCACTGACTGACTGACTGACTGACTCATCACTAATTCTCCAAATTCCAGTGTAGGTAGAAGGCTGAAATTTGGCAAGCTCATTCCTTACAGCTTACTTACAAAAGTTAAGCAGGTTTCATTTCGAAATTCTACACGTAACGGTCATAACGGTCGATAACGGTCGACAACATCCGCCATGTTGAACTTTCTTATTTATGGCCCCATCTTCACGAAATTTGGTAGGCGGCTTCCCTGCGCTAACCGAAACCGATATACTTACTTATTTCGATGGTATGACGCCACTGTCGGCCGCCATATTGAACTTTCCAACGTCACCAATTTTCCAACTTCCCGTGTAGGTAGAAGAATGACCCCGTCTTCACGAAATTTAGTAGGTGGCTTCCCTGCGCTAACCAAAATCGATGTACGTACTTATTTCGGTGGTATGACGCCACTGTCGGCCGCCATATTGAATTTTCCAAACGTCACAAATTCTCCAACTTCCCGTGTAGGTAGAAGGCTGAAATTTGGCAGGCCCATTCCTTACAGCTTACTTACAAAAGTTAAGCAGGTTTCATTTCGAAATTCTACGCGTAATGGTCATAACGGTCAACGACGTCCGCCATATTGAACTTTCTTATTCATGGCCCCATCTTCACGAAATTTGGTAGGCGGCTTCCCTGCGCTAACCGAAACCAATGTATATACTTATTTCGGTGGTATGACGCCACTGTCAGCCGCCATATTGAACTTTCCAACGTCATTAATTCTCCAACTTCCCGTGTAGGTAGAAGGCTGAAATTTGGTACTTATTTCGGTGGTATGATGCCACTGTCGGCCGCCATATTAAACTTTTAACGGAAACCGATGTACCTACTTATTTCGTTGGTATGACACCACTGTTGGTCGCCATATTGAATTTTCCAAACGTCACAAATTCTCCAACTTCCCGTGTAGGTAGAAGGCTGAAATTTGGCAGGCCCATTCCTTACAGCTTACTTACAAAAGTTAAACAGGTTTCATTTCGAAATTCTACGCGTAACGGTCATAACGGTCAACAACGTCCGCCATGTTGAACTTTCTTATTTATGGCCCGATCTTCTCAAAATTTTATAGGCGGCTTCCCTGCACTAACCGAAACCAATGTACGTACTTATTTCGGTGGTATGATGCCACTGTTGGCCACCATATTGAACTTTTCAACAGTCTTTGTTACTTATGGGCCCATCTTCAAGAAATTTGGTACATGGGTTCCCAACGATAACTGAATCCTACTTACGTACATATATACGTCCTTAGCCTGCAGCTCAGTCACTGTGTGAGGTGGCGTTGGGTCCCCCATCCCAACGCCTCCCACGTTGTTGGCTGCCTGCCTATATAAGACCGTCCGTCGCTCCGGTCTCTACATTCCCTTTCTTGCTTCGCCACGGGATTCACGTCTCCCTACTGATAACTACAGCCTTTTTGTTTAATCCACGGCTTCTCCGCTGTTTTATTGTTTGTTTATTACAATTATAGTTATTGTATAGGTATTTTAGACTTACTTTACATTGCTCAGGTACCCATTTCCTTTATCATTCCAACCCCCATTACCATGTCTATCGAGGTGATCACTATCGATCAAAGAACTGTCACTTACTGAGTGGTTTCCATTCCCGGAGATGGCACCTACCTTTTCCATTCTCTTTGTTACATATTGCACGGCCATATCAGGCTCACTCTTGATATCCGGAGGAACATTGTGTCTTATGTATTGAATGACTGGGACCGGTTCAAGGTGTGGACTGATGACGGTACAGGAGATAATTATACTACACTGGAGCACTATAAGAGTGAAATGCTTAAGCCCTTCACCTATGTTTCTGCATGTGAGTTGATGGCTGCCGCTGAATTGTTCGGTTGTCGCTTTCAAGTTTACCGAAATGGCCAAATATTTTACACCTTTCGACAACCGCCAATGCCTCTTAAACATCTTAGATTCACAGGTGACGATTTCAGTAGTGGACACTTTGATGTTTATGAGTGTTTAAACTCTCAAAAGCTGGATGTGATTTTATTGATGAAACCGGTTGTGTGCTTACAATGCTTGACAGATGCCGAATGTCACTTCAACACAACAAATCCTGCAAATACTATCGTAATTGAAACAAACCATGAAACTCAAACCGATTATGACAGCAGCAATCCAAGCTGTGAGGTTTGAGACAAGATTACTGTTCACATGGCCAACTGTAAGTTACATGCTCAAGAGAAAGCTCAGCGCAAAGCTTGGTCATGTTACAACCGGAGGGCCGAACTGACAACATGGTATACAAAGAGATCCTTAACAAATAATTATTGGCATATTTTCCCTCAGTTTAAAAAGGTTAAATTTTCTTCTTAATAAAAATTTTAAGGCAGTACTTCGCCGCTGCGAAGCACGAGTATTTTGCTAGTCATATATAAAATAAATCTACAATATTCTAAATACCAAAAGATTGTTAAGAAATTTCTAATATAAAGGATATAATCTAACATATAAGGTAACATTTACATTATTCAGGAAAGCATAAAGAGAATCAAAAATGCCCATATATGATGTTAGGGAGGATAAACATTTATACATATGATATGTGATATATTTTAGAATTACTATGCATGGGGAAAGATTATTTTAATGTAGGATTGATTTTAAATTGCCTATAAGGTTTAGAACAATCATGCACCTCCCTAAAATTAATGCTGTGAAACACATACAGGTCAAATTCTGTTATAACAAAGTGCCAGAGACCTAAAAATATTTTGTTGTACTGAAAATTTCAAGGTAATGATATTCTGTATTGTTTGCTATAGTGCTTTCTTTAAACTTGCGTCCAGGCATTTGCAATCATTCCAATAGCTTCTTTCACGTTAATTTTCATCTTCCCCTGTCTACAAGTTATGCTGACAAGATTTTTTCTCAGCATTTTCTTTGCGATAGTACACTTTCATAGTATGAATGATGCCCAAATCCAATGGCTGAAGCACTGCCGTGAAATTGGGTGGGAGGAACTCAACTCAAACATTATCTAAATGTGGAAACATGCTGTGAGCAGCACAGTTATCAATCAAAAGCAGAATCTTCCTTTTCTTCTTCTTCATATTGTGAGGTTTCTGAACTCTTTTGGGACCCCCACCCCCACCCCCACCCTTACAACCCCAACAGGATAACTCGCCAAAGTGCATTGCAAAGCATGTTTGCCACATCTGTGGAAGATTGTTTGGTACAGTGCTGCAGCAGAGCACAGCTGAAGCAAATCCAAGCCAATCGTGGTCACGCTATAAGTGCCTGTCGTCGATGGGTGAGGCAAGGAACATTATAAATGCATGGAACAGTTTTACTTGGCCACTGACCTGGCCACAACCCTGCCTGAATGCTGTGTCTGTGTATAGGAGAGTGGTAGATCCAGCTACAATAAATAACTGTGCTGTTCCTGTTTCAAGCTGAATAAAGCGGGTTTTGCTAAAGTACTGAGACTCAGCCTCATGTTTTGGGGTGCAAGACAGTGACTCATGGGTCACAATATCCTTGTCAAGTTGTCTCAACCAGTTTCCCCAAATGTCTTGTATCATCCAAGCTCACTGGTTTGCTTTATACTCACAGGGAAGGAATGTAAAGTGCTTAAAACACTGAGGACTGGTTGGCTTGTCAATGATGAGAGAAATAACTGCTTTTTCGACGTGTTCAAATGCAGCAGTTTGCAGGTGTTTGTGCTGAGGTCCAAGGTTTGCAACCCTTGTTTTTTCCTATTTTTGCTTGGTCTTTCAAGAAAGTTGACAATGTTAATGGTAAAATTCCCAATTCACTGGCAACCTTTTTTTTTCTTTTTGCTGGACTCGAGAGCCGCAAAAATGTTTTTTTTCTAATGTGAATTGTTGTCATTTTTTCGTGTCTACCATTTCTATAGAAGGGTGACAATAAGTTAAATTTCAATGGATGTTTTTCAAATATTGATGGGCAATAAGCAAAAGGTATCACTGAAAAAACAGTACAAGGAAAGTTCGAAGAGAGAGAAAAATTTACAATGTTTCTGTTCGGGGATCGCTGTACACAACTGAGCTGTGACCACAGAACTAACTGCTCTGTGGATGATTCATTCATACATTTCAAAGTCTTTTGGGCACTTCGTTGTAATGAAAGTGTCTGCTGAATGTATTTCATAGTAACAATATTTTTATAGACTCTGTCTTATGTGGAAACTGTCGGGATAGTAAAATATTTCGTTGTAATGAAAATTTCGTTGTAAAGATATTCGTTGTAATGGAATTTGATCTGTATTATAACCATTAGACATTCAACATTGCCTGAATGAAGTTAAAAGTTCAATTTACCCTCATTTTTGCTTTTTACTTATTTCTTTAATTGTATTTTTTTCTTTTATTATTTGTAAATCATGTTGAGCTATCCTATAGAAATGTACTATAGAAATAAATGTTGTTGTAGGAATATACATTTGTGATGGTGCGGGTCCTGCTCCATACTCCCTCTTTCCATTTGGGAGCCTCTCAAACCTGACACCATCAATAATGTAAACGGACGAACTGGCAGATGGGGACAAATCACACTCAATCAAGGGGATGGTGGAAAAGTGCAACAGTGCTTTTATTAAAAACAAACCGAGCAAAACCAAAACAATGTCCATAGTACAGTGCTTCAAAATCAATAAATAATCCGATAAAAACAACAGTGAAGTGGGGGTTAAAATGTCAATAAATAATTCCTTTAAAAATGAGGTTAAAATACTGACAAGAGTTTTTTAAATCTTACATTCCCCGGTGCTTCCCTCTGCAAACAGATGCCTCTCTGGCTGATCCTTCATAGGCCTTGCAGCACGGAGAGACGTACACTAACAGACACAGACATCCATTATATCTGGCCTGTGTCCCCGCCACCCGATCAATGGTGTTCCACAGGGAGCCGCCGGACCTTGCTCCCGCTCCCATCGCTGCCAATCCAGGCTTCACCCAGAGAGAAGATATCACAGAGTGCTGCGGTCACTTCTGCTCTGGGCTGCTCAGCAGGAGTGATCCTCGTACCTCCTCCTGAGGCACCATCCCCGTCTGCCTGCTTCTTCCAAAATTAGCACTTGCTTACTCTAACTCCAGCCTTTCCTTCTGTCCTTTAACCTCCACATTTTGCATCTGATCTCTTTTCTGTTCTTTCTCTCCTCTCGGTCTCCTATGCCAGCCTGTACTATTATGGCTCCATGGGCGCAGTGGCTCAATCACGCACCGCAGGAAACTGATGAAGCAATTGAGAAAGATCACACCCTCACGTGCAGGTGCAACTCGCCCCAATTACGTCATCCAGTACCTGCGGCTGCATGAGCACTCCCACGGAGAGTGACACAGCCAAATGGAATTATTTTTAAAAAACGCCATTCTTTCGCAGCCACTAACCCGCTTTATCAGAAAATTATTTCTATTTAATTGTTCTTTAATATTAGCTCGAAGCCTGACCTACGTAGGCTGTGGTGATAATTAGAGGAACAGGGGGTAAAAGGCGCTAATGTCCAGGTAACTCTTTTAATGAAGAGTTGTGAAAAGTTATTTATAATTTCTAAAACCATAATCTAAAACATTGAAGGACTATATTTAGAATTTTAGACTATATAGAGTGAAACTAATAAAATGCAGCCTGAATTCAATGTGACTTAAACTCAGTATCAATGGGTCTCATCATTTCCCCAAACGATGAATTCCATCTCATACCAAAGACGATCAGTTAAATGAAGAACGCCCAACTGAGCCACCACTGCATTAGGCTTATTTCAGCAGAGTTACTGTAAAGGC
Organism: Polypterus bichir lapradei; assembly: GCA_026402145.1. Taxonomy (NCBI): domain Eukaryota; kingdom Metazoa; phylum Chordata; class Cladistia; order Polypteriformes; family Polypteridae; genus Polypterus; species Polypterus bichir. The sequence continues at coordinate 77,934,642 of JANRMT010062856.1, forward strand.
ATACGGTAACTTCCAACACAAAGCCAATTTCGATTTGTAAACTTATAGATTAAGTAAAAAGTACTTCACCTAATATTTTTCCTTTAGTAAAATTATTACTGATCACAACTACAGAAAGCCTACAGAACCTATGTATTTACTCTGTGACTCTCTTGGTTAGAAAGAACAGATCCATAAGGAAGCATTCCTGCAGATTTTCTTTTCTCCAACTGGAAAACATGGAAAGGCCTCTTCAAACACAAGTACTTAAAATACATGTTGAAACTTTGTCATTACTCTTTTCTTAAAAGCAAACGTCATATGGTTTAGCAAAGTAAGTATACTTCGTTCTCATTTACACAGAAGAAAAGTTGAAAAATGCTGAAATGGATAAAAATGTGTCTGGATTTAGGAGAATCTTTCTGCTTATTTTTTGCAGTGACTTATTTATTTATTTTTGCATTGTGGAGTGTAGGGATGCTGAAAAGCCAATCCTAAACCCCAACTCCGACATAAGAAGCCAAAGTGACAGCAAAAATCGTTTTTTATTAATATGGGAAGTACAAACAAACAATAAACACATTTGCATTTACTGCCAAATTTAAGACTAGTTACCTACTGTACACCTCCGCTCACCTTCCATTATTGCTACATTCTTCAATACTTTGGCCTTAATTCCTCCTACCAGTTGCTCTCTTGTCCAGCCTTCATCTCCCAACCCCAAGCTCATCAGTCTGGTGACAGGAAAAAACTTTTAAGTCTGGCTTATGATTACTTCTGAGTAGCCTGTAGTAACATCTTCTGGAGTCCTGAGTGACATTGTAATAGTTGTCAGGCCATACTGGTACAGCAGTTCTTACTGTAACTTTGCTATACGTTCCTACATATTCCTAGTACTGGTAAGGAACAGTTTGGCCATCTTTCTGAGAATTATTGAATACCTATCAAATATTACCTTCTAGAGATTGGGAGACTCCATAAAGAGTATTAGAACTCCCCTTACTTATTCCAGGACAGCCAAATTATACAACACCCTTGCTGGTGCAAAAATGGGTTGCTGCTTGGAAATTTTTCACAATCTTTTGCTCTTTGCTTCCTTGTTCCTTTGACATCCCATGATGAATGTGGCTATAGGGAATTGTATGTGTATTGGTGTATGACATTAAAGCAGCAATTTTTAATAATAACCTTGCCAAGACTTTGTTTGGATACAGTGTAAACCAATTTAGTGTGCTCTAAAGTGAAAAACAAAAATTAACTTTTGTCATTGCTTTTTGGTGCATATACTGAAATATGACTAAGTAGGAGTTCCATAATCAAGAGTTTACAGCTAATTTTTTTTGTTCTTAATTTTTGGATCCTATGCAGCTTGACTGTGTTATGAATCTGATTGCCTGTCTACCTCCTGTTATGATTATTGCTTTTTTTATTTCTCTAAAAATATTTGTACTATTATTTTGTGCATGTATTTTTTACATTCAGGGAGTTGCTATTTTTTAATGTTATTTGTGTGATGTTACTGGCCAGCATTTTGTGGATCATTTTCTGGCTCTCGCTGGTGTTTTGGATTTTGCCATATGTTCATGGATGTTAGTAGCACTGCCTTGTTGTTGTCATGTGTTCAATTAAATAGGATTATCTCCCTGATCCTGTTTAAGTTGTTTTTCTACTTTCCTGGCGTCCAAGATTTTGGATAAAATCAACAAGGCGTGTGTGTGTGTGTGTTAGCTGTTGGTTGTTCCATTGACTTCAGGGCTCAGACTTTAGTCTGATAAAATTGAAGAGTTTTGTGTAACATTTCCCTATTACTCAATATCTGACCATGTTTAGTAATAAGTTAAGAGATCTGATTAAGCATTTGAGCTTTGGCATTTGTCTTTCTCTTGATTGTTACCATTGCCCATGTTTTGACCATTTTTTCTCTTTCATCTCCAGGTTCTGTGTTTACTGTATGTAAAATTTTAATTTCTGGTTCTTTGCCTGACAGTATTACTGCCATCAGTGTTAAGCAAAATTCATGCATCTTTCTGAGGGTGTCAGTATGTTAGAAGGTGTCAAGTTTGCTTGAAACAGTTAACCAGCATGTTGCTGTATGTTTGTACAAATCTGTTTCAATCCAACTCCTTCTCAGCTATTGCATGATTTTCCTAATAGTCAGCAGATATGGGCTCATGGAAAAGTATTTTGCATTCTGACTTAGTCCCTGACACAATCCATGCTGAGAATTCTGGTTTCTGCACTGATTAAGATGCATTGTTGTGCCTATTATTTTCTGACACAGAATTCTGATTCATTTCTGTTTAAATATACATATGAATGTGCCTGACTTTGTAAAACTAATCCTCCTTTGCTTCAGTATAGTATTTTTTCTGGTACTAGACAATTCAACTCAGCTACTTGCTAAAGTAACACTGGTGATAACACAAAACTGGGCTTTTATTTAGCTGTTGGAAACTTTTCCCAAATGTTTCCACCTAAACATCATAGCATGCAGCACAAAGCACAAACTAAACAGCACACAGCATTTCTTTTTTTGCCTTCTCTCTTTCCGCCTCCACTCCTCCTCCAGCAAATTTTGTCCCTCTTCCTACCAAATTCTCACAACTTCTCTCCTTCAAAACATGAGTTTTCTTTGACGTCCTTTAAGAACCATTAAATAATGTTTATGCTTTTTACTCAAGTTTCTTCTTATTTGTTTGAAATGTTTTATTTAATTTTTTTGTTTTGTTTTTAACATTATACCTTGCTTTATTGACCATGTGTGGTACCTGTCTGTGTGTAGGAAGATATCGATGCTATACTTAGAATGCACAGATGTTCTTTGCAATATGGATTTTTTGTGTAACATGAAACAACAAAATCTGTTTAAGTATTTATTCATAATATCAATCCATAGCCAAACAAAATTAACCATTTATTTGACTTATTAATGTTTAGTTTGTAAAGTGCACTATAATAATAGTGTTATGTGTTTTTGTGTGACATTTCCCTAGGGTGGCATTTACAGTTTTTTAAGATGAAATTAACTGTTTGCTTTGAAAGTACATCAAGAGCACTCATTTAAGACTCTTGTTAAATAAAGTTATGTAGTTTAATACATTCTTATTTATAATGGTGCTGGAGAGTGGTGATGTATTGCATATTTGTTGGACATGCAAGTAAGAATTTCACTGCACTCTGTACACCTGTCAGTTCTACTACTAATGACATGCTCCACCTAATTATTTTTGTTTAATGTTTTTAAACAGAGAAATCTTCATTATCAAAAATTTTCAGATACAATTATTGATTTACATAAAGACGCTTATGAGCTAATACTGTCCCAACAACTAAGGACAGTTATGTAATATCCGCATATACTCAAACTATAAAGAAAAAATATGCAGGCAAATGGTAACCTTAACATTTTAAAGATTAAGGGGTACTCACACTAGCAATTTGTTCTATGTTGAAGTGATCGCTCCATGCCAGTTAACCCATACCATACTCTGGCCCTTATGGAAGAAGTTGGCCCAAGCACTGTTCAGTAGCATTCGGTAACTGTGTGATCGCTAAACGTGGCCGAGCACGGAAAACAGACTTGACGTCAAAGATGTGACAAGTCAGATAGTATATTTCCCATTTCATTTAATACCATTTGAGTTAAAAACAGGTTTTTATTCTCACCATACACATGAAAGTGAATTCTAGTTGGCAAGAAAAGCTGAAAATTCCTTCCTTAACATCATTTGTCACCATACAAAAAATCTTCTCGTAAATGCAGCACAATTAACAGCAAAATGCTGCGCTGCACACTCAATAAATCTGTAAGAGGTTAAAGTGTTATCTGCCCTACATGACTCCAAAACAATCACAAAATAAGTTAAATCATTTCGACATGCATGCTGTCATTCCGTGTCTGGATCTTGTTTTGGCTTGACACATGGTCATGACAAAAGCGTGCGGGGGTCCAGAATGTTAAGCACAGTGTGAGTGCAGGCCAGTGGGGGAGTAGGGACAATCGTACTTGGGCATGGTACAGAACAAACACGCCTAGTTTTGAGTACACCCTAATTTATCTTCCTGTCTCATTAAATTGAATATGTGACATTAGCAAAAGAAAAATGTAAACTAATTAAAATGAAAAAAATGTAATTTCATAGATTTCTAAACACAATATTTAACAAAAGAAGAAAAAAGTATATTGTCTATTCAGAATAGTAATAAGAGTTAAAATTGAAAAGAGATTTAATAGTAAAGTCTCACTAATCAAAACACATTATAATTATGAATGTCTAATCAGCGTGTTCAGTTTTTAGCAATGTTTATACTTAGATATCCTAGGTATGAATAGCTTAACTAATTCAATTTACTGTCTCAGGCTCATTTATATTTGAAATCTTACATTATTATCTTGCTTTCATAATACTTGTTTTGAAGTAGCTGACAAAGTGTATTTATTAATGTAATCAATTTCAAATAATTACTGCTGCTTCAAAATTTTAGTGTTAAAGAGTTATGTTGCTAATGGCAAATCAGAATTTTTGATATAGTAAAATTAAACCTGAAAAGCTTTTAAACTTATTTTTTGATTATCATGGCCTTGCATTATGGTTTATCATGATGTTTTCATAACTGAGCATACTGTAGATGTAGATAAAACTTACAGTAGGCACCGCATATCAACAAATGCCTTTAGAAACTCCTTTATATACGGTAGAAAAAACAGCTGCACCCAATGGCCTGATTCTGTCAAGGTGCACCTTGTCATTCATTGCTGAACCTAACAACAATCTGGTCTTCTTTTACACCTCATGTTTTGCATCATTTATTCAATGACCTTCTTTGCCATCAAACATTGCCTTCAAATCTATGTCAAATATTTACATCCACATTTTTAATGATCTCTGTTTCACCAGTACTCATCCATGACCTGTTAAACCTGAATGCCCTACCAAGAGAGAGAGTGTGAATAAGTTAGGGTGTAAATATCAGGGACAGACTGTTGACATATGGTCACCAGCCATACAACAAGAAACCTGTACAATAAACAAATAGTAATAACTAGAACACTGCTGTGGATTTGTGTGGTACCCCATGCAGTGGGAGCTAGCATTCTGCTAAACTCTGAGAACTTGTAGTTCTTAACCCGACTGGATTCACAGTAATGGGGTTGGAAGACAAAGACATCAAAATATAAACTGTGAAAAAGAACAAGCAATCCTTATTTAAAGATGCTCCCACAAAACAGAAAAACGTGAACAAAAAAATTCCAAAATCCAAATCAATTGTATGTCACTTATTCAAATTCAGTCAACTATTGTACTCACACAAAGGAAACCAAAAATTACAAACCTGCACAAAATAAATATATACAACAAAAACAAAACTGTCCTCCTCCCTTTCCCCTAGTAACAAAATACAGTTTTATAAGTAAAAATGAATAATTGCTATATACAAAAACCAAAACAAAAATTCTTCTTCCTTTTGCCCCCTGCAAAACAAAAATTATTTGGGGTGGGAGACTACAATACTAAATAATAAAAAAAGCTGTCAAAGTTCCTTCTTCTCAATTCTAGGGCTTTGCCTTTTTGATGACCAATCCTCTTCACAATACAGTTGCTCTGAAAGTAGCCAGAGTCTCAACCCAGTCAAGAAAGACAACCTCTAGTGTCCATCCACCGGTTTTATATGTCAAGGGGGATTGTGGCACCCAATCCCAGTCGACGTCTCATTGTTCCTCCACTCCGCAGCTCACGCTGTGCTTCCCCGCCTCCTAGAACTTGCTTACTAAGCACAGCATCAGCCAGTGCGCGTCCCCATAAGATGACTATGCTGCCTTGCTCTCTCTCTCATGGATTCATTCTCTCCACTAAGTGGTACAACTTTTTAACATTCTGCCTCTGGGACTTCACTAAACCCCTACAGTCACTTATCTAAATTGGCAACTCATGACTCTCCTATTTCATTTCACCTTTATCCATTGTGACAAAGTGCGACAAGCAGCTGAGTTTGCCCAGTGCTTTGCTTGACTTTCGTAGTGCTGCAAGAATCAGATGTGCACACCACAAGCAAGCGTTTCCATCACTCTGTATACACAACACACCTACTATTACATCAAGGTAAGGGCACCACTTTCCTAAAAGCTATTTAAAACAATAATTAGGTTATAAATAGCTTTAACCGTGACAGGCTTCTAATCTCCTTATTATGTGGTACACCTCATCAAAATTTGTAGTAGTATTGGGTGAAATCTACAAGTAAACCAAAACATAATGGGGATGTGATACATCTGCCTTAAACTTTAAGAGGCAAATGAAAGGCATTGAAATAAAAAACAAACTTAAAAGAAGCTGAAGCACTCAACATCTAAGATCAACTTCATTAGAAAAATTATATTGTCTAATGGTAATATAAAAAGACTCACAATAAGCTCATCTTTTCAAAGAAAATTCAGCATAGACGGTACAAAAAATCAATGCACTTTGAACATACATAGTGCAAACATAAAGATCAAAAAAGGCAAAGAAAAACTGAACACTCTCTAACTTGTTTTGCCTTTCAGCTGACAAAAGTCTGGACAGAAAAACTGTCATCACAACATTCATTCTGTGAGTTGTACAGACAAGACAGAACCAAACAGCTAATCATTAATTGAAGAAGTAGTCACTTGACTGGACAAACAGAAAAAAATGTGTGCCTAAAGTAAAACTTTGAAATCAGCAGCCTACAGGTAGTATAATCAAGTATATTTTTGCTCTTTCAGACAAACGGTTTTATTTTCTGTCTTCACAGACAGGAAGCACCAAGTGAGCCGCACTTTGTCAGCTGTGGTCCAACTTCTAAAGTCATTAACAAAACTTAAAAAAGGCAGCCTGTTTAGAAAATGATAAAGTGGTTTTGTTTTTTGAGTTGCTGAATTCAGGCATATATGCACCTGCACATGCCATCATTAATTTAAACTAGTTTTAATTGTTTTTGAAACAAATATATATGTTTGGGGGAAAGTAAATTTAAATAAGTGAAGGGGAAGTTTTATGACTCATGTCTAGAATGAAACACTTCCCTGTCCTAGAGACCAAGGATCTACTCAATATCAGTAAGCTCATGTTCTATAATGACATTATTAGTACATAGATTTTATAATTTGTATGCATATCTGTAATTTTCTTAAGAATTATAGGCCAATTTCATATGTTGTATATTGAATAGTTTCATAACATTTACTAATGGAAAGTATTGGGTAATTGTTACTTGAGCTAAATGAAATGTGTCTTTATTGTAATTCTTGTCAAAACTGCTTCTCCAAAGTTGGCCTGAATGAAGATATTTGGAAGATGACATGAGTTTCTTTATCTGGATGATTAATATATATTAGCAATTGTCTTAGTAAAGAATCCTACTATATTCACTTACCATTCGGTTCTAAACTGAAGACACCTCTCATCTGCCACTTTGTGCTTTACAAATAAGGTTAGTTATACTGCTAGATATAGTGAGGTATTTAATTATTTTCTCAGTGAAGCATGATAGTAAGCTAAACAGGACATCATTATAATGTCCTGAAAATAATGGAAATTTGATCAGTGGAGCCATAGATTGAAAATTCCATCTGTGTATGGACAGCTGAGGTGTTGATGACACTCTACTCTCTATCTACCACTGTTGTATACTTGTGCTTTTCAGAATTTCACTTCTAGTTTCTCTCCAATCTATTTAATGATGAATTAAAGTTACCTTTTGGGGCATCTAGCAGCAGGGTGCATTACAGGGCAAAGAGACTTGACTCTTATGGAACAGAAAAAATGATTCATTGAAGCATACAGCTGAAAGAAGTGTCACTACGTCAGGTAGAAGAATATGATGTGTTCAATACTGGCTATGTTTCACTGGTGAGAATAAAGCAGGTAAATTGTTAGAACAAGTTCCAGTTGACACATGAATCTTGCTGAATTGTTAACTGCTTGGATGCCATGCCATCAATTTCACTGACTGGGATATCACTAGCTGAGATGCCAGCACTTATCTAGCAGCCTGTTCAAGGAAAAGCCAGTGCCATTGGATTATGTCTTCTTTCCTAAAAATCAGTTTTAACTGCATCAAACAAAGGTTCTACTTCTTTGGCTTAGTGTCTGTGCAACAAGAGAAAGGGGGGAGATGGAGAAATTATAAATTTATACAGATGGATATCCCTTGTTCCTGTGATTGCTGTGGGGTGCGTACAGTACATAACCGATTAAGGGTAAATCTTACAAGATTTTACTAAAAAAGATATTTTGTCCAATAAACAGAGGTAATATTAGGCAAACAGTTTTTTGTTTTTTTTTAATTTTACACAACACAATTTATAATTGATTGATGCCTCATCCAGAATACAATCTTGCCATAGACTCATTTTTATTAGGATTTATTTTGCACTCCTTATAACGGAGTGAAATTGATATGAAAAATATTGAAGGACAGTTCAATTCATGTGTAAACTTTTTTCAACAAAACATCTCCTGGTTATGGTTAAAATAGGTTTAGCTATGTGGATGAACTAAAATGCAGGGCATATGTATGTGCTGTCTCAGCAACTATGCCTTAGTGCCAGCACAAAATTAAATGATGAACTTTAGAGTGTGAATATGTTGCAGTATATTTTAAGTTAAACAAACAAATAAATAATAAAGAGGCTAGATGTATAAAGGAAGGTGGAAACAGGCAATAATCTAATACTGAATTGCCAAAACAGTATACAGTTTGCTGTATATTCATATATTCTGTGATAAGTGATCTATGGCGTAGAGCAGATTTGAAATAAATAATCAACGATCCAAGAGTGATGAGTAAATGACGGCGCTGCTCCGGTGTTGATTGCAGTGCCAGGCTGATCGCTCACTCACATGCGAAAGCGAGTGGATCAGTCATGTCCAGATTCTCACCTTGAACTGGGAGAAGGGTCACATCTGTGTCCAATCAAGCTAATGTAAGAGGAGCCTGCATGGCAGAGGGATACAGAAAGAGAAATTAAAGAAATTAAATAACAACAGCTAGTACAGAACAGAGGTTGAAATGAAAGAGTGAAAGGCAGATGGTTGGGGATGAGCCTGGGGCTGAAGAGGGGCGCACCTATTGATCAATACAGGAGAGTAGGAGTGGCCCATTATGAGGTGTCTCCCTCAGATGTTTAAGGACTGGCATCGGAAGATGGCTGTGTGGCTTGGCATGGTGCCCCAAGCCTAAGGCCTGGCAATGGGAATCCAAACCGAGAATCGATGGTTGACTGCACCAGTTGGTATTACAACCCCTTGTGCTGTGAGATCCGCAGAGAGTAAGGCAGGAAGACTTTGCCTTTTGGAAGGAGGCACTGGAGCTGAAGTTTTTTTTATAAAGGAAATCCCTGGATTTTAACCTCAATTTTATAGTTTATTTATAGCATATTTATGGATTGATTTTTAACCCCCACATTCTCATAGATTTTATGGATTATTTTTTTATTTATTCAATATTGTGCTGAACTGCACTACTTGTTTGAACACTGTGTGCTTTTTTGATTTTAATAAAAAAACTTATCACTTTATTGCACCTACCCTTTGCTACATGTGTATGTTCTCATTTGCTCGGCTCATCTCAGTTCATGACTATTGACAGTTCAGTTCCAACAGACTGCCAGAAACAAGAAGGACTGTCACACATACATGCACACCTTATTCTCAGAATTGGTATTCTTTTCATCTTTAGTGCATCAGCTAAGCTTGCTTTCTGCATCTTCAGGATAATATAAACACCAGTATATGAGAAGTGTGAGTCACAGCACTGCCCTTTATTTACTGTATTTCTATACCTTAAATGAAAGTAAAAGAAGTGAATGTTTTTCTGCGTTTGAGAAGGATACATCTGTGACTCATACTAAAGTGCAGCAGGTGGAGAAAGAAATACTAAAAATTCTGTCACTAAAGTGAATGAAAAACAAAAAAATTTAGGATATAAATTTTGAACAGATTGTCTAAAATGGTATATGCCATGGCTTGCTATTAGCTACAATAAAAAAGCTGTGTGACTCATGTGCCTTTACATTTCTGGGAAAAAATGTATCTGACACTCTTGATGTTTTCATATACAGTTGTGCTTGAAAGTTTGTGAACCCTTTAGAATTTTCTATATTTCTGCATAAATATGACCTAAAACATCATCAGATTTTCACTCAAGTCCTAAAAGTAGAGAAACCAGTTAAACAAATGAAACAAAAATATTATACTTGGTCATTTATTTATTGAAGAAAATGATTGAATATTACATATTTGTGAGTGGCAAAAGGGATTAGCAGTTAGTTTGAAGGTGAAATGAGAGTCAGGTGTTTTCAATCAATGGGATGACAATCAGGTGTGAGTGGGCACCCTATGTTATTTAAAGAACAGGGATCTATCAAAGTCTGCTCTTCACAACACATGTTTGTGGAAGTGTATCATGGCACGAACAAAGGAGATTTCTGAGGACCTCAGAAAAAGAGTTGTTGATGCTCATCAGGTTGGATAAGGTTACAAAACCATCTCTAAAGAGTTTGGATTCCACCAATCCACAGTCAGACAGATTGTGTACAAATGGAGGAAATTCAAGACCATTGTTACCCTCCACGGGAGTGGTCGACCAAGAAAGATCACTCCAAGAGCAAGGCGTGTAATAGTCGGCGAAGTCACAAAGGAACCCTGGTAACTTCTAAGCAACTGAAGGCCTCTCTCACATCGGCTAATGTTCATGTTCATGAGTCCACCATCAGGAGAATATTGAACAACAATGGTGTGCATGGCAGGGTTGCAAGGAGAAAGCCACTGCTCTCCAAAAAAAAACATTGCTGCTCGTCTACAGTTTGCTAAAGATCACATGGACAAACCAGAAGGCTATTGGAAGAATGTTTTGTGGACGGATAAGACCAAAATAGAACTTTTTCATTTAAATGAAAAGCGTTATGTTTGGAGAAAGGAAAACACTACATTCCAGCATAAGAACCTTATCCCATCTGTGAAACGTGGTGGTGGTGGTATCATGGATTGGGCCTGTTTTGCTGCATCTGGGCCAGGATGGCTTGCCTTCATTGATGGAACAATGAATTCTGAATTATATCAGAGATTTCTAAAGGAAAATGTCAGGACATCTGTCCATGAACTGAATCTCAAGAGAAGGTGGGTCATGCAGCAAGACAACAACCCTAAGTACACAAGTCGTTTTACCAAAGAATGGTTAAAGAAGAATAAACTTAATGTTTTGGAATGGCCAAGTCAAAGTCCTGACCTTAATCCAATCAAAATGTTGTGGAAGGACCTGAAGCGAGCAGTTAATGTGAGGAAACCCACCAACATCCCAGAGTTGAAGCTGTTCTGTACGGAGGAATGGGCTAAAATGCCTCCAAGCTGGTGTGCAGGAATGATCAAAAGTTACCGGAAATGTTTAGTTGCAGTTATTGCTGCAAAGGGGGGTCACACCAGATACTGAAAGCAAAGGTTCACATACTTTTGCCACTCACAAATATGTAATATTTGATCATTTTCCTCAATAAATAAATGACCAAGTATAATATTTTTGTCTCATTTGTTTAACTGGTTTCTCTTTATCTACTTTTAGGACTTGAGTGAAAATCTGATGATGTTTTAGGTCATATTTATGCAGAAATACAGAAAATTATAAAGGGTTCACAAACTTTCAAGCACAACTGTATATATATATATATATATATATATATATATAGTGGCGGGCTGCCGGGCCTCATGCCTGGCTAGGACGCCCCTTCACTGTATATTCAGGGGGAGCAGCCCTGGATGGTGCAATACCTCCCCCTGGGCGCTGGATGGCCGTCCCCCTGGGTTGGAGTGGTGCATGGTTCCCTGAGCCCAGCTGGACAAATCTTCAGCCCCACCCAGGAGTGCAACCGGAAACAGGTGATCAAGCACCTGGAGCACTTCCGGGTGGGCCATAAAAGGAGCCAGCAACCACCACTCAGTGGCCAGAGTCAGGAGGAGGAGGAGGAAGGTTGACGGGAGGAGTGGTGGTGCCAGAAGGAAGTGTTTTGTGTTGGTGGATTGTGCTTTTTGGGACTGTGTTGTGCCTGTGGGGTTCACGGGGAAGATGTGCCCCACAGGTGAAGAAAAATAAATATTTTTATTATTTTTACACGTGCCTCCATGTGAGTCTGTGCCGGGTCAGGCGCCTATATAGCGCCTTTTTTATTACAAAATACATAACTCCCATTTTGTCTGTTTTTTACATTTAAGCTCAGTCAGGTCCTGAAAAATGTTGTTGACATTGTTTCATTGTTTGTTCCTAGTTAGATATCTGAGGCTTGTATGAAACAGAAAAAGATGTGTGTTCCAAGGTAAGTGCTCTGGATTGCAGATGTTTATTTGGTGTTTGATCAATAGTTTACTGAAAAACAGACAAACATATAACTCAAATGAGGCTGGCTATTCTTAAATTATTTACAGGATTTTCTGGACTTTAATGGTTTTACAACCTTTTTTAGTTTTGCATTTCACCTTTGGAATTTTTGTGTGATGTCACAGTCAGCTTATCTTTGCTCTAATGCACAGCTTTGGATAAGAGAGAGCTAAACCATTATTTTATGATTCAAGGCTTTTGTTTTCCAATTAAAGCTAGTGGCATCTGGTCAGGGGAGATTTCAAACTTAATGATTGCAGTTGCTGCGTCTTGCCACCTTGGGGATGTCAGATTACATAACTAGGAATCACAGGGAATAACAAATTACACAACTACTTTGTGACTTTTCAGCAGCACAGTTTAAAATTTCCAAAGTATTATAAGTTTGGTGCATGCTGACAGTGAATTCATGTGCTGTCTCACAGTACAGGGGCACAGATGAAGGCTTTCCAGCTATAGGGGGTTCAGTTTCAGTCTCAGCTCTTTCATCTTCCTTTTTTAATTCTGTCATGGTGCAGAAAACATGAAACATTTGGCAGATGTGTCTCACTTCTACTGCACAATTCAAAACACCCATGTTCCTTCTGTCCTTGTGGTCACCTTGAACGCATTAGCTCTAACACACATACAGGCCCGCCCCTATGACTTAAAACAAAATCAGACTTGTTTGATATGATTTTGTTGGGGCAAGTCGCAGACCAGTTTGACTGAGTCAGATGAGCAGCAGTCAGTGGGATGTGCCATAACTACTCCTGACTCTCAAATGAAGTATGTACTTGAAAATTGCTGGAGAAGTCATGTAGTGTGGCTGGACTTTAGCAGTACAAAACCTTCCAAATCAGGAATCCAATAAACGGAGCAGAATAAAGATTAACGTACAATGACTCTAAACAACTTTCAGTGACAACCTTTAAGGAAGCTATCTCATCCAATAGAATATACAGATGGAGGGCAGTCCCTCAGGTGTGATGTTATGGTGGCCCTGTCTCTTGGGGTTCCACCCACAGAACACAAGGCTCATATATAAACAACAACAACAGCATTTATTTATATAGCACATTTTCATGCAATTGGAGTAGCTCAAAGTGCTTTACAATATGAAAAAAGGAACGTTTATATGAAACAAAAATAACATTAGGCAATACTAAGTAACAAAGAATAAAGTAAGGTTAGATGGCCAAGAGGACGGAATAAAAAAAAAAATATGCAGAGGTTCCAAGGCCAAGAAACCATCCAGTCCCCACTGGGTATTCTATCTAACAGAAATGATCTAAAAAAGAAAAAGCATAAATAAAAAACATAAATTATTCCTCATGGTTTTCAGGCTTCAGATGAAAAAATTTGATGATAATGGTCATGTGTGGGTGGCATGGTGGCGCAGTGGGTAGCGCTGCCGCCTTGCAGTTAGGAGACCTGCGTTCCCTTCCCGGGTCCTCCCTGCGTGGAGTTTGCATGTTCTCCCCGTGTCTGCGTGGGTTTCCTCTGGGTGCTCCGGTTTCCTCCCACAGTCCAAAGACATGCAGGTTGGGTGCACTGGCAATTCTAAATTGTCCCTAGTGTGTGCTTGGTGTGTGTGTGTATGTGTGAGCCCTGTGGTGGGCTGGTGCCCTGCCCGGGGTTTGTTTCCTGCCTTGCGCCCTGTGTTGGCTGGGATTGGCTTCAGCAGACCCCTGTGACCCTGTAGTTAGGATATAGCGGGTTGGATAATGGATGGATGGTCATGTGTATATACTGCCTTCAATCCATCAACGTAGGACTGCATGGTGCCTTGATCAGATGGTGGTGGTGCAGATCGCCACCGCAGAAAAAGAACAGCAGAGAATAGTAGGGATTAGTATGGATTTTGGAGCCTTGATGAAAATGATAAATCAACTCACATGTAGTTTAACAGACACTAAAATGTAGCTATGAGAAAGCCACGTTAATATAATGGGATTTTTGCAGGTTTTTTTAAAATGCTGCACCGTATTAACCTGGTGAATTTCTATCGGTGAAGTATTCCAGATTTTACATGCATTACAGGAGAAGGCTGCCTCACCATTTCTTTTAAGTATAGCTCTTAGGATTATAAGCAGAGTCTCATTCAAAGATCTAAGGCAGGGGTGCCCACACTTTTTCGGCTTATGAGCTACTTTTAAAATAACCAGGTCAAAATGATCTACCTACATTAAAAATGCTATATATATATACTGTGTGTGTATATATATATATATATATATATATATATATATATATAATATATATATATATACTGAGTATAAGAGGTGGGTAGTAACAAGTTACATTTACTTCGCTACATTTACTTGAGTAACTTTTTAAAAAAATTGCACTTCTAAGAGTAGTTTTACTGCACCATACTTTTTACTTTTACTTCAGTACATTTGTAAAGAAGAAATGCTACTCTTAATCCACTACTTTGGGCAACACTCGAATCGTTACTTTTTTTCCATTAGATAAAGTCTGACAGACAATTTTCAATCTGCTCTGGGTAGCGTATGCTGTCAAGTTGTGCACACGCCTTCCATTGCGTCTCCAGATTTGACGCAAAGTTTTGGATGTTCCCCAAATCAAGGAGCTGCAGCTTTGAGGACAGATGTTGCATTTTTCGTTTGAAAGCATTAACTGAGCTAATCATATTGACCATAGTTTTCTCTTTTCCTTGCAGCTGTAAATTAAGCTCATCAACATGTTGGTCAGATCGGGAAAAAAATGCCAAGTCTAGCGGCCATTGATCGTTATTAAGTTGCTTGTATTCTGCATGTTTAATGACAAGGAGAAACTGCTTTTTCTCCGGCCAGGGGTCTTGAAATCTCATCAGAAATTTCTCCCTAGCCATCTGCCTCAACGAAGGCATCTTTTATCATCTCTCCATCTTGGAAGAACTTCTTATGCTTAATGATTGAGTGACTCACCCAGAATGATGCTTCTGTGTGTCTGCCTTTGGTTTTGAATTCAGCCGAGTGAAAAATGACGACTGTCTGATTAACTGCGATTTTAGTTCCCTCTCCTTTCTTTTTCTTAGATCGCTTTTCGGAAGGAAGTCAGTTTCATAGTTTTTATGAACAGTTTGAAAGTGCCTTTCCACATTTTCCTTCTTTGGAATAGCAATGATAGATTGACAGATCAGACAAACGCACTTCGATTGTGACATTGTGAGAGAAAAAAATCCTCTTTCAATTCCACATCAAGCCCATAACCAACAATTTTTTTTTTAAATCCCTTCTTTAGTCGATATAAATTGGAAGGCTAACTAGATCACTTATATAGCCTGAGTTTTGCAGTAGCTTGCGCGTTTGATCGTGCGCGGGATGACCAGTGTATTAGAAGAAAAGAGATCTCAGACTGCCCACCCTGTATGTCAATCAAGTGGAAAATGCCATAGGGAGAATATATGATAGACTAACACTTAAAATTTTTTTTTGAATGCATATGATCTACCTGCACTCCCTTTCTGATCTACCAGTCGATCGCTATCGATGCATTGGGCACCCCTGATCTAAGGTTACAATTTGGAGTGTAAGGTGAGAGGCATTCCGAAATATAGGATGGTGTGAGATTATTTAAGGCCTTGTAAACCATAAGCAGTATTTTAAAGTCAATTCTAAACGGCACATGAAACCAATGTAGTGACATCAAAACTGGAGAGATGTGTTTAGATTTTCTTTTCCTTGTTAAGATTCTAATCAAGAAATATAATAGAAATTATATAAAACATGAAAAAAATTTAAAAAAATAACAAAACAATAATAAAACAGAAAATACATGTAAGCCAAGAAATAAACTCTAGCAAAAACTTAATTGATGGCTGTCAAACCAACTAAAAAGTTGCATTACTGCTACCTAATGGTTACCTAATTACTGGGGTGCCTCTCCCTTCACTACAGGACATATTTTACAAACGCAGTGTCCTCAAGGCCTGCTGCATTGTGCAGGACCCCTTACACCCCTCACATGGACTTTTCACACTTCTGCCATCCAAGAGAAGATACTGCAGCATCAGAGCCAGATCTGCCAGGCTGCAGGATAGTTTTTACCCCCAAGCTGTTAGACTCCTTAACACCATGCTGCCCCCTGGGATCTTCCACACTGCCTCAACCACCTCTAAAAACACTTTCCTGCAAAGACTAGTGTGCATGTAGAAAAGAACTGAAAATCTCATACTGACCTTTAAGCATTTTGCACACTGCACTTTGACATTCTTTAATATCCTTCTGCTGTGAAACATTCTGACCTGTCATTGTTTACACAATTATTAACATACACTGATACGTTCTGTATTATCTATATCTATTACATGACATATTTATTGACTATATTTATGTATCTAGATTGCATAATACCATACATCAATGTTCATATTGCTTACTGCATGTCAATATTGCTGCTACTTCTGTGTCTTGTCTTTGCACAATGTCTTGTCTTGTTTTTGTTTTAATTTCGAATTTAAATTTTATTTCTATTTTTAATTTAATTTTAATTTTTTATTTGCACTTTATGTTGTTACATTGTGGACCCTGAGCTTCGCAATTTCGTCTATCTGTATACTTGTATATGGTTGAGATGATAATAAAGTTTGCTTTGACTTTGAGAGAGCAAATCTAGAATTTATCCCCTTTGCACACACATAAGAAATAAAACAAAAAATATTTATGCAACCATGTAATTAAATTACCACTCAAAATTGTAACTTAAATCACATTATACAGCTCAGTATGTTTTAGGTACTTAAATATCTTTATATTATTCTTTTGAGATCCTTGTCCATATACCACCAAAATATCCAACCTGACACATCTTTTCCCCATAATCTGCTTTCTCTCCATTTCATATGTCTTTGTAATGCCCCTTGTTCCTTGCATCCCAGCACGACCTGGACATCTAGCAGTTCATATTTCAAATGAAAACCACGAAAGAGTGAGATACCCACACAGACCCTTGTTGGTACAAACAAAAAGCTGTCCTTTATCTCAGCAAAGTGTCTAAAAACAATAATCAAAAATCACTGTCACACAAATCAGTATTACAGTCAGTTCAGCAATGACACATAAAACTAATTAAATGCAAAAATGCAAAAAAGGACTATTTACAAAGTCTGAACCTTTTGGAGCTCTGCAGTGAAAAATAAACAAAAGCAAAGGTTTTATTTCTCCAAAGAATCAAATATAGAATGTTTTTCCATAGGAAAATCATAAAGGAGAAATCAAATATTCACAATTCACCTCTCCTACCCAATGATTGCCTCCACTCCACTAATAAATTGAAGTTCTACACATAAATGCACCTTTAGCTAAACCTAACTGATTTCCAAATGATCTACAGTTTGGACCAGACCAAAACCACCTGTGCGAGTGTTTTATATCACTGCTGGGTTTCCGGCATCCAAACACCTGTGATGCTTTGCGAGTCTTCCAACTGTTTTGCACTGTTAGCTTTGCTGTGTCCTCCTTATCCCAATAGGAACTTACTGTATCACTTTAAACTTCTTCACTCATGTACACATGAGGTCTGTCCTTCTGGCAGTGCTGCGGCTCTCTACTTTCCATCTAGACCCTTCTCCACACATGTATGTCAGCACCCTATACATTACCCGCTACATAACACCAG
Source organism: Polypterus bichir lapradei (assembly GCA_026402145.1). Taxonomy (NCBI): domain Eukaryota; kingdom Metazoa; phylum Chordata; class Cladistia; order Polypteriformes; family Polypteridae; genus Polypterus; species Polypterus bichir. Next base: position 77,952,615 of record JANRMT010062856.1, read on the forward strand.
ACCACCTGCTAGGGTAACAATCTTGTGTCTACAGGCACACTTCTGTCTGTAGGCCTCTAGACAAAAAGCACACTTTAGGACAAACTGCTTCTGAATGCTGCTATGGAGAACCTTCATTGGAAGTGCATCTATCTGAACCCACCCTGTTTCTTAAGGAAAGATCAGTGCATTCTTTCACTATTTATAAAGTGTTTAAGATATCAACAATTAATAGCTGGAAACTGTGTAACAAACATCAATATTGTGATGTGGCTCATCAGAGCATTACATTCCAATAAAATGTAAAAAACTGTCTCCAGAAGATGGCTTGTGATGCTCAAGTTGCCTGCAGCTGGCATCAACTCCTTGAACCCGGGTCATTGCTAGTTATAATCTGAGCATGGACTAGTGCAAGAGAACATATACTCAACAGAAGTTTTGGTGCAAAATGTATTGTATAATTTATAACAAATAAACAGATGCAGATCTAGTATGCATGCTTTGTGTGATCTGTTTGGTAACAATCACCAATACACATAGGAACTGTTTGAACAGATATAGAATGATTGGTTTTGTAATATTTTTTCTGTTGCTTGCACATGACGGGGTAGAATGCCAGTGCCTGACCAGCACAATCGTATTGACAGAACTTGCCATCCCACTTGGTTCCTCTACCAGTTTACAGTATCACGTTCCAGAGTGATGCAGATATTGCTTTGTACAGCATGTACAACTTGCCCATTTGGATGCAATGTACTGTGTCCATGACAGACTTCATGTATAACACGTTATGAATGAGACTTTTGTCAATACTTACAGTATGTCACAATCAGGAACATATGCCTTCTGCATATTTTTGATGATTGCTTGATGCACATCACACAGTTTGTATAGTTTCAGCGTGGGTTACTGGCTTCATCAAAATCATTGGTATTAGTAAAATGTAAGTATTTCATTAAGAGTTTTACTAACAATTGGTGTTTGCAGTAACCAGTTTTTGGACAAGTACCATCTCTGGACTGGTTTTCCCACTATGCCCTGCAGTTACAGGAGACTAAAAAACACCTAGATGTCATGTTCAGTGAGAGGCTGCTAGTGAAAGCTATAAGCATATGGTGTACTATGACTTTTCCAGCACTGCTCAGCATAGTTTGTGTCAGCAATTATTTTCTTGACCAGACAATTATCAACAAATCATAAATAGTCCAGATATTTGTCATCAACTGACATCTTAAGACCAGGATTATTAAACGTCATCCCAGATCTGACTTGGACTTAACTGTATTTACATAGAATTCTGAACCTGGGTCATGCTTGGTGGTTAATGCCTAGGAGGGTAATAACATGAATCTTCAAAAGGTGTGTAGTAGAGCAAACAACTACTATTAATATTTTTTACAAAAAAGCATAATATATACAAGCTAGTTAGTAAAAGAAAAAGTAACATTTTACATTACAAATATACAAAATACAACACAGATATCAGTAGGACCAAGAAGGTATACTTGATGAATTTTAATAGCAAGTACCATCAAAAAGTTTTAGACATTAAAACAAAACTAAACTTTGACAAAGGCTGCATAAAAAAGATAAGGTAAAATTAATATTCATGATAGGATAATGTAACATTCTCAAACCTGCATAGTCCATTTCAGGGTTGGCATCAGGCAAAGGATAGAAATCAAAACAGACAAAAACAGGCCTCATAAGAATGGCTAAAAAGAAGAAAGCTTTTGGACTAATCTAAGCAAAATACAGCCCTAATCCCAATTGAGATGTTGTGGCAGGAACTGAAATGAGCAATTTGTGTTTGAAAATCAAAAGTACAACAGTTCTGCAAGGAAGAGTGGATGAGGAGCATAGGACCACACAAGGACATCATGAGTATCTTCATATATATAAAGGTGCTGACCGGCTGACTACTCATGCCACTACAGAGAGCCAATGTGGTGAAATGTGCCCATCTTGGCTGGTTGAACACAAGATGTGCATTTTGAATCATCTGCAGCAGCTTGGTGGCTCACGCATGTACTCCTGCCAGTAGGGAATTGCATTAGTCCAGCTATGACAAGACAAGAAAATGTTGCAGCAGGCTCAGTGAAGGAAAGCTGGTTGTTGGTTATCACCCCAAGATTGTGAACAAAGTTTGTGGGTGTTAGTGATAATGAGATGAGTTGAACAGAGATTGAGTGCTGAATAGACAGACAAGTTGGTGTAACTAGAAGTTCTGTCTTTGCCAGGTTGAGCTGTAGATGGTGTCCCTTTATCCAAGTTTTAATATCAGTGAGACATGAATAGATTGTAGGTCCCATGGAGGGAATGACAAGTACAGCTATGTATTATTGCATAGCACTGATAGAGGAACTATGGGACAGGATGATAGGGCCTAGTGAGGAGGTTTATAGAGAGAAGAGGAAAAGGTACAGTGACAATCCTTGGTGCACCTCCATATTTGCCTAATGCACCCATGACATCTCTCCTCTCCAGGACACATGGTAGGATTTGTCCAAGAAACAGAGGCAACCAGGAAGAAGGAAAATACTTTTTCATGATGCTGTATATTGTGTTATGTTAACTTCTTTTATGGTACAACAGTTATCAGTTTTTACGGTCAGTATGACATATCTGCAAAGTATAAGTAACTGAAAAATAAAGAACACTTAGCTTTTATACCACATAAAGACCAATTCAGCTGGACTTGTAACTATGAGCAGTGGTAAGAAGTACATTGTTAAAATGACACTGGGGCATTTACCCCTAATTTAATATAATATTTGATTTTAAAAGCAGAATTTAAAAATGTTGCACTTTACTGTGAAACAACTTTGCTATACTTTTTAGTGAATATATGTTTAATTATATATGAGTAAATTATGCTTTGTAAGAATTATACAAAAGAAGGTCAAATGAGCCTACAGTTCTTTAAGGCTTAATTTAAAAGACACGTCTGTAAAATGAGACAACATGCTGTGTAATAGTGTCATTTAAATAAGTTTCAAGGCACTGCTAATAGGTTATTAGTTAACACTCGATACAACACTCGTAAACTTAATGAGGGTGTTTAGATGGCTGATATTTCATTGATTTAAAAAAACAGTAGCTTTACATTGATAATTAAACTTTGCTGTTTTTAAAATATGTTGAAATTATAAGATAAAAAGCTGACGGACTAATGCAAAAAATTGCTTGCATATGCATAGAGAGAAAGAAAGGATGTTGGATATATGAAAAAATTTACTTTATATTAATTACTTATAGCTTTAATAATAACATGCAGATTTATAGAATAAAAATAATTCACACTGCTTATAAAAAATGTGCACACCGTTTCATATCAGTGATATTTTATAGCCTGATAGTCTGATGTCAAGAGAAGCAAGAAAGTATATTTTACTTATTTATATATTGCAAAAGAATGTACATAAATAAAACAAGTAGAGCATATTTTCAGAAAATAAATTAAAAATTAGAACACTACACACATATCTGAAAAGGGCTAGGCATATAAAGAAAAAAATACATTATTATAATTAGTATAAAAAAAACAGAATAATAATGCATACAATTTTTTTATTCCCTGTGAATTTGCATTAATTGTTTAGATCCAAAATATAAAATTGTTTTTGTATGATCTCTAAAAGATTGAGTTCAAACATTAATTCAATATGTATGAGGATTGATTCATGGCTTGGTGACACAGGACAATCTAAGATGCTATATAATGCAGCTGCAAAGTTAAAGGTTAGTGTCTGAACTATATTGCAGTATAATGGAAAGACTTAAAAAAAAATAATGTTTTGGCAAATGTTCTGGTTAGAATTATCTGTTTTCAGTAGAACTCTGTTTACAGTTTTAAATTAAGCAATCTCTATTAAATGTGACACACAATCTGCTGACATACATTGTTTCCAACTTTTGTTTTGTCTAACTTCAATTCTGTAACATTCCTAAAATATCTGGGACTTGACTAATAAATTTGGACTTTTATTTTATCTCTCGACAGTCAGATATTTCTTTTTAAGTATTGTTCAATAAAAGATTTAAAGGGGTGACCAGTAATGAGCAATAAAGAATACTGGTAAAGTTCAAATGCACTACAGTACATCACAACCTTTTTCAAGTAGTTAAAAAGTTACAAAACATTACAGATATTCTGACTAAGACATCTGCATAACACTGAATTTCATACCTAGAGCTTAATAGTTATTTGGACATATTGGCACACTTTCTAAAGCCAGAAGTGAAAATAGGGTTTGTTTCTGAAAAGTTGTTCAGTTGTAAACAGGACATTTTACTAAGGAGAGGCAGGATTGGAGATCAGAATTGCACTTGGAGTTTTTAATCTGAGAAATCATCGAATGTGATCAGTGACAGCAAGTGCCAAAGCCAGTAATTCTTTTCGGTTCTTAGTGAACCAAAAGCAGCTAAAACAAAAAGGCAAGCAGCTAATGCTTAGGGGTTGGCCTAGCAGCATGGTCAAACACCTGCTTGTTTGCTAAGCAGCAGTACTGCCCAATTTAAGATGGTAAATAGAAGAAACTGCACAGTAGTCTGTTGTGTTGACTTACCAACAACTCTCAGAAAACCTACTGATAGACCTACAGGACTGGGATAGCACCAAAACACATGTACAATCCAGAAACCAGTCATACATAGCCACAAAACAGGGTGCAGCAGTTGTGAAAGAGCCAAAAGCATTCTTAATTTAAGTCAGGGTCTCGGGGGTTCTGGCTCTAAACAGACAGAAAGAGGCATAAGCTACAGTAGAAACCAGCTCTGGACAGAACCCAAACACACTCACAAACACACCAGTTAACCTAACCTTGCATTTACTGTAGATGTGTGAAGAAAACTGGAGCATCCACATAAAAACTTACTCAGAGAGATGGGGAGAACATACAAACTCTATAAGGACAATAATCGGCCACTGGACTCAAACCTAGGATGCTAAATCTGTGAAGCTACAGTGCTAACTGTTCTGCTACATTTCTGACCAACAGAAAATGGGCAAAAAATACTGACAAGAGAAAGCAAGCAGGTGTGCTTCAAATGGAAAATCTTTAGGTACTGTTGTAACAAAAGACAAAGGAGATCATAAAGAGTTTGGGCACAAAATGGCAAATCCCATAGAATTACTGGTAAAACAAGAAACACAAATTCAGAATAATCCCATGCACATGCCAAGACATTGTGCTTGGTAAATATAATTGTGCGATTAAAGTCAAGTTAATGTTGAGTTACTATGGGATGGATTTATTGGGAATAGGGTGATGTTCTTTAGGTGCTACAATATGTGGAAAAACTAAACATGGCATGAACTAAATTTTACATTAGTGTTAAATTAAACCAAATTACTAACCTTTAAAGTGACACAAACTACATTAATTAGGTTTGCAAGCAAGATGTACAATGAATTCTGAAACAATTTCTATTTCATATACTAGATAAACTACTGAAGTATGATTACAGCGAGGCAAAGCTACATGGTAAAAGGAAAGAAACTGTCATAATTTAGTTGACCCTGAAATAATAAGCACATTCTTGGCTGCTGGACTGGAATTTTATTTGTTGAGTGGCATAATTTGTTTACTTCACGGCAGATAAATGTAAAGTTTTCAAAAATTACAACCAGTAATTGTTTCCAAAATTAAAACATCTCAACATAAGTTTAATGCCGACTTGCAAACTCAGAGAAACAAAACCTGAAACACAAATTTTACATGTACTCTTGAAAATTTTTTCCAAACATTAAAATAAAATATCACTTTTCTTCTTTTCCCCACATTAAAATGTTCTAAATGTCTTTACACTCTAATCTTATTTTATTTTCCAAAAATGAAAATTTCCTCATTTATTGAGCATAGGGCATGTTTTTTACAGTAGCTATGGAAGCTGGATGTTTATTCACTTCAGGGTTTGGGGGCTTGAATTATTTTGTGTTATTTATTTATTTAAATTCCATTCCAATGTGTCATTCAAGATTGATTTCATAGGCAGTGCTGCAAGTATATATTGCCATGCTGTTTTTTCCTTTATTGGTAAGTACAGTGTATACACTTGCTTGCATGTCACAATGTATGCCATCTTATAAAAAGCCTATGTCAAATACACACAATTCAAAAATGAAGAAAAAAACTCTGACTTGGCTAAAGATAAAAGATCAGAAAGCACTATATAGATTTATTTCTGTAAGTATGAGGGAACCCTAGTAGTGTTTCTTGACACACTTATCTTCAGCTAAAAGTACTCAATGCCCATGTGCCAGACTGGATGTGCTGCATTGTTCATAAGAACATATGGATGTGTTGTTTTTTTTTTTTTACTTTTTTGATTAAGTTAGCCCATTCATTTTTAATTGTCAGTTGTTTTGTAATCTGGAGCTTCACTTTTCTAGCGAATCAGCTTCCCATTTTCCTTGCTGCCATCCATGGCATCTCTTTTGAAAGGCAGTGGTCATGTGCAGTTCTATAAACCAGCCAAACACTTTTTTGTTTGGGCACTTGCCAACTGGGCAGCGTTAGCCTTTGGCTACATCTTTTTGAGGCATAGAGATCACATTTCACAACCTTGCTACTACCTCTGGTATGTAGTCTCCTTTTAACCATCAGCTGGTCATTTTCCATCCTTTTTGCTCGGGGTTTTCTCTTCTTGTTTTCACTGTGCGACTGGCTGACTCTGTACATATCTACAGCTACTTCATACCTGCCATCTTGTGTAATATTCCACTTCTTTCACTGAAAATTTCCTGTGACACAGGTTGACATGCAGCTTGAACAATGAAAACACAAAGAGGTACCTCCTAACACAGAAAGGCCAGAGTTTCTCATATTCTGCAAATTACCATCAATATGGACACAACTGTGACAGATGCAGTGGAACTAAAAAATAAAGATCATGGCAAATGGCAGTAACAAAGAAACACAAAATTGTAATGAGAAAATACAGGCATACTTCAGATAAAAAAAATCATATGATCGTTCTGAATGATGGTTCAAAGATAAAAAGTGCAGACCTTACAGGGACTTATATTGAGTGGGGACATGGGAGAAGTATTTAGAGGTTATGCAGCGATTCAGATATTTGTAATTTTGCTCCTCAGCCAAGAAGACCCAAACCTAGAACAATATTAACTCTTCTGGGTTCCTAACCTATCTGTGCAGATATTCAGAAAAGTTATGTCTAACAAGACTGTTCAAATTGCGTACCACAGTGGCACTTCTTTGTCATCTGAAAGCTATGCTGTTCAATACCAAAAATCCTTTCCACCTTACCTAACAACAAAAAAACATACAGTAATTGCTTCTATGAATGCTTCACTGTGAATGCCAAAAACAGCAGTCAGTGGTACAACAGATCTGCAGCGTGAGAACCATTCAGCGAGGAAACAGCACTCACTTCGTTAGAGCACGACGTAAGGACAGCTTTCAGGAAAGTGAACGGCAAAAAGGCAGCAGGTCTAGATGGCATTTCAGGACATGTTTTCAAGATCTTTGCTGATTAGGTTGCACCATTTTTCATGGTAATATTTAATCTCTGCTAAAAGATCCATCATTGTCCCTGTACCTACAAAAGCAAGTCCAACCTGTCTGAATGCAGTAATGCCTATAGCAATAAGGTGTTTTGAGAGGATATTTAAAAATCAAATATGCTAATCCCTGCTAAAAGAACTGGTCCATTAAGGTTTGCATATCGCTCCAGTTCGTCCACAGGAGATACTATCACCTTGATCCTTCAAACAATACTGGCCCCACCTGGACAACACGTGAGGGAATTATGTGTGAATACTATTTATAGATTATAGTACTGCATTTAACACAATAATGCCATATAAGCTCATTACCAAGTTCTGGAACCTGCATCTGAACCCTTCATTGTACAGCTAGATTTTTTAACTTCCTGACATGCAGTCCTCAGTTGTTTTGAGTGGTTAGCCACACATTCTCATCCCTCACTCTCAGCATAGGCGCTCCACAGGGCTGTATCCTGAGTCCACTCCCTCTACATATATGACCGCATGCCTACACATAACTCTAACATCATTATCAAGTTTACTGATGACAGAGCTGTGGTATGCCTGATATCTAACAATAACTAGCAGGCTTAGCTGGATGAAATGAAGAGTCTGTCTGGTGTCATGATGACAGTCTACTCCTAAATGTGAAAGGAAAGGAGCTAATCGTGGAATTCAAGTGAAAACCGCAGAGACACTGCCACTCCCTCAGTATTAACAGCACTCATGTGGAGCAGGTGGACAGCTTCAGATACCTCGTGTCCAGATTACGGAGGCCATAACCTGGTCCAAACACATCAACACCATGGTAAAGAAGGCACAACAACAAAGTTTTTTTCACCTCAGACAGCTCATGGGTTTCAGATTGTTCTCCCAATTACTAAAGAAATTTCTGTACATCCAAAATAGAAAGTACACTGACAGGAAGTATTACTGTCTGGTATGGGAACAGCACACAGCAGAGAGTGGTGTAGTCAGCTGAAAACATCACTGGGTATGCACACTCTACATTCGAGGAGATCTACACCAAGTGATGTTGGACCTGATCAAAGGAAATTAACAGTGATAACTGCCATCTGTACTGTGGTCAGGTAAGAACTACTGCCTAAAGTGCAGTTCAGAGAGACTAAGGGGAAGCTTTTTTCTATAGTCCATGCGCATCTTGAATAAAGAAATTGTCTAGAAGGATATGATGCCCTATTGTTAACTCTCTTATATTAAGTTATTCAAGTTAATGCTGTTATTTATTTAGCTACATTTATCATGCATTTAAAATGTATTAATGATTTTGATATTTATAAATTCATACATTATTGTTATTTTCCTTTTAATGTATATTCTTCTTAAAAGCACAGTCATTGAAGTTGAGCACCTAAACAGTTTACTACACATTGTACTGTATATATAATTTGTATGTGACAAATTAAGTTTGATTTGATATGTTTGCTACCAAGAGAAGGCAAACTTATATTTGGCTATGACTTACTGTAACTGATTATAGATCAATACATTGCAAACCACTACAATACAAAGCATGGCTTTAACAAAATAAAAATGAAAATAATTTTTGACACATTCAGCACAGGTTTCCCAAAACGATTTGAAACATCTATGTAGCCTAAATTGCACACCACTCATCCTGTGCTCTACGCTATACACACTGAGGTTATGGCAGAACTAAAGCATTTAGAGGACCAAGGCACCATCTCCAAAGCGAAATGGAGTGATTAAGCCACTCCTTTATTGCCTGTGCCAAAGAAGAAAGATGCTGTAGACATCTTTGGTAATTTTAAGATGACAATAAATTCTGTATTAAATGCAAATCAATATCCACTTGCTTGTCTTGGAGTCAGTGAACATTTTTGTAAGACAGATATTGTTCAAATATGATTACAAATGGAGGAATCTTCTAAAGTATCCTCCCAATAATATACATGAAAGCTCTTTTCTCAGTAACAGATTAGTATTTGCTTTTGCTCCTGCTATGCTCACTTCTGAAAGACATCCCCAGCACTTATAACTGTCGCTGGCACTCAGAATGATAAAAATCGTCTTGAAAATCTTGAAAAACATTTCTATAAGGCTGTCACAGTTTGGGATAAGAATAAACAAGACTATATACCAGTTTTTTCAGTTTCTCCATAGAATTCTGTTCTTACAAGATTCATTAATAGAGGCTTTACATGTTCCAGAACAAAATCAAGGCATTTCTGAAAGTGACTAAATATGAAGAGTTGAGTCAATTGGGGTAATTTTTCAAACTAGTAAACTATTATCAAAAACCTTTCTGCTGTGCTCCATTCTTTTTACAGTTATAAACAAAAAGCAGAAAATGGAAATCGTCAAAAGATTACATGAAAGCTTCTCCAACCACACATCAACTGATAACCTCTGAAAAGGTCCTTAGACATTTTAACTTAGACTATTAACCTACTGTACCTGATGGAATCAGCACTGCATTATTTCATAGGATGGCTGATGCAACACACAAAATTATGGGAATATCAAAAAAGAACACTTAAATGTTGACTGTGTAGTCAAAAAAGCTTATACGGAAAGCACTTTACCTAGCTTACAGACAATCAACCTTTAGTGGCCATTAACAATCTACATACGTGTATTCTAACCATAGCAGGTACATGTTTATAGAAATTGACCTATGCCTGCCAGGTAAATTGAAAGTAATGGACAACAGATACAGCTGAAATTTTTCACTTAACACAGATGAGACAAGATGCAACCTGTTACAGAAGCAAATATTGAAATGGAGAAAACCAGAGACCCAGAGCTAACTACAGGGTGCAAAATTAATGTAAATGATAAATCTACAAAAAGACATGGCTGCCTTATGCCATTGCCACTTTACGCAACTTCTAGTCATTGGGTATGCCAGACTTACTGAATTCAGCTGATGATCTTGATGCCGTACCATGTCAGTTGACACTACTGAAAACTTCTACGTATGTCACATTAAGTATATGCCAACACAGTTCTGACTGTTCCTTTTTCTGACAGCCATCTGCTGTTGTACAAAGAGTTAACAGATATGGCGTGTTCAGCCGTAATCTCTGCCCATTTTCACTTTTTGATACTGTCTGACATCAGACAGACAAACTTCTCTTCTGTTTGTGAGAACACTGTACTTCTGTATGAGCACTCCTAGGTTATCAGCTCTCATGCTCATAGAGTCCAACTGTTGGTTTTGTCTGGGAAAGTAGTGGGGTATGTTATGCCAGGCATCTTGCCTTCACAGGAGCACACTACCAATTGCCTCAGAGTTGGTAAGATTATATACTGTAAATGAAGGCTATGGCTAAAAAGTGTTGGAAATGTCATCTAATATCACATACAGTAGACTGTAAGCATAGTTGTTCAAAAGGTATCAAATACTGTATGCTATTCTTTAAAGGATGGAGGACTTCAATATTGGTCCGCATTTTAGAATGTGAGATTTTCATCATTGATTTTGCTTCCAGGTTAGATAAGTTCCAACAAGTGCGTCTTATTTTAACTTTAGGTCTCTTCATGCTGTTTAAATGAACTGCATGTATGAATTTATAACATCATTGCCTTAAATAATAAACATCATTACATGCCAATAAAATTCAGCCAAAAGTAATAAAGACAGATGTCTTCTCTCTTTTATGAAAACAAATCACTTCTGAACAGAGTCTCCCATCAAACAATTTTTTAAATTTCTTTTAGATGGGAAACATAGCAAGCAAGTTTTTTTTCTTAATATTTATTTAATGGAAAATTTTTTAGGTCCACTAATGATTAAGTGATTATTTTTGTTAACTCGGCTAAATAAAAATAATGACCAAAAAATACTTACAGAATCAGGTGAAACAAGCGGATAAACAATGTTGCAGTTTGATTCTAAATTTACTAAATACATTTTCATGTTGTTTCTCTTGGCACAAAAGTAGTATTTTTCACAAATAATTTCATCTTAAACTTTAACTTTCAGTCTTACATGAAAATAATTTTGATGCTGAATAACACAATATGTCTAAATGGGTGATTATAAAAAATATTTAATTTACTGCTTAGATTCTTAACAAATTCGTATGTCTACTCCATTGTGTATGTTGTATTTACTAGGCATTTTAATTTTTGTCTTTGTAAATAGTGTTGATACCCTTATCCTTCTAACACAACACGAGTTTCATCTTACCCACACAGAAAATGGATGGAGCAAAAAAGCAGACAGCTGCCTTTAGATGAACATTATACAATGATTCAATGTCTAGGGTGACCAAAATAAAAAATTGGTGGTAAGAAAGAGATTATAATCTGTATATATAAAATTACAAAATATCTGGCTTCTGTGTCTGGATCTAATGTCATCCGGTGTTCATAAGAGTGCTGCAACATCTGATAACGAAGGCACAAGATGCACAAAGAAAGAGGGACATAATGGTTAGCATATCAATTGAACAAAGGTTCCAGAATGCAAGATCTGATTAAAACAGACAGACTTACCATTGTACCATTTTAAGCTAGTTAATTAGTAAAGTCTGTACAAGTCACTTACAGCAGGGGTTCCAAAATGATGCACCAACTGATCAGGGCCCCCCACTAACATAAACCCATTTCTGCCAAGCTGGACATTTACCTGCATCTTGGCTTCTGCTAACAGCTGTGCCACAGTTTGCTTTTATTCAACAGCAAACCTATTATTCAAAGCAGATACTTAAGTAGAGCAGAGTATTGATGAATATGTGAACAAATTCCTCAAGGAATTTAAAATGTTTTGCAGTTCCACCATTTTATATCTGAAAATCTTAAGAATTTAAAACTCTTACTGGGCACAACTAAACATATTTGTTTAACAACAGAATTACCAGGGCCTACGAGAAAACTTGTCAATCCGGCCCACCTTAAATCCCATCACACTTCTCCGTCAGAGTCTTTTCTCCTGTAAATGTGCCAATTAAGACAAGCAGCAAGCAGCCTGCTATTCCATCCCCCCACCGTCACAGAACGTTCACAAAGTTCTCTCAGCTCGTACCTTGTTTGATTATCTGGGAGTGAAGTGCTGGAGTTTTAGAATGGAAATAATTGATTGTTATTTGGAACATATGCATTTCATGTGTGTTCCGTTTCTACAGTAATCTGTGTAAACACATTGTTAAAACAGAAACTTTTTCATATTTTAGTAAGAAATGTTAACCAAATGTCGGCATAAACTATAGAATGTGTGAAGCCTGAAGTCCAAAGAACAAATAAACACTTTCCCAAAAGGTTCAAGGATGATACAACAGCTTCCGTGGCATAGTAGTAAGATTTGCTGACTTGTAATCAAGAGTTCCCGGTTCAATCCCCACTGCCTCCTATATTTGTCGTTTTCAGTAGTGAGCTGCTCTTATTGTTAATATTATACAGTACACACATACATTTGGTTTGCGTCTGTAACAGACCGTCTACATTTATAGTACTGTACTTGTAAAAGTTACCGTCTTTTTTTTCACTTTTATTCTCCCAGTCACGATCACGATACATACTACCGCCCTAGGGATCTGATACTGTTAGCTTTTATTTGAAAGTGGGAGTAACTGTAGATGTGAGTGGTGTTTTGAGGCAATGGAACTGGACGTTCTCTGATCTGGAGAGATGAAAGCCGACACACAAATGCTGGTGAATCTGCCTTCTTCGTATTTCACCGTCACTTGATTTTTTTTTATTCAGTTTTATTGAGTGTTCCTGCTCACGCAGAATTAGTATGCACCTTATGGTTTATGATGTCAAAAAAAAACGAAAAACAGAGACATATGTATGTGATATTTGGAATTATTCATTTTATGACCTTTTATGAGGTCAGTTCAGTGCTATATGCAATCATCAAATTCAAATGTTAACAGTTCACACACACGCAAGGACCATCTTTCCTATATTTACGACATGTGTACTTGTTGCAATGCGCACACTTCTCTCTATGCTGTGGTTTCTATTTCACACCTGAAAGAAAGAGACAATATATGCAACATTTTAAAGAAATCATTTTATGACCTGAATAGTACCAATCAGAAAACACCATCGCACTAATGCAATATTATTTGAAAACGAACAGCGTCAGATCGGGTGTGAATTTATGCTGGTGCCGTTACTTAGAATCAAATCAGGGTTTTGGTGTTACAGCGTGATCTTGATTGAGAGACTAAAACTGAAAAAAGCTTTTACAAGTATTATAAATTTATACCCAATGTCCCATATATTTGGCTTAGAACTTTAAAAAACTGCTATAAAAAACATTATTTTAGTATGGCTTTCTTATAGCTTCATTTTAGTGTAACCCTGATATCCTGTATATGCATTTCATTATCATTTTTATCATGGTTCCACAACCCATACTAACCCCTACTTTCTCTGCTGTTCTTTTTCTGGTTTTCTGTGTTGGTGATCTGCGCCACCACCACCTGATCAAGGCACCATGCATTAATGGAGTGAAGGCCAGATGTCAACATGACCATCATCATCAAATTTTTCCATGTGAAGCCTGAAAACCCTAAGGACTGATTTAGATCATTTATGTTAGGAAGAATGCCTACTGGGGACTGGGTGGTCTTGTGGCCTGCAGATTTTGTTTTTTTGTTTTTTTCTCCAGCTCTCTGGAGTTTTTTTGTTTTGTTTTTTCTTTGTGACTTAGTATTGCCTAATCTTATTTTTATATTTTTACATTTTCTATAAACTTTTCTTCATCTTATAAAGCACTTTGAGCTACATCATTTGAGTGAAAACATGCTGTATAAATAAATGTTGTTGTTATTGTAGCTGTGTAAGTTATAGTCCTTTTTAAGGCCCTATCCCCCACCCTCTAGCTGAGAATTCCAGCTCTAGACTATAACTATATTGATATTGTCATGCAACAATTACAGAAAATTTTCAGTTATCTTTATTTAAAAACTACATGATGCAATTTAGACACAATTTTCAAAACTGGTATGATTTTTGTTTTTTTAAGAATGTCAACCTCGCTAGGAACACCACAAATGCCCCAAGCAGAACCTGGTGAATCCCCAAAGTGCTGCAGACCCCAGTCTGAAAACCACTGACCTAGAGGTACTAAGTGCTATTAGCAAGTTGGGATAAGAAGTTCTAGGAAGAATCTATTGGATGGTAAGACAGGTTTTCCACATTTTATGTATCTTCAGCAAGACAATAGAGAGACTATAGTTATTATTGACATTGATAAATACACAGTAAAGGTTATGTGCCAGCTGTCTGACAATACCTATTAAAATATGTTAAGGTCTAACCCCACATCCCATATGTCTACATTAGTGGAAAAATATATCAATAGCCATTGATAAGTGCACTGCTCCCTTTTTACATAATTTACATATTTGTTTCCCAGTCTTTCATCTCTTGCTGAAGGTCCATTTACCATCCTTGCTGTACACTGAAGTGTGCAAGCAATAGTCCTAACCACTATAACACCATCCACTGCTTAAATGTATTGTTTTAGGAATATTTTTTATAAATGTATTTTCTGCTTAAACCAAAATGTAAGATAATTGTGCTGTCTTAACCAAGTACGTTTTATGATTTTCATGTTCAGTACTCTTTTATGAATACTGCACTTCTCAATTAGCATAATCTCAAAAAAGGGAAGAATGAAAGGTTCATACCATGTCAGTTACTTTAAAGCTGTATGTAATTCATTTGACATCAGCAGATTCGCAGATTAGAGTAAGTATTCATCTTCTTTCAGTCCTGTCAAAAACTGGATGGTGACGTTTCTAGTTTTAGCTGTCATGGTGTCACCAGCCAGGCGACATCATCATGAAACCTAGGAGGTTTATGCATTGTCACATTCGGGGCCACCTTCCTGTCTTGATCCATCTGTTTTAGTTTCTTAAAATGTCTATCAATGCAATAACCTTTCCCAACCCGACCAAAATTGATTTTTAGCAGTGTAAAGTATGTGGCTGAAAAGGCCAACTTACATACTCAGATCACAAGTGGCAGAGAACTATTCAATGTCAAATCCTTTTAATCTATTTGTTAAATTTTTAAAGTTTTGTAAGCACAGATATATAAGAGATATGAAAGAGAACTAATCACTAATATGCAAAATACCACTCATTTACAGTGTTTTATAAAGATATACAAAGTTTGCATTTTACCAATTTTGCCTATATCTGTTTTTTCTAAAAAGCTAATCCTTCATATAGTATATATTTATATATAATATATAACTGGATCATGTCATATCAAACAATAAATTCAAGAGAACTAAAATCTTTAGTGCACTTAAAAGTGATATTACTTTATATCATTTGCGTATTTTATTAATTTTTATTGAATCAAATTAATTCATAGTTCAATACTCCACAGACCACTGGATTCTATAAAAATTAATAGGTTTGTAACTAGGAGGAGACAAAACTTTATGTAGCAATAACAGCATACAATATGTGATGGTGGCAAGCAGCTAGGAACTATCATACTCTTCTCAGATCTTTATATATATATATCTGTCATGTTATTTTGTAACCTGATTCGTCCAGACCTGGGTTGCCAGGGTTTGGTGGTGCTGCAGCCCATCCCAGCTAGAATAGGGTGCAAGGCAGTGACAAACCCTGGACAGAATGCCAGTCAATCACTTGGCTAACACACACACACACACACACACACACACACACACACACACTCCAAACACACATTAGTGCCAATTTTACTTCACCAATTCACCTAACCTGCATATCTATGAAAAGTGGGAGGAAACCAAGGCACCCAAAGGAAATCCACGCAGACACAGGGAGATCATGAAAACTGCATGCAGGGAGGACTCAGGACACATCCTGGTCTCTTTATTGTGATGAAGCGGCGTTACCACTGTGCCACCGTGCAGCCTTATATATTTTATAAACATTCACACCTAATGAAGGCTAGGTGGCCAAAACAATGTGACTTTTACCTCCTTTCCTTTTCAGCGATGAAATAATCTTTAACCTTTATTCCTAGATAGATAGATAGATAGATAGATAGATATTTGTAGCTGGATATTCAAAAAGGGAGAATGAAGGTCCTTTTTGGATGTAGTATTTTCCGTTGAAATGAAAGTGAGTTTTTTGGCAAAGTGATATTAGGTGACTTATGTCTTTAGTGGACAGCTTAGGTGGGGTCTATGATGGGGTCATTATTCAGTCTCATTAGTAGTGTTTCTTTGGCCAGAAGATGGCTCCTGGCAGGAGCTGAAAGCTCAAGAATAAAAACTACTTTATGATATGTGATTCATTTTCTCCCTTTGTGGATCTCCAGCTACAAATATGCAAACTGTATCACAGATCTTTGCTTCCATATATATATATATATACTCAGCAAAAAAAGAAACGTCCCTTTTTCAGGACTGTGTATTTCAACAATAATGTTTTAAAAATCCAAATAACTTTACAGATCTTCATTGTAAAGGGTTTAAACAATGTTTTCCATGCATGTTCAATTAACCATAATCAATTAATTAACATGCACCTGTGGAATGGTCGTTAAGACCTTAACAGCTTACAGAAAGTAGGCATTTAAGGTCACAGTTCTAAAAACGCAGGACACTAAAGAGACTTGTCTACCGACTGTGAAAAACACCCAAAGAAAGATGCCCAGGGTCCCTGCTCATCTGCGTGAACGTGCATTAGGCATGCTGCAGGGAGGCATGAGGACTGCTGATGTGGCTAGGGCAATAAATTGCCATGTCCGCACTTTGAGACGCCTAAGACAGCGCTACAGGGAGACAGGAAGGACAGCTGATCATCCTCGCAGTGGAAGAGCCCGGATCTCAATCCCATTGAGCACGTCTGGGACCTGTTGGATCGCAGGGTGAGGGCTAGGGCCATTCTTCCCAGAAATGTCCAGGAACTTGCAGGTGCCTTGGTGGAAGAGTGGGGTAACATCTCACAGCAAGAACTGACAAATCTGGACAAGTCCATGAGGAGGAGATGCACTGCAGTACTTCAAGCAGCTGGTGGCCACACCAGATACTGACTGGTACTTTTGATTTTGAGCCTCCCTTCATTCAGGGACACATTGTGAAACATTTTTAGTTTATGTCTTATGGTGTTGACTCTTTTAGTGTTCATACAAATATTTACACATTAAGTTTACTGAAAGTAAAAACAGTTGAAAGTCAGAGGGCGTTTCTTTTTTTGCTGAGTATGACGTGTCCTGTTGATCAACCGCTTTTTCTTTTACCGTTATGCTCTTACAGTGTTGATGTATGAAACACATATACTGAAATACTGAATTATATTTTCAGTTTAAATCTATTTAAAATATAAGCAAGCCAGATATTTTATGTCTAATGTAAATTGAAAAAACATAAATAAAAAAGTCCATGCTTGTTAATTTCTTTTCTAAAGCATTCTTTTCAGGAAATCTCCCTTTTACCTATACCTCTACAGGATTTTTAAATAAAATAAGGCCTTCTTAATATTTCTGCTCTATTATTTTATGTTTATTAGCCAGGATCCTATTCTCAAGCTGTACATGTTTCTGGAGTCAAAGCTCTGAGCTGCTTTGTGCATGACTGGTCATGAAAAATTAGCAGATGATTGATCCTGCTCTAGTGGGACCCATTTTTAATACATATGATATTTAAATAGGGAAGCAGCCATTGACTTTGTAATCCCTTGTGCAACACATGTCCTATCAAACGATGAGAAAGAAAAGTCAAGTACAGTATTTGTCAGGATGCCATGCTTTTCTGCCACCATCCCCACAGGCATTGACTGTCAACGTCTGTAGCTTCAAGCTAGCAGGCTTTCTCATATTATTGTGCATATTCCCAGAGGGGTCCTTCGAAAGGACTTTTTCATTCATCCAAAGGCACAGGTTTCAGTTGAATCTGCCCAGGATAAACTGCCTGGCTGCAGCACTCTATGGAGCTAGACAACATATCCATGCTATAATGGTTTCTGTCACAAACAATTGCAGATGTAAAGGCTCTTTTCATAGGTGATTGAGCAAAATGAATGACAAATATGGTAGCTGTACAACCACATGTTGTTATTGGTGTAAACAAAGTGCTTTGCATTGAGAAGAGTCTGAAAACAACACTTGCTATATGTTTCCAACTGGGAACTGAGAAAATGTCCCAAAGTCTCAATTGTAAAATGAAATAATCTATTATTTTAATTTAATAACTAATTTTAATATGAAAGGGATGTGATTATCATTTGAGCAAACACGCTCTTTCTTTATTTAGATGTGGCAGACCAGCAGAAGGCCGGTTAAAAATGGGACACCTTTTGTTTCTGCCTTCTACTTAAAACACTGTTGAAGTACATTTCGGTGTAGAAATGCAGACACACTCCATAGCTATACTGCAAATTGTAACACAAATATGCCATTTCCTGTAATATGTTGTAATTAGTGACTAATTATTTCTTTTTATCCAACTGTTAGGAATAATTTAACATATGTATACAGTACCTTCATACCAATATTCTTATATTTTTTAAAAGACACCAATCACCACGTAGACTTATTAAATAACATAGAGGTAATGGATACAAGTTGTTCATTTAGGTGCAAGGCAAGCATAATTCAGTACTATTTTTTAAAATTAGATTTTTTTGCTTCTGTCTCCATATACTTCAACACATGAATTTTAATTAATAGAACATTTTATTCACTTTCCAATTAATGCAAAAAAATTATTAGTAAATCATATGAAAAGTGTTTTCTATTGGCAATGAATTATGCTTCCAAGCATTAACAGTTTTAAAATATGGATGGGTAATATTTAATTATTTATATAATTGTTCTTTTGTGAAAGTATACTGTTACAATCTTCATTAGTCCTCTTTTCAAATAAGATCATCAAAGAATCATCAAAGAAATTTAAAATTATTTGCTAAAAACATTACATAAAATTACATTCATTCAACATTCTTAATAGATACACAAACATGAATTTGAGTTTAACAGTATTTGCTTCAGTCTGCATTCCACTTTATTTAAGTGTTATAAAACAGAGTCGCAAAATGTCAGTGGGAGGCCCCCCAAACACCCATAATTGCTACATGCAGGCTTCACTCTAGACAGGCCTATAAATGGGCTGCTGGCTTTAAAAGTTTAAGAACAGCAATAAAGTTCAAAATTTTCACACTATGCCTTACAAGAGAGAGAAACTATAAAAAAGCTCGAGTTTGTAATCAAAAGGACAATGAGAATCTTTAAATCTTTATAAAGAAAACTGTTTGTTGGAAAAGGAAAAAATGGCAGGTATAATAAAAATGCTCGAAGGAGCAGAGCTAACGAATCCCAAAACACTCTCCGAAGAGCAGAATATAAAAAAAGAAGCAAAATGCTTCCAATAAACTCATAACCAACTCAATTAACCACTACCGTGTCTCATCTGACTGAGATTATAAAACCAGAATGAGCACCCAGCAGCAATAACATCAAGGTGGCCCCGCCTTCTAGCCCCCCCCCAAAAACGCGCATGGAATAGCAGCAAATTTTAAAAGATTAATCATAACTAACTAGTGATAAGCAAACTGAAGTAAAATAACATAAAATATGAAGAATAACTTAAATGAACAAAAAAAAAACCAATAAAAAAGCAATACAAGCCTGGGAAAACCCTGATTGTAACACAACAAATATAAACTGTTGTCAGCATATTTTAAATATCACTAAATTAGGATACAGTGTATAAATTACCCACAAATACAATAATAGTAATAAAATACTAAGTAATATCTCTTTGCTGTCACAAAATTCATAAAAGAACTTGGAGTTTCAGATTTATTTTTTTTTTATTTTTAAACTAAGCAGGCTACAATAGCATAAAGTAAGCCTGACCTTTAAACTCTTGAAATAGGTATTACTGCCGCACACTCAAAAGGAGCCAAGGCTTATAAATCTCAAAAAGAGGAGAGGAGAACCGTGAAAACACCTAGCTCAAGTGAAAAGAGTAGATACTAATAACAATAATTACCTTTATTAAAAAAAAAAAAACCAAAACAAACAAAAGCTGTTATTGATTTCAAGAATCAATACAAAGGCATCCAATCCCAAATTGAAATGCAGAGTTCAAAGCTAATAACAATAAGGGGTTCCAAAAAATAAAGAACTACCAAAACAAGAACTTACAAATATCAAAAACACAAAGGATAAGGGCCGAATGACATGAGCAGTACTAAGTGCATCATCAAAGAGCTTAGGCATCTCAGGTAATAAGTAGACAAGGTGGTGAGGGAGGTCTCATGGCTACAAAGTCAGGGGGCCCTGCCACACGGGATCTATATGCATAAGCACAGGGAAATTTACAACACAAATAACACATTTATTTAACATTTTTAATATATACACAATAATTTTAACGCCAAATAAAACACAACATGAAGTACAAAATATCAGAAATCAGCATTAATATAGAAAACTAACAAAAAAAAAATAAACAAATAATAGGAAAAAAAACAAAAGCAAAGAAAAGGAATGGAGTGCTAATCACACCACAATACCTGCAACCCAAAACTGAGAAAAAGGGCTAACTCGTGCTTTAGTGTAGTGGAAAATAGTCTGTTAATTTTCAGAACTTACATAGAATATGTATGGTAAGTAATGATTAGATTTATCTTTGTAGATGTGGCTGGCTGAAGTGAATACTGCATCTTATTCTCATAGTCCTTTTACAGACCAGGGATGTGTTCCACAAAGTGTGCTTATCAAATTGAAAGTTAACTGAGTACGCCTTGCTTGAATAAGCCACGTTTTTCAGTTGAGGCCCAGGCCAGTTCCATGCAAAGTAATTTTCGGCAATCTACAATCATGAAATTTAAGTAGCCCTGAGAACCAGTCGTTGATAACATGAAGCAAAAGCATTGAGGAGGGTGCAATATCAGCATATTCAGTGCCTGTGACTTCTAGAGTGAAACTACTGTATATACTTGCATTTAAGTTCTCACGCGGATAAGTTGGGGCTTGATTTTACCGTATAATTTCCAGTATTTTATAATGTCTGTCATATAAGTCAAATGTGGATTATGATATGCTAACGCTCAACTGAGAGAGTAACCACGGAGCACAATGCCTTTTTGTCTATGTAATATGCCTACGTGACAACATGGTAATACCTGCGCATGTTTGCACTGTTTTGTGTTTTTTGTATCTCACACCCTCAAACACCTTTATCATAAGAGCATTCCTTATCCTTATCCACAATGGAGTGTTCGATCAGAAGAAAATATGAAGCCGGTTTTAAATTAAAAGTTGCTGAAGAAACTGGTAACTGCACTGCTGCAACAAAATTCAATGAGTCTGAGAAACTGGTGCGAGACTGGAGGAAGCAAGGAGATGTAAAAAAAAAAATGTGTCGCATTTTTGAACAGGCACATAAGTTGGGGTCTGATTTTATGATCGTTTTTTCGGGTTTCAAGATCCGAATTATACGCGAGTATATACATTATATTGATGTATGGCAGTCTGGGAGGACCACAGTGGCTGCAGCTTTTTGTTTCAACCCAGTTGCTTTATTAGAAAACAGTCCTTTCCAATAATTTAATTTCATGGCTTGTTAGTGCTTTAACTCTACCATGTCAAGTCATACTCATATCCTAGATTATCATCCAACTGATTTAAAGTCTAACACGAATGAGTACTTCTCAGCCCCTGATTTTTTCACTTTACTTTCCTTCCAAGTATTTAATTAACAACAACATTTATTTATAGAGCATGTTTTCATACAAATGATGTAGCACAAAGAAGAAAGAAAAAAGAAAAATATAAAAATAAGATTAAGCAATACTAAATAACAAAGAATAAAGTAAAGTCCGATGTCAGGAGGACAGAAATAACAAAAATAAATTCCAGAGGGCTGGAAAAAAAAATCTGCAGGGGTTCCGAGGCCACGAGAATGCCCAGCCCCCACTGGGCATTCTACTTAACATAAATGATCTCAATCATTCCTGCTTTTCAGGCTTCACGTGGAAGAATTAGACGATGATGGTCATGTGGATCTCTGGCCTTCAATCCATCAGTGTAGGGATTGCATGATACCTTGATCGGAAAGTGGTGGTGCAGATCACCACAGAAAACCAAAAAAAAAAAACAGTAGAGAAAATAGGAGTTAGTATGGATTGGATCTAATTTTTGCTTTATTTCTTAAGTGAAAAAATGCTGTGCTAGTGATCTGATTAAAAATGTAGGTCAGAGTCAATAGTTTCCCCTAAATTCTTTACCTCTGCCTTGACTTTTAAGCCTAATGGCTCAAGTTTTTTTTCTAATAGCCTCATTACATCCTTTTTTGCCAATCATTAAGATTTCTTGATTTAGAAAATTACTACTCATCCACTCAGAAACGCAAGTAAGACATTGGGTCAGTGAACCAAGAGAGTCTGGGTCATCAGGCGCTATTGATAAATACAGTCACGTGTCATCAGCATAACTGTGGCAGCTCACATTATGCCTTGAGATAATCTGATCTAATGGAAGTGTGCAGATTGAAAAGAGCAGTGGGCCCAGGACAGATCCTTGTGGAACACCATATATAATATCATGTGTCTTCTAAGTATAATTACCACAACTAACAAAGAATGTTCTACCTGTTAATTAAGACTCAAACCAATTTAAGTCATTACGAGAGGCCCACCCACTGACTAAGGTAATTTATAAGAATATTGTGATCAATGGTATCAAATGCTGCTGAGAACAGATAAACGGTTTCTGTCTGCATTCACCCGCAAGTAATTTACTACTAATAATAATTCATTAGTGCGATGATGTTTTCTGATGTTATTTAGGTCATAAAATGATTTCTTCAAAATGTCACATATATTTGTATCTTTCTTTTTTTTCCCAGTGCTGCATTGACATCATGGACCAGAAGGTGTTAGCTTATTCAGTACGAACAGGAACACGCAGGTGGCCGGTTGCTCTGTGCTACAACATGCTTGACCTGGCGGTGATCAGCGCAAATGTACTGTGCAAGGCAAGCACAGGTCCACTGAGAAAAGAAGAGTATTCTTTGCTCATCTTGCAGAGGAACTTCGTCGTCGCTTCTTACAAGAAAAGGCGATAGAAAAAGAAAAAGAGGATGCAACATAGACAAGCTTCTGTTCCAAGACCACCACATCCCCCAGGAAAGCAAACTCAGTCAGTGTCAGGTGCCTCTTCAATGTAATAGGAACCACAGCATATAGAGAAATGTGTACATTGCAACAGGTACACATGCTGTAAATGTTGGAAGGATGGTCCTTGGGTGTGTGGGAACTGTTAACATTTGAATTTGATGATTGTACAGTGCATCCGGAAAGTATTCACAGCGCATCACTCTGAATTCTACACACAACACCCCATAATAACAATGTGAAAAAAAGTTTACTTGAGGTTTTTGCAAATTTATTAAAAATAAAAAAATTGAGAAAGCACATGTACATACGTAAGTATTCACAATCTTTGCCATGAAGCTCAAAATTGAGCTCAGGTGCATCCTGATTCCCCCGATCATCCTTGAGATGTTTCTGCAGCTTAATTGGAGTCCACCTGTGGTAAATTCAGTTGATTGGACATGATTTGGAAAGGCACACACCTGTCTATATAAGGTCCCACAGATGACAGTTCATGTCAGAGCACAAAACAAGCATGAAGTCAAAGGAATTGTCTGTAGACCTCCGAGACAGGATTGTCTCGAGGCAGAAATCTGGGGAAGGTTACAGAAATATTTCTGCTGCTTTGAAGGTCCCAATGAGCATACTGGCCTCCATCATCCTTAAGTGGAAGAAGTTCGAAACCACCAGGACTCTTCCTAGAGCTGGCTGGCCATCTAACCTGAGCGATCGGGGGAGAAGGGCCTTAGTCAGGGAGGTGACCAAGAACCTGGTGGTCACTCTGGAGACCTTCCAGAAGGACAACCATCTCTGTAGCAATCCATCAATCAGGCCTGTATGGTACAGTGGCCAGACGGAAGCCACTCCTTAGTAAAAGGCACATGCCAGCCCACCTGGAGTTTGCCAAAAGGCACCTGAAGGACTCTCAAACCATGAGAAACAAAATTCTCTGGTCTGATGAGACAAAGATTGAACTGTTTAGTGTGAATGTCAGGCGTCACGTTTGGAGGAAACCAGGCACTGCTCATCACCAGGCCAATACCATCCCTACAGTGAAGCATGGTGGTGGCAGCATCATGCTGTGGGGATGTTTTTCAGCGGCAGGTACTGGAAGACTAGTCAGGATAAAGGGAAAAATGACTGCAGCAATGTACAGAGACATCCTGGATGAAACACTGCTCCAGAGCGCTCTTGACCTCAGACTGGGGTGATGGTTCATCTTTCAGCAGGACAATGACCCTAAGCACACAGCCAAGATATCAAAGGAGTGGCTTCAGGACAACTCTGTGAATGTCCTTGAGTGGCCCAGCCAGAGCCCAGACTTGAATCCGATTGAACATCTCTGGAGAGATCTTAAAATGCCTGTGCACCGACGCTTCCCATCCAACCTGATGGAGCTTGAGAGGTGCTGCAAAGAGAAATGGGCGAAACTGGCCAAGGATAGGTGTGCCAAGCTTGTGGCATCATATTCAAAAAGACTTGCGGCTGTAATTGCCGCCAAATGTGCATCGACAAAGTATTGAGCAAAGGCTGTGAATACTTATGTACATGTTATTTCTCAGTTTTTTTATTTTTGATAAATTTGCAAAAACCTCAAGTAAACTTTTTTCACGTTCTCACTATGGGGTGTATGGGGTGTTGTGTGTAGAATTCTGAGGAAAAAAATTAATTTAATCCATTTTGGAATAAGGCTGTAACATAACAAAATGTGGAAAAAGTGATGTACTGTGAATACTTTCCGGATGCACTGTATATAGCGCAGAACTCACCTCTCTGTACTATTCTTTCCTCTGCATGTCCCGGAGTACAAAGAATCACCACCATGCACCAAAATGTGGAAATTGGGCAAGATCGGAAAAAAAAAAAACGTGGCCACCTATTACAACTGCAAGAAGATATGCGAATGAATATGAATAATATGAATAATGTTGCATCATTGCCACAATGTTTTCCAAAATGTACTATACAGGTCATAAAATGAATTATTCCAAATATCATATATACCTGTGTCTCTGTTTTTTGTCAGTGTGACTTTGACATCATGGACCGTAAGGTGCATACTGATTCAGTGTGAGCAGGAACACTCAATAAAACTGAATAAAAAAAAATTCAAGTGACAGTGGGATACGAAGAAGACAGATTCACCAATGTTTTTGTGTCAGCTTTTATCCCCCCAGATCAGAGAATTTACAGTTCCGTTGTCTCTTAACACCACTCACATCCATAGTTATTCCCAGTTTCAAATAAAAACTAACAGCATCAGATCTGGGTAAGGGGGGGAAATTCGGTGTTATATCGTGATCGTGACTGAGAGAATAAAAGTGAAAAAAAAAACGCTAACTTTTACAAGTACTATAAATTTACACTGGCTGTTACAGACGCAAATCAAATGTATGTTTTTATTGCATGATATTAACAATAAGAGCTCACTACTCAAAACGGTTAATTTGCGAGACACCCAGGAGGAAAAAAATATAAAGCCAACCGAAAAGGGGAATCTGCGCTCTTCTTCCTTGCAATGCATGAATCCATGTACTTACCGGTGTCTGAATAAAGACTGATTGTTGAACTATTCCTGTCTACCTCAGGGGTTTCTTCCACATTAGGCAAACTAACAGCTTGAGTTAGTTGTCTTTTTGTTGCTTTAAGAGTATTCTATATTTTGTGGTTTTTGTTTTTGGAAGACTAATTACCAATGAACAGTAGAGTGGTAAATTTTGTAGTGGGGCCAAATGGGTATTGTTGTTTATTGTGTTGCACCCAGTCGCGTCTTGTCTCAGCACCCCATTTAAACTAATGTGTGTCTGTTTAAATGTCATCCCCGTAATAAGAAACGGGGAAGGGTGTTGAAATGAGGCAGCGACCCCCTGGACACGTCAGAACCAGGATTTTAACAGTTACATCATTATTTAAACCAGCAGGAAGGAAAGAAGAGGAAAGAGGGAGAGAGACAGAGATTCCAAGTACCGACAATTGATCAAACATCATTCTGCTATTTTTTTCATTGTGCCTGGTTCCAGTTTGATTCTCACTCTGCCGAAATCACATCAACACCATCATCGCCAAGAAACCCCGGGGTTGGACATTATACTCCACCATCTGCCGAGAAAGCACGGTGAGGTTGTTCTGTTTTTTGGGAGATTCAGACACATCCATTTTGATCAGTCATCCATATTCTGGACAGTGATTTTACCCAGACTCAGTTTCACGTTCATTGTCATTCAGTACTCATACATTGCTATTATTTGTGTGTTGTGTTTGTTATACGTTTGCAGGGGCAAGGGAGGCTTTGTTATTATACAGGTGTTGTTTCACTTAGCTGCTTTGGTGGAGGGATATATATATTTATATAAGTAGATATATTTTACATTTTGTATTCTTGTATTTTTTTCATTGTATTGTATTTAATATATTCCACACTTGTTTTACTTATTTGCTTTCATTTGCTAGTCTTTAACTGTTGATTGGGGAGGAGGGAAAAATTATTATTTGTTAGAGGTACAGCTTGGTATTGATAGGTTATTCTCAGTAATTCATCCAGGCCACAGGTCCTGGTAGTATGGCTGCTGGCTGGGTAGGAAGTCGGCCGTTACAATTTTAATTACAGTATAGTTTGATAAAATTAGTTCAGTTCTTCATTGGAGTGAGGAATTGAGGGTGTCAGTTGCTTGTCTGTTGATTTATCTATATATATAATTCACTAAGGGCACGCAAGACAGTGAGTGGAAGCAAGACAGAGCCCCGCCCACCAACTCTAAGACCATGGGATATGCTCAACAGAGCCCCGCCCACCAACTCTAACCCTCCTACTGCGTCATGGGATACGCACGACAGAGCCACGCACACCAACTGTAACCATCCTCCCGAGCCCAGTGTCGCTCTCGAGGCACGCAACAACTCACCAAACACGGCCTCAGTCGCTTTCGTCTGTGCAAAAGTTTACATGCACCTCTGAGCCACGATGACTTTACACACCACGCAAGACAGAGAGCCATGATCGCCAACTCACAGAGCCCTGCCCGCCAACTCTAACTAAGGGCAAGCAAGACAGAGAGCGCATGCAAGACAGAGAGCCCCGCCCACCAACTCTAAGACCATGGGATACGCATGCATTTAGTGTATAAATGGATATAAATAATTGCATGTAGACGATTCGCCAAAATCTGTTGTATATATATGATACCGTTTAAAACGTTATTGTTTTTTCATCAGAAAACTTGGTTTCCACGTCTACCTGTATTAGTTTAAATGGCACTTTTACCACTCGCAATAGGGCGGACGCGCTGACTTATCGTGTCGACTGGGCAACACAGTGAATACGGCGTCTATCTATATATGTCTATGTTTTCTGTAACCTGCTACAGGAAGGTACTCGGTGGATTCCTAAGCCTTTGTTATACTGAATTCCTTTCTCACTGTTTTCCGTTCCTATTCTTACACCGCCGTATGCTACGGCGGTCTTCGGCTAGTTTTATATATTGCTTCTAAAATTAGAGTTTTTTCTTGCCTGCATTTCAATTGGTTGTAATATGTAGACCACAGGTGTCAAACTCAAGGCATGCAAGCTGGATCCAGTCCTTGGAATGTTTTAATGCAGCCGAAATACATACCTACTGTATAGTTAGTTCACATAAAATGCTTATAGTCCATAAATGTAAATATATAACTCAATTTAAAATCTGCTTAATATACCAGATTTTAAGCAAAATGTTATAAAGGTACTACTGAATATCTAAGGATATAATAGACATAATCCTACATTCCATGACATAATGGAGGAGCAGAATGGGGGGCACCATTTACAGTTTTTCTCAGGGCAGCAAAAATGCTAGAAGTTGCCCTGGCAGTAATGTTGTACACTAGGTGCCGTTTTCAGTACTGTGGTCGCTGGTAGCTTTCCAAACCACTGCAATGTCCAAGAAAAGAAAAGCCGATAAGGAGAGAAGTCACTTTTAAAGGGATGCATGTCAGAACATATGATTGTGATGAGTAGACAGGTACCTGTGTGTCTTTTTTTGTAAAAGTGATGGGTGTTGTTTGTGGATATATTCTGTGTTACTTTTGAGTTTGATAACACTAATGTACAGGTTGAACTGAGTTTCAAATACATCTCTTAAACTTTGTCATATGAGTTTTTGGTTTAGAAGAAGAGATTTGCAACTGGTTCAAGTAGAGATTTCTTTTAGTTTGTTTTTGTTTTTATCACAAAGAATTTGAATATTTTCTTGTGTGTTCTTATTGAATTAATTTGCTGTTCACTGTCTGATTTGAAAGAAACTACAAGAATGATTTGAAGGTACCTATAAAACAGCATTTCTAGAGATCTAATGAATACAGATTGTACTACCTAAAGGACATCAACTTTCTATTTAAGGATTTCTTTCTAAAGAAAATACCTTCACAAAATTTACAAGAGAATGGTAAGTAAAAAGGTGTTTATTTTCGCTTCATTCTGCAATTATAACATCTTGCCAAAAGTTTTCTTAAAACCATGTTACATGCTGTCCACAAATATATTTAACAGTGTTTGTCTGCATTTGAGAAAAATACAACTTGTCATCAATATAAAATATTAGATCACACATTATGTCAATCATTTTTAAAACCAGAAAGTGTCAAAAGCTTGACAATAATCATACTGATGAAAATTAAGTGTACTGCATTGCAACTTGACTTGACTAACAATACACTGTAGAGAGGTATGGTTTTTGGATTTTGTTTCTGTGTTGTTTGTAAGCCTTTTCATGACAAAGCTAAGTTTGTTTAGATCCAGTATAATTTTCTTTAAGACTCCCAGGGATTCAGCTCAACCAGACGTTTGATTCATTTGTTTTACAAACCTACTATACATTTTGTAAAAAGCTGCTTCCAATTTTACAACATAAGCCAACCATTATAATTGTTTGTTTAGGGTTTGTATTTAATTGTTTGTTAGAACACACTTTATAGATCCCTTCCTTTTTTGTTTATATGAAATGTAACAGGATAAATATTTTCCTTGCATATGTCATGGTTGTCCATTGTGTGTGATGAGTTATTTTTAATACCTAGAGCAAACGTTTCAAGAAAGACAGAAATGTTTTACGTGAATTTATATTGTAATATCAGTCCTGGGCATGACTGCATGGCATAAACTGCATTTGGCCCTGCAAGCGGTCCTCCAACTTGCAGGGAAATTATGGGGGTTGGTGGCAGGATTGAGACTCCAGCCACCGTAAAAAAAACTACACAAAGCTCTGAGACTACAGAAAGGACTCCTTTTTGCTCTCTGCAGGAGTAGCTGTGCTGCAGACGCCCATAGGATGGCTGCTCGCATCATGTAGGGGATGGGGGAAAGCCCTCGGGAACCCCATCCCCGGAAGAGTCGAAACTGTTGGAGAGCCAATAGGGTCAAGTCTGTTGGGGATCGGAACTGGTGTGGTGCTGAGGTGTCGCCCGCTGCACGGTAGCACTTGGGTCCCAATTTGAGGAGGCCCATACATGTGGGCACGTGGAATGTCTTGTCTCTCCGGCAAGATGATCATCTTCCTGTGCTGTCGGAGGAGCTGCGTAAACTCTGCATTTCAGTGGCGGCACTTTCTGAGGTGCACAGACTGGGGACTGGCCAGATCTCTGTAGGTGGATACACCTTTTATTGGTCTGGTCGGTTTGATGGTTGTCATACTCGGGGAGTAGCTGTTGCTGTAGTGGATTGGCTGCTTCCAATGGCATCCGATGTCACTCGTTTCAATGAGTGTATTATGAGACTCAGATTACAGCACTCTCTGGGTGCCTTGTCTGTTGTCTTAGTGTATGCTCTGACCACGGTGAGTGATGTCTCGGCGAGGGAAACATTTTATTTGCAGCTTCACTCGGTGGTTGATGGGTGCCCACGAGGTGACACTCCTCTGGTCATGGGTGACTTCAATGCAGCCACTGACAGGGCTGGCTATGAGGATTGTCTCGGCCCCCATGGGTCTGGTGACCGTGGTGACTTTGCAAAAGGTCAGGGGCTGCGAATCGCTGGGTCCTGTTTCAAGCGCCCTGAACTGCATCGTTGGACTTGGTACTCCAATACTGGTGGTGCTGTGAAGGAGATCAATCACATCCTCATGGGCAGACGCTGGAGGCTCTTGCAAAACTGCAGGGTCTACAGAAGTGCCCAGTTTGTGAATTCTGACCACAGACTTGTTGTTGCTACTCTTAAGATCCAGCTTAGATCCAGTAGGTTACCACCTACTAGGAAAATGAGCCTGGACTTGGCCAGACTCCAAGACCAGGCTGTTTCTAATGAGTTTGCACGCAGTTTGTATGAGGAACTTTCAGATTTGGATACGGCTGCTGATACTAATGTGATGTGGGAGACCTACCGTGTCAAGACCCTTAAGGTTGCTGAGGGCTGTGTTGGTGTTACCGGTGTTCCCAGAAGTAGGTGTTTTATCTCACAGGGCACCCTGGATATCATTGAGAGAAGTCGTAACACATGGCTCAATGGCAACTCTGTTCTGTACCGGGATTTGAGAAGGACGGCTGCAAGGGCTCTGTGAGCAGATAAAGAGGCGTTTGTTAGAGGAATCTATGAGCAAGTGACACACCATCTGTGGTCTAGCAACCAACATTCTGCTTACAGAGGAATCAAAGCATTATGCACTTCTGAATCTGATCCTTGGAGAGTCGCAGTCAGGGCAGCTGATGGAACAGTCCTTATGGATGACACTGCGGTTATGTCCCGCTGGGCTGGCTACTTTTAGCAGTTGTTCAAAGCTAATCCTCCGGCTAGGACGTTGGCTGTCTCTGGGTCCACGGTTGTTGAAGATGATCCTTCAATTAGCTGTGAACCACCCAATCTCACTGAGATTGCACAGGTGGTGAACCAGCTGAGGGGGGCAAAGGCTTTAGGGATCTGTGGAATCCGGGGTGAACTTCTTTAGACTGGTGGTAAGGCTGTCCTCCTGGCATTGCAAGCAATCTTTGCTTCCATTTGGGAAACTGGCATCATCCCAACTGACTGGAAAACCGGACTTGTCGTCCCTATCTGGAAAGGGAAGGGTGATCGCCTGGATTGCAGCAACTACAGGGGGATAACAGTGCCCTCGATGCCGGGTAAGGTCCTTGCTAGGGTTGTCCTCAGTAGGATTGGTGATCACTTGCTCACCTACCAGTGACCGGAACAGTCTGGTTTTACGCCTAAGAAGTCTACCATCGACCTCATCCTGGGACTGAGATTTCTCATGGAGCACAAATGCGAATATTGGCAGAGTTTCTTTGTAGCCTTTATTGATTTTTGAAAAAATAGAGCAGTGATAGAGCTGCCCCGTGGGACATCCTGAGGATTCACGGGATCCCCTTGAGGTTGGTGGATATCATGGCCAGCCTGTACACTGGTACTGTGAGTGCTGTTCAGAGTGGAGGCAGGACCTCTGCGTTTTTCCCAGTTGATTCTGGGGTTCGTCAGGGGTGTGTTCTTGCTTCTACTCTTTTCAATGCTTATATGGAGTGGGTGTTGGGCAAGGTTGTGGGGTCCAGCGGCTGTGGGGCATCTGTTGGTAAAGAAAGGTTCACGAATCTTGACTTTGTTGACGATGCTGTGATCTTTGCGGAGTCAATGGAGGCTCTGATCTGCGTGCTCGAGAGACTGAGCAAGGAGTCTGAGTGTCTGGTCTTGCGAGTGTCCTGGATAAAAACCAAGATCCAGGCCTTTAATGACCTCTTGTGCACAGCCATCAGCAGTGTGTCTGTTTGCGGAGAGAGCGTTGACCTTGTTGAGAGGTTTATTTACCTTGGCAGTGACATTCATGTCTCTGGTGAATCTTCCTATGATGTCAGTAGATGGATTGAGAGAGCATGGGGGGGTCATGAGGTCACTGGAAAGGGGTGTGTGGTGCTCCCGATATCTATGCAAAAGGACAAAGGTCCAAGTCTTTAGAGTCCTGGTGTTTCCTGTCTTGCTAGATGGTTGCGAGACATGGACGCTATCCAGTGACCTGAGATGAAGACTGGACTTCTTTGGTACTGTGTCTCTCCAGAAAATCCTTGGGTACCGTTGGTTTGACTTTGTGTTGAATGAGCGATTGCTCATGGAGTCCCGAATGAGGCACATTACTTGCATTGTGAAGGAGCGTCAGTTACGGCACTACGGCCATGTGGCACGTTTCCCCTAGGGTGATCCAGCTCGTAAGATCCTCATTGTTGGGGACCCAAGTGGCTGTACCAGGCCAAGGGGTCGCCCACAGAACACCTGGTTGCGGCAGATAGAGGGTCATTTCCGGAGGGTGGAACTGGACCGCGTGTCTGCCTGGGGTGTTGCAAACCGGGATCCCGAGTTGTTTCGTTGTGTAGCGGGTGCGGCAATGCACGTACCAGTGCATACTCCCCAACTTGACTTGAATTGATCAGTGTGTAATGAGTGAGTTCTTGCTCTCCTATATTTGCATATTATCTAATCCAATTCACGATAATGTCAGGTGAAAAAACCAAACAGCGAATCAACATTAAATTTCTCGTGAATTTTGTCTTTTTCTGTAAAGCAGTTTTTGACTGACAAAAACATTCCTGTCCTCAATCATCCTCACTATTTAGCTCCCTTTGATTTTTACTTGTTCCCGAAAATCAAAATTGACCTAAGGAGAACACATTTTTCTTGAATGGATGAAGTGAAGATAGAAACGGCAAGCCTGTTGAAGAGCCTCAAGCAAGAAGTCTTCCAGCACTGTTTTAATCAATGGAAGATACATATGGAGGGTGTAGAGATCGGGAGGGGGTGTATATAGAAGGTGACAATGTTTAGAAAACTGTAATTCATCAATAATTTTTTTTTTTTACCAATCTGGTTATTTTTCTGTCTCATCTCGTATATACAGAAATGAGACACAAGTTGCCATGCTTTATGTACTAAGCTACACCAAATAGTCATCACTATGATTCGGTTAACACTAGAATTACCAGAGTCTACGAAAAAACTCATAGATCCGGCCCACCTTAAAACCGTTCTCACCTCTCTGCCAGCGTCCTTTGTCTTCTAAACAAAGATCCGACACTAAGTAACAGCACAAGTACAGACGCAAACCAAGTGTAATCAAGAGTCCCCGGTTCGATCCCCACTCACTCCTATATTTGCCGTTTTCGGTAGTAAGCTGCTTTTTTTGTTAATATTATACAGTACACACATACACTTGGTTTGCGTCTGTACTTGTGCTGTTACTTAGAGTCAGATGGGGGGGAGGGGAGGGGTTAGAGTGCATGAGCTTATTCAGTGCAGCAGGAACAATGCACATGTTGATCTTTTTTTTCTTTCAGTACATGTGCGTTGTACAGCAGGATCAAGGCACATGTTGATCTTTTTTTCTTTCAGTACATGTGCCTTCCTTGTTTATTTATATATCTAGTGACTTCTCTGCCTGAATGCCTGTCTCTCTGTTATGCAGTGCTCTGTCTGTCTGTGTGTTATGGATCTTAAAAATAACAGTTATAAGGACACTTGTTCATGTTATTTGCAGTCTAAATTGTTAAAAAATATTTTAAAAGGAGCATCCCACATGAAAATATAATGATCTTATTAACTGACAGTGCATACCAGTTTATAAATTTTATGTCTGTTAAAGGTTAAAAAGAAAATACATTAAATCATATATCAATCGACACAAACTGCACGCAGGCAAGCGGGCAGTGAGAGTGGAGATAAAGACGCTAGATAGATTGTATACAACAGGCAAAAACAGCGACCACTTGATAACAGTATTAGCTATAATGAATGAAAGCATGAATTAATCAACAGAAATAACTGCGATTGACATTTTAAACTTAATGATTTACTTAAGAAAAAAAAAAAAGAAAAACGCCCCAGCATGTAGAAAGCAGACGCTTACAGGCTGGCAGGGAGGCAGGCAGCGCTGCCATGGTTAAAGAGGAAAAAAAAGTAACACTTTCTCCCTGGCGGGGAATCGGAACTCAGGTCTCTGAGGCACGGTAAGCATGCTGCGCTCTGAGAAGCAAATCTTAACGCTACGCCACGAAAGCTGTTGTGTCATTCTTGAACCCTTTGGAAATCTGGCTTCACACATTCTATAGTTTATGCCTACATTTTGTAATATTTATTACTAAAATATGAAAAAGTTTCTGTTTTAACAATGTGTTTACACAGATTACTGCAGAAACGGAACACACATTAAATGCATGTTTTCCAAATAACAATCTATTATTTCCACTCTAAAACACCAGCAGTTGAGTCACTCCCAGATAATCAAACAAGGCATAAGCTGGGAAAACTTAGTAAACGTTCTGTGACAGTGGGGGATGGAATAGCCAGCTGCTTGCTGCTTGTCTTAATCTGCACATTTAGAAGACAAAGGATGCTGGCGGAGAGGTGAGAAAGGTTTTAAGGTGGGCCGGATCTATGAGTTTTTTCATAGACTCTGGTAATTCTAGTGTTAGAAGACTACCTCTGCAGGCAGGAAGTGCCTTTTATACTCATCACTGTCTCGCCAACCAATCCTGGAGCTCTATGTCACTCTCTAAGCAATTACAGATGATGAGGACATGTTCACACTTCATGTTGCATCTCTATTAAAATACAGCACTTTCCAACTATGTACTGATGGTAATTTAATATGTTTCTAAACCTGCAACTGGATTAACCTTCAGGATCCCTTTTACTTTCTGTGGTAAACTAAGTTAAGTGCTCTATGATTTGTTCTTACATCAGCAGCAGATTGGCACAAGTCACTAGTGTTTGAAATTGGCACCATGTAATGCAAAGCAGAACTCTGTAGCTACACTGACACAAGGCTGCCAGGACCTTGCCACAACTCCCCAATGGAGTAGAGCTAAAACGCTAGGGAAAACACCCTCTTGCATTACTCCTGAAAAAAAGGTAAGTGACTTTCTTTTTTTTCTATTCTCCTTTCCTGACTTTAAAAGATACTTAAAAAGTTATTTTTCTTTTCGTTAGTAATGTCTGGCTAGGCACTTTATCGCAGAGGCCAGAATTGAGAGCTTATCATATTTATGCTGAAAGACACAACAGCAGGTCCTTTATCATTCTTGTGTGAAACTTTTTGTTTGATACCTGTCTCGATGCCATCTGGCTAAGAGACATCACCAGGAACTTCATGTATAACGCCTTGTGTAGAATTCAATCTAAAACATGATGTATGGACAAAAGTAGAAATATGTGTATGCACAAAAAATACAGATGCACAAAAATGTGCATAAGCAAAGTTCTATGCACTTTTCCTTTATAAATCCCAATCAATGTGAATTTTAACGTACATGCATGCAACTTATAGCACCACCCGACTCCTCCCAGAATTTCATCTATTTGAATATGCAAATCAATATAAATAGCCCTTTCTCTTCAGTGTTTTGTTAAAAGAAAATTGCAAAAGCACTAAAAAAAAAATGAATTTAGGTGAATGCAGAATGGAAATCCTTCTGAGTGAAGTGAATGCATGGAAAAATGTACTATTTGGGGGCTTAAGCAGCTATCTACACAATAAAAGGAAACAGATGGAGTGGCACAACTTGGCAAAGACACTCAAAAGTTCAAGTTGCACAGTGCCCAAAATAAAAAAGAAGTGATCATATATCAAAGTTGGCATGAAAAGACAAGTCTCATCCCACCATCTGAGCATCATATGGAAGTGTATTAGGGCCACGGGAAATGAAAAAAAATGCCTATTGACTTTAATCTCAAAATTTCGACTTTAATCTCATAGTTTATTTATTAAAGAATGTCATAAACTTTATATTAAAGTCGATGTTTCATTTACTAGAGTAGCACATTAAATGCTTCATATTCTAAGTACTCCCCGACCCAGTCGTTAATCGATATATGCTTGTAAACGGATTTCTCTTATGCCTACAGGATCACATAAGCAGTAATCGACACACAGAATACATTACATTCACGATATTACAGCTATCTGAACATTTTAGAATACTAAGATTTATACTCAATAGCATAATGAAATACATTAAAGCATGTATTAAACATGGGGGCATGCGCAGTGCTGCTGCGTTAGTCCCAGCAAGACTTGAGAGTGAGGCAGCAACAATCCCAGGACAGGGCGACAGCTCATCGCAGCATGAATACGAGCACACGCATACACTAGTAGGGTCAACTTAGCATCACCAGATCCCTCATCCTAAATGGCTTGGGAAGGAAACTGAAGAACACTGAGGAAACCTACCAGAAAAACATTCAAACTCCAGACAGAGAACACCTGAGACATAATCCTCTTACTGCAAGGCAGCAGCACTTCTGCCATGCCACCATGCCCCTACGTTATTTATTAACAGTATACATTATTTAAATTAATTTTAGTTGTAAAATGTAATATACATACTTTAGTGCATTTCATCATAAAAGTGATATCAAGTATACAACCTAGTGTTCTAATAGCACACAATTCCAAGAGGGTAGCTCATGGAAATATAAATCGACTTAGAAGTCAGTCATCATAATCTGTAAATACGCACTCTCTTTAAATTCTTCCATTTGCAATGTCTTCTAACAACGTTAAAGCTGCCATGGTAGTAGGAATAGTCTGGCCATTCCGTGCACCATTATACTGTTACACATTGATTACAATCAAGTGCCTTTATTTTGTAAATTATATGATTTGATAAAACCCACGTCATGGATGTGTACATGAATAAGAAAGGGAAACCACACAAGAACAGTAGCACTTTTTTGATGCTGGGTGCAGCCTGTTTACAAAACTGAGCAGAAATGTGTGTATGCATGGTCTGAGGCTGCCGTGAAAATGTGCGTGGCTTTACACCAAGCTTAGTTGTTATATATCTCGATGTGAGCATGGAAAAGGATGCATGCAACATTTTTGTATGTATGCACCATTTATACATTAGGCCCCAGATCATTGTGCAGAAAATACTTTCCATCAGCTGGGGATGAATATGAAGAAAATGAAAGAAATATAAAAGGAATGAATATAAGAATACATAAAAATTTCACAATACAAATCATGATATGAAGGATAAGCACTTCAAGCAAAACTAGAAAAAAAAACAGAAAATGTGGAAAATAGAGAATAGAATGTATAGAGAATTGCGTGGTGCTTGCTGACGAACATGGAACAGCTGGAACAAATGGTGTCCACTGCCGAAAAAAAAAACACTGCTCTAAAAACCAAATGTAAAGCTTTTTGTAATAAATCAGCTGATTTTGAATGCAGGAGCAGGGGAAGACAGTGTCAACATTGTTTGAGTTCCAGGAGGTGTAGAAACCAGAAATGCTGAAAATTTCATGATGGTATTTTTTGATAAAATCCTGGAAGATCTAACTAAAAGAAAATGCAGACACCAGAATTATATTGTCTACCTTGTAAACATTCCTCAAGGACGCTTCACAGACTGGTAAAAAGAGTATGTGCTATTCCACATTAGAGAAAAGTAAGAGATTTTCTTTTAGGTCTGCAGGATTCACATCTTTGTGGAATTCTCAATTATGACTGTTAAAAAGAGGAGTGCATTTATGCCGTGATACAGTATCTGTACACAATAGGCATCAGATACAGACTAGTGTTTGTTCAGGCATAGAAACTAGTAGGGTAAAAATAATTACAAAAGTACTGAAATGCACAATACTGTATATTTTGTGATTTTTAGAACAGTTTTCACAAGAATAGACAATTCAGCCCAACAACCTTACATGTTGTGGTCTATACCTTTATTAATTTTTGATGGGATTTCTGGATGGATTCACACAATCTATACTTTGATACAGGGGATTTTTTTCAATTCAAAGATTACAATTTTCTCATTAGTTTTTGTTTTTAAGCGTAAATTAAGAAAGCATTTCCTGTTATACCACAACCCCATCTATGTTTCATATGGCATCGCTGTTTCAGGGTTTTTGGCATGTTCCATGTTCTCCCACAATTCTATGCTACGAGCACCGCCAGTGATGTCATTACAGTGACTGTATAAAAGTCACTCCAAAAATCTCCAGAGTAGCAAAGTTTAAAGACAGAACTCCGGCTTAAATTTTCAAAACGTTTTATTCCTTTTGATTACCCAGTATTTTGATCACTTGCTCTTGGTTTTGCCTACTGATTTTGAGTTACGTTTCTAGTTTATCTGAAAGAGAGAAATGACTTTCAGTTCTGGAATGCCTTTTATCTCCTGATCCTGTGCATTAAAAATATCACTGTCTCAGTTTGAGTCAGTACATCTTTAATCTGATAAATCTAACCTTTTCACAATAAAATCAAGGTGAGTTTTGAAAGTCCCCAAAGTACTACTATCTGCCACACTAGGTAACTTCTTCCACATGTCTATAATTTTCTGTATAAAAAAAACCCAAAAAAATATACCCTCAACATGTTTCCATCTGTGTCGACATGTTCTTGTTAAAGAAACCATTTTTAAGTAATAACCTGGATCCACCATTCTGCTTTCCTTAATTACTTTAAATAATTCAATTGTGTCATCTCATAATCTCTTTTCTTAAATTTAAACTCCTTCAAATTCCCCTCATAGCTCATACTGGATAGCTTGTGAATTTCCCCTTGGGATTAATAAAGTATCTATCTATCTATCTATCTATCTATCTATCTATCTATCTAAATTCCCTTGATTTGAATTTCACAGATTAGGCCGGGGTCCCCAGCTCCGATCCTGGAGGGCCCCAGTGGCTGCAGGTTTTCATTTTAACCTTTTTCTTAATTAGTGATCTGTTTTTGCTGCTAATTAACTTCTTTTGAATTTATTTCAATTGACTTGTTTTTTAACGATTTGTTCACCTTAAGTTCTTCATCATTCCTCTGAATTGCTTCATTTCTTTCCTTAAATGGCACCCAAATAGAAATGAAATGTGAAGTGAGTGAGCCAACAGAAGACCAACTAAGTCTGGGCCTTAAACTCCAACCAATTTCACTCCAATCAGTTGCTTAATTAGGCATTGATTCTTGTTGTTAATTAAACTTGTTCTTTAATTGCATGGCTTGTTACTGTTCTCATTGTGCAATAGCAGACATTTCCAAAACTGTTGATTTTCTCTTTTCTAAGAGCACTGTTAAAATATTTTAGGGACCTAAGCAGATCGACATTCCTAAGACCTAAGATATTATATGATGGACACAGTTTGCTGGTCATATTTTCGTTCATTTTGTATCTCACTATTGTTTGGCTGCTAATTAAGGAAAAAGAAACAATTAAGGGGTCTGATTCTTCAAGAACAAGTCAAATAAAATTATTCAAAAGATGTCCACTAGGTTCTACTCATTAGGTATATTTTTAAGTTTAAAACTTCCCATTGTGTATTTAACTCTAACATTTTTTTCCTACATGTAAAACTTTATATTTATTTATATTACATCTAATCTCCAGCAAATCTAACTACACCTATATCTGGTCTAGCTCAATGGTCAATGACTCGGCTGATTCTACATTATCTGTCACTTTACCTAATTTAATATCATCTGCAGACTTAAACCAGCTTTTTATATACATTCTTATCAAGATAATTTATATATATTAATAAGGGCAGTAGCCCCAGCACTAATCCCTGAGAGACTCCACTTTTAAGATTTTTACACCACAGACCTTTGCTTCTAATGCTTAAGTCAATTTTACACTCTTCTGCACTCTGCACCTAGAATTTCTGCTTCATTTAGTTTGAACTCCAGCCTCCTACGTGATGCCTTATGAAAACCATTCTGAAAATCATGATAAATAATAAAGTATATATCTACCAGAATGTGTAAGCTTTTGTTTCTTCCTCACAGCTTTCCAACATATTAAAAAACCTTCTCCCAAAACCCTGTTCAAAACTGCTGTTTTGTTTTTTCTTGACACATGCTGCTCAATCTCTTCCTTAACAATTGTTTAAAATAATTGACTGGGATACATAGTAAGCTTACTGACCTAAGCTTATGTGGATCTTCCAATCTTCTTTTTATTAATGAAATAAGATTTGCTAGCTTCCAACCTTTAGGAATTTCCTCAGTGTACAGTTATTTTTGAAAAATACACGTTCAGCATTTATATGCATAATGTATGTACTCACTAACCTTCTTAAGCACTCTAAAATAAATTTTATCTGGTTCAAGCAATTTATGAAATTTGTAATCTAAGCACCACATTCTCTCTACAATTTCAAAATCATTAAATACCATCTTGATAGTCCCTGTAACTGCTAAGAAGTTATTGACCTCCTTAAATGTGAAAACGCCAGAAAAATGCAAAATTGGAGATTTCTTTATTTCACTGGCTATATATTTTAGTTCATTTTTACAGTTTGTAATATACATCACTTCTTTCACCATCATTACACTATTAATATACTTATCTATACACTTTAGGTTGTCTTTCACTTTCCCCACAATATTTCCCTCTAACTGTTTTTTTTACCATTTCCTAATATTATTACTTCACTAGCGCAGCTAAGTGCCAACCCCTTCATCCTTACAAAGTCTTTAAGAAAAAAATATATAAATAGTTTTGCTCATTTCTTGCCAGCATCTGTATATGTTTATAAAAAATATTTTAATGAATTAAAGTTATTTTGTCATGGTACTGTTCTAGGGTGACCCTATTCTCCCCTTAACACTCTTTATTATTATTTATGGTGTAGAGCTGCAAGTACCTAGGGGTTCAAATGAATAACAAACTGTACTGGCCTGTCAAAACAGCGTCGCTGTATAAAAAGGGCCAGAACAAACTGTACATGGTAGGGAAACTCAGGCAAGGTGCTGGAAAAGTTCTACCAGTCCATAGTAGCCAGTGTGATGTTCTATGCTGTAGTCTCCTGGGGAAGCAATCTAAACTGAAACAAACATATAAGGAAAGCCTGCTCCATCATAGGGTGAACCCTGGACACACTGGAAGCTGTTGTGGAAAGCAGAATGACGGAAGAATTGGATTCCATTGTGAAAAATCCCATGCAGGAGGTTCTCTCTTGAAGCATATTTAGCCACAGGCTCATTCCACCAAGGGGTACTAAGAAGCACCTCTGGATATCGTTTCTGCCCATTGCTATCAGGCAATTCAGTCCTTCCGCCCGATGTACTTGTTAAGTTTATTTTTGTTTATTTACTTATCTGTTGATTGATTGGCTTCATTATCTGTCCTGTGAGTCTGTATGTTTGTTTTTGTATGTTTCTGCTGTTGTCCACATCTGAATTTCCCCTTGGGATTAATAAAGTTTATCTAATCTAATCTAATTATGTAGTCCATTACATAATTCCACAAATCTCATATTCGTTGCCAAGTTAAAATGGGCTCTCTTCAGGATGGAAAATGGCAGAAATAGGCAGCATGGAATGTCGGCACACAGATGCATTCAGACATACAGCCCCAACAAATTATATCATGTCATTCTCACACCCACTTAATTCAATTTGGAACTGCAGAGGAATAAAGTCTGTTCCAACAGTACTAAGCACAACACAGGAGACAGCCAACGACAGGGAAATAATAAGTCAAAAATTATGAAATATTCAAATTTTGACTGTTATTCTTATTTTCAGTTAGTAGGGATAATGTTTATTTTACAAAAATATTTTTTCAGTAACTGACACTAAATAGAAACAACAAAGTTACCTTGACAGTAATTTTGTTTTTCAATATAGGTGCAAATAAAGAAATGATAAATATTTATTGAAAACTACCTTGATATCTCTCTCTTTAGAGAAATTCAATAGGAAAGAACAGACAGTTTTAAACAAAAAGTCACAAAGCCTTATCAACACAAAGAACAGAACTGTTTTCTCCCTTAAACAATAAGCCATACCAGACTGCATTCACGGAAATTTGAAGCAATTCATAGCTGCAGCTTTGAATCTTCACCCCTAACCAGTTCTACCCAAATATGATTAATGCTTCAGTTTGTTATAATGTTTTTCTTGCATATAAAGGCTATTGTCAATATTAAAATGGCTTGCAAGCATTAACTATAATGAATAATGTAGTAGTCTGGTTATATAGGTACTGTATGCATAAACTGTGTGTATTTTATAGTTAAAATATAATTATAATACAAAATGGCAAATGTTTACAAGCTACAGTACTAGCTACAGAAAAAAAAAATCAAATATATCAGGGAGCCTTTATCAAATCAAAGACAAATGTCAAATGCATTTTTAAATGTCTAATTTCAATTGAGGAAACGATTGCGGTAACTCATGTGGTTCAGTTTCCAACATTCATCTCTGTTGTTAATAACAAGGTGGGCATGACAAGCTCCTAGAAATGGCTGTGAAGAGAGGCGCATCAACAAGTGATTGATGAGATCTCCAGCAATTTGACTGAAAATCTGGTCTAATTAGATTCAGACTAAGTATAAGCCCCGTGGCTGGCACCAGACATAATGCCACAAGAAAGGTGCAGAGAAAAGCTTACGTTTACAAAAATAAAAAGCTAGTACAAAGTTTGAAATCAACACCAACAGCTTATATTCTATAATATGGCTGTTAAAGTTATGGACTAGATTATAGCTTTTTGGTTTACTTCTAGAGGAAAGTATCAGATATAGTTGCTTGGCTTACCACTCTGATACTGTTAATTGATGTGAAATACTTTTATGAATTATGCTATATAATTATATTTATTGATCAGACTTTGAACAAGATCTGTACAATAGAGCACTTTATATACAGTACAGTATTGTAACTTAATTACAGCTTATCTCTCCCACTTTATATCTATACTATATATGAAATGCAGGAAAACAGCAAAATAATGTGATACCTTTGCCTATGTTTTTTTTCTTTGGAAAGTTTTATTAAATAATTTGCTTCAGTTATCATCTGCTGCATACCTTGCCATGAATAAATCCTATTCAAAATGTTTACCATAGAATAATAAAGTAAAGTTAATGCAAGGTTTTTCATGCTGTTTTCCAGTTACTCCATATTAAGATGTAAAATGCTTCAGTAATTACTGACCATTAAATATTAACATCACACCCCAAAAAAAATCAAGCAGTGTTTTTATGAGTAAAAATATCAATTTGTGTTCATTTAAAATGCAGAATAAGCCTTCATAAAATAATTTCACTGCACTTTTTAGTTAAAGATTGTTAATTCTGTTATACAAATTTGAAAACTTTTGTTCAATTCAGGTTAAAACTCTATTCTGGACTACAGACATTCCCTTAGGATAGGGGGGTCACTGCAGTAAAAAAAGCAACATCATTAACTTGCCTAAGGCAGGAAATTTCCTTATTCTGCAACCTTGTCTCTGGAGGAGCTTACCTTCATTTTTATTCTGAAAATATACCATGCTGCTAAGCTTTTGCTAGATATGT
Source organism: Polypterus bichir lapradei (assembly GCA_026402145.1). NCBI lineage: Eukaryota > Metazoa > Chordata > Cladistia > Polypteriformes > Polypteridae > Polypterus > Polypterus bichir. The sequence goes on from JANRMT010062856.1 coordinate 77,996,401, forward strand.
GATGATACAGTATGTTAAACTAAATTGACAATCAAGCAATGTCTACTGTTTCAAAATTAGGTCAGTTAATATACACCACTTTGAATTTTATTGTAAAAATCTTTTTCTTTTAAATATTTTTGAAGTATAAGTCATCTTAGTAAAAAGCAAGCTTATTATTTGTTGCATATATCTTATTAGAATGACAGTGTTTTTCAATTGCTTTAAAATTGTCAAGATAATCCCATGGTCAGTTCTTTGTCAGTTTTGTTCATTATTTAGAAGTTATGACATTTCAGTTTTTGAACATTCATCACTTCCCTCCAAAAATAGAAAAAAAAGCAACTATGTGTGCTTGTCAAAATTACTGATTGAAACTGACAGGTTTTTGCCTGCTCCACACCCATTTAATTTAATGTATCCAATGTATTTGTCAGTCTGGAAAGTGCATAAGGAGAAATGAACCTTTTTCCAATTATAATGATTTACAAACTACAAAAAAACACTATAATTTAGGCTTTTCCTCTGAGTTTTTCTCCTTTTCATAGTTTACTAATGAAAATGATTTTAAGTCAGAAGATTTGAAATCTTATATAAGAATTTACATAAAGAACTGCTGATAGCACACAAGTAACACAGCCTACGAATCATCACAATAGGTTGTCTCCTACTGACATGGAGCCCAAGTCGGAAGCATGCAATTATGCAAATTGCACTAATGGCAGTTTCTCATTACTGTCAGGGTGGTACAGATAAAAATATATGCACTATAGACAGCCTGATCCTGGGCCCTTTGCCAAAATGTTTGGTTTTGCTGACAATGTGTTTTAGTCAACAAAACTAAAATTCAGAAATATATCAGTAGTAGTTTTGTAAGGGAAAACCTACGGGTTACAATAGTACAAAAATAGCATTTGTATACTTTAAATATGCCGTATTTTGCTTTGTAATTCCAGCAGTTTTGACTTTAAGAGATAAATCTGTTATCTAGACAGGACCTAATTAAAATTTGCATCTGTTTCAAACATTTTTTCTTTCTTAAAAGTTTAATCATAATTAATTTAATCCTACGGCTATGAAACAAATCTTTAATTTAGAAGCCAATGCATTAATTTGACATCCATTCTGTTATGGTCTGCTCGCCCTAGGGTTTTGTTTTTTTCCCCCCTTACTTTGTGTTTTGTTTTTCGCATCTTTCCTAAAAATATTATGTTTTAGGTCTGGTTTGGGTAATTGGTTTTGTAATTGTTAATTCTATTGTTTAAGTTCTTGTTGCTAATGTTTGCCTCCCTGTGTTTTGCTAACTATATATTAATGTGTCATTATTTTTGATGCTGATGGGATGCTTACCTTAATTAGATTACATTCTCCAGGTGCTCTAGTTACTCTTTTAGTAGTACTTAGAGGCTTTATCAAGGTCTTTCTGGCACTACATCTGTGCAGTAGCATTCATTAATTATGTCTTCCACTGCTCCCTTTGATTTGAATTTTGGTATTTGTTTAGCAGTCTTTAGACCTATAAATTTGGCTTCTTGGGTTTTTGGAATTGTTCCTTTGTTATTAGAGATTTTGTTCTTGGTTTTAGATTTTTATTTTTTTTTGATTAACCAATTGATTACCACTAGAATCCCTGAATCCTATCAAAAAACATGGAATCCTGAGACACCTTAAATTCCTTCACACAGCTCCTCATCAGCATCTTTTCTTCTGCAAATGTGTCAGTCAGCATAAGCAGCAAGCAGTCTGCTGCCTCATCTCCAATCCACCACCGACGGAGCTGAAGTCAGTTGCAAACTTCTCCCAGCTCCAGTCTCTGTATTGAGGTGTGAGGTGACTGGAGTTGTATAGGGTAAATAATATATCATCATTTGGAATACATATATTTCATGTGTGTTCCGTATCTGCAAAGACCTGTGTAAATGTAGGATAACACAAAATGCGAGGCAAGAAATGCTGAACACATACCTAAAACAGAAAGCTTTTCCATGTTATACTAATAATGATATGAAGTGTATAAGGTGTAAAGACTTTAGTCCAAATATCAAATAAACACATGCACTTTTATTCAAGAATATAACCAAAGAAAAAAAATCATTCAATTTACTTGTTGCTAAGAACTGCTGCCTTATAACCAAAAGATTGCTGGTTCGAGTCTGGGTGCTCTGCATTTTGAGTAGTGAACTGCTATTATTATTACTATAATATAATAAAAACATACATTTGATTTGAGACTGTAACACCTGGTGTAAAGTTTGGCTACTTGTAAAAATTGGTGCTTTTTTTTATTATTCAGTTTTTTCTGTCAGTGATCGTCATGTGATACAATGAACTTGCCTCTCCCTCTCTGAGTTGATGCCATTTATCTCCATTCTTTTCACAAGAGCAGCGATGGCCACAGTGGGTGCTGTGGTTGATACCTGTTCAGAACTATTTGTTGTACCAGGAATCAAAGATACAATGTCCTGTGACTTCTATCAGACTGGATAAAGGCAGAACCATAACAACAGACAGCTTTTTCACAGCACTTTCAGGCACATACACTGTCAGCATGGCAAATGAGGACACACACATCCAGCCAAGGGGCAGATGTAGGTGAGTGTTCAGTGATTTTGTTTGAAATCAATCTAAAAATAAGGTGTTAAATTGTGCAGTGCTCCATCTGTAATATAGGCAATAGATAAATAAATAATCCATAAAATTGTGAAAGCCATGATGGTTAAAATAATCCAAATAAATATCCATGAAAATGAGGTTAAAATCCAACAGGAATCTGTCTTTTAAAAGTCATGGGCCCTGGTACAACCCTCTAAAATCCAACGTCTCCCCAAGCTTACCCTGTTCAGATCTTACAGCGCAGGGAGACAACAACCAAGAGATGCAGACAACCCTCATCCTGGCCTGTGGCCCTGCTGCCTATTCCCAGACATTCCACAGGGCGCCTCCGAGCCTAACTCCCTCTGACTCCCACTACCATCTTTGGCCTTGTCGGGAGTCCTCCTGGAGTATTTTTGGTATAATTTTTTGTTGCTACTGCTCCATGGCTGCTCAGCAGGAGCAACAGTCAGTCTCATCTTGAGCACTAGCCACTTACTCGATTCCCAGGGCTCACATTCCTGTCCACCTGCTTCCTCCTATTTGTACCGGCTCTCTTTTGTTCCTGCCCTTATCTCTCTTCTCCCCTCTTTAACATCCATCTCTGTTCCTCTTTCTTTCCTGTCTTCAGCTCTCCCTTCTTGCCACATGGGTGTGATATGCCGCTACCTTCAATGTGTCTAATGCATGCTTTTGCACATGTATACGCATTCAGCTAGTCATCTCAACTGACTTCAGAGTGAAGCATGTTCACACACACCCATGCCCAATTGGAGCCTGCACACTACGGGGACCTGATTATTTATTTAAAAGCAGTCCTACGCTATGGACCACTTATCACAGTCACAGATTGCTAGTAAATGCTATGTGAGGGGAATTATCCTCTTTAAATTTACAATTAGATTTTAGTTTTAAAAATTAATATATTTTTGTATACCTCACACCTTTCATTTCTTATTATTTTCCTATGTAGACTGATCAATTTGAATTGGAAATATTAAACTGGAATTCCAGCAGATTAGTATTTGCATGAGCATTTGCATATATCTTTGTCATCAAAATAATATCTGCAAGTGTATACAGTATATATTACTGATATTCTAATTATAAGAAAGCAGGTAAAATGTGTCTTGATGACAAATTTATTTACAAAGCAGCTTGAAATGAGTGACTTGAAACTATCTAATAATACTTTAGTTCAACTATGGACAGGTTGTTTAAAAAAATCTCTTAAAATTTTACACGGGTCTCCAATATTTTACTCCTGTCTCCTTTTGTTAGTTGTGGTAATTACAACTCAAAGACACATGATATCCGATATGGTGTTCCACAAGGCTCTATCCTGGGTCCGCTGTTATTCTCAATCTACATGCTTCCGTTAGGTCAGATTATCTCAGGGCACAACGTGAGCTACCACAGCTATGCTGATGACACACAGCTGTATTTATCAGTAGCACCTGATGACCCCGATTCTATTGATTCACTAACACAATGTCTGACTTGTATCTCAGAATGGATGAATAGTAACTTTCTCAAGTTAAATAAAGAGAAAACTGAAATCTTAGTGATTAGCAATAATGGATACAATGAGGCTATTAGAAATAAACTGGATACATTAGGATTAAAAGTCAAGACGGAGGTAAAAATCTTAGGGGTAATTGTTGACTGTAATCTGAATTTTAAATCGCATATTAATCAGATCACTAGGACAGCATTTTTTCACTTAAGAAACATAAGTAAAGTTAGACCTCTTATATCACTGAAAGATGCTGAGAAATTAGTTCACGCGTTTGTTTTCAGTCGACTAGATTACTGTAATGCACTCCTATCAGGACTACCCAAGAAAGACATAAATCGTTTGCAACTAGTGCAGAATGCAGCTGCTAGAATCCTAACTAGGAAAAGAAAATTCGAACACATTTCTCCAGTTCTGATGTCACTACACTGGTTACCTGTGTCATTCAGGATTGACTTTAAAATTCTGCTTATGGTTTATAAAGCCTTAAATAATCTCGCCCCTTCTTATATATCGGAGTGTCTGACACCTTATATTCCAAATCGTAACCTCAGATCCTCAAATGAGTGTCTCCTTAGAATTCCAAGAACAAAACTTAAAAGAAGTGGTGAGGCGGTCTTCTGCTGCTATGCACCTAAAATCTGGAATAGCCTGCCAATAGGAATTCGCCAGGCTAATACAGTAGAGCACTTTAAAACATTGCTGAAAACATATTACTTTAACATGGCCTTTCTATAACTTCAATTTAACTTAATTTAACCTAATCCTGATACTCTGTATGCTCAATTTCCTCATAATAACTATTCAGGGTAGCTCTAAAATCCGTACTGACCCCTACTCTCTTTTCTGTTTCTTTTTCCGGTTTCTTTGTGGTGGTGGCCTGCGCCACCTCCACCTACTCAAAGCTTCATGATGCTCCAACAATGATGGATGGATTAAAAGGCAGAATTCTACGTGACCATCATCATCAAGCCTTTCCGTGAGAACCCTAAATCCAAAGAGGACTGTTTCATTTATGTTAGGTAGAATGCCCAGAGGGGACTGGGCGGTCTCATGGTCTGGAATCCCTACAGATTTTATTTTTTTTCTCCAGCCGTCTGGAGTTTTTTTTTGTTTTTTCTGTCCCCCCTGGCCATTGGACCTTACTCTAATTCGATGTTAATTAATGCTGATTTATTTTGTTTTCTTATTGTGTCTTATTTTTTCTATTCTTTATTATGTAAAGCACTTTGAGCTACTGTTTGTATGAAAATGTGCTATATAAATAAATGTTGTTGTTGTTCCTTTCAGCTTACTTTCTTACATATTTTTAGTCACTAAACCTTACAGATATTGAAGTAGCAGAATCATAGACTCTTTGTCATTAAATGATTTGGTACTTAAAAGCCATAGTACAACATGACATTATGGTTTGGGTTTGGAAAAATGATAGGTAAAATGTAATTTCAAATGCTTAGACAAAATTAAAAAAAAACAATGCCACAGCACTATGCAAGGTTAATAGCAACTTATGTAGGTAGAAGAAATATCTTAGCTGGCATAAAACAAAAGTTATTCAGGAGATTCAAATGTGCTGAGGAGATAGCTACATTTTACCTGCAGTAAAGACAAAATGTAGAATACTCCATGTGGTGTAAGACCAAACAGGCTCCACCACTACCCTGAAAAATAAACAGCAGGACAATGCATGGTTCACAAAACCATACATTCAGCACATTTACCTGCCTATTTTAACTAGCTCCTAAATGAGCATTAAATCACCATGGTGCTTAAAAAAAAAATGGCAATGGTCTTAATCAAACACAAAACAGGAGTTAAAAGCAACCACACAGGCTTATCAATACAAAGACAAATAATGTATAATAGCACAGACAGATTGTGAAAGTGTACGTAGTTATCAAAACAACATTGTCTGGGAGATTGTTAACAAGACAAAGATTATAATAAAAATACACATACATTGTAAAGAAGCACATCTTGACAGCATACAAGAAAGTACTACAAGTAAAGTAATGTTTCACCTGACATTAGCTGACATGGATATGCTTAAAAAAAGCACAAAACTGGAGCGTATCCTGTCTCCCTCTCTAAAGGAATCGATATACATTATTTAATCAAAAGAGAGACATGATGCATCAAGAAACAAATGTTCATATGAAACCTGAGTAGTAAGTAAGAACAACTAGAAAAATGAGAAACATACCTGCAGTTACAGTGTTAATTTTGACAGTGAATTGACTCTGGTTTCTACAAAAGTCTAAAAACATGTTGTCAGATTGACAGGTGATGTTTTTGTATCACATTTTGAAGACAAACATTGATACACATTAGAGCTTGTTATAATGTTATTTGGTGTCATTAGTGTTAATTTTAATTTTCATCAAAACTACTAATATATTGCACTTCAGTAGAATAAAAAGTAGTTCAGAAAGTATCTGTAAAGTACTGTCATTGGCTGCAATCCAGACAACATTAATGAGTAGTATTCAGCATAACCAGACCTTTAACAAAAAGGCAAAACACGCTGCTAAATTATTAATGCTTCTATGGGAAAATATATATTTAATGCTAGCAAATCAATAGGGATAATAATTTACTTTTAATGGGCAAACGGATAATACATTCTTGTTAATAGCCATTATAGTGATGAGCACCTCAGTCTATTAAAATTTAATAACATTTTCATGTTTAATTTTTTAATTGTGTTGTAAGAGATTAATTGGTTAAAGCAGCTATATCCAAGTAATGACCTGTTAGTGTCCAGTACACGAATAGTATTTAAATTTTAATAAAGCAGGAAAAAATGAAAAGTTCAGAGACTAATCAGGACTAACAAATTTTAGTCACTGAACTGTTACTAATTTAGACAAAAAAGAACTTATCTTGATTGAGGGAGATACTTTACTAAACCATTCACTCCCAAGGTGTTGCAGTTTATGAATTAAAACTTACTATTCTAAATTATAATTGAATCTTTTTCTTTTTTGGATAGCAAACATGTTACACTCTGTGCAAAGGTCATTCTTCAGTACACAGCAAGAAAGCATTACATCTATTTTTTTTGACAATCTTCATTAATATATATATATATAGTTTTGGCATGTCAAATTAAAAAATACTAAAATGTCAAAAGTTGCAATAAAAAAATAACAAATGCAATGTTCCAGATTCCAAAGTCCTACTCCCAATTTAATTATTTTCCAGCCTAGTGATTGACATATACAAAAAAATGCTACCTTAAACTAATTCACGATTGATTATAATAAGACAAGATTTTCTAAGATTTGCTCAGTATTAAAAGAGATACTAAATTAAAATTACTTAAATCAAAACTGATGACTTGGTACACCTAAAGATTTATGTAATGTATTTTATAATTTTATTTCCTTGATCGTTACAAACAGAATGTGTGGAAATGAACTGTAAATTCATTGAGGATTTTTTGGTGTTCACACACATATTCAAAACCTTGAATTTTGCTTTTTGTGAAATGCCAAGCTTTCTGTAAAACTCTACCGTTTATACAGTATTAAAACAGTAATATTCATAGTATTTGCACACATACACAGTACAGTGACATTCTTAATTGCATGCCGAACTATAGTACCTCAAATATCTGTTGCCCCTTGTGACTTTTGATGCGTCTCTGTTGGTGGTACATTAATAGATATTGAATAATCTGTAGTTTGGTCTGTTTTATGACCTTTAAAAAAACCTTTATTGCCTTCCAAGTTTAATAGAGTAGGCTTAATATTTATTGCTTAGTGAATAGTGCATTGTTTGACATATATTGAAATCTGAGTCATAGAAAATCAAAATACAATGGGTTATGATTTCAACAGGTTCTAGCTATTCTGCTGTTTATGATCTACATACAAATGACCAGTAAATTATTTTATTTGTGCTTGTTTATTATAAACAATTCTTAGATTTAATTCAGAAAATATCAGTTTGTTAATTAACTAACTATATAAAAATTGTATCTTAATTATAAGTCTCTCTGATGTTGTCAACTGGCCATATCTTAAAAATATCAATGGACATAAACTGTTAGGATCTGTTGATTTGTTTAAAGTTGCTCTGTTTATTATCATTTAATGGCTGCCATCATAGTGTGCATGATTGGCCAAGATATTCCTGACCTGTCAACCAGTTCCTTAAAAAATGACAATAGGTAGCCAATATAAACTGATGGAAAACCAAAGAAGGTTCTCCAGTGCAGATATGCAGCATTGGCCTTCTGTACTTTTCATTGTAACAGTAACAGTATCCGTTATATGTGCCAGGTGATAGTAGCTAACCCACCCAGACCCCCAAAGCGTAGAAGAGAGACGCTATAATGCCCACCATGAACTTACGCTTTCAGTTGATGAGTGCAGCCAGTTATTTTTGAATGGAGGTGGCGGTGTCTCAGTTTGTCAGGTGGGAGACTGCTCTAGCAGCCAATGAAGCATTGTGATTGCCTATGTATCAGGCTGATTAGGATGGTCCATTTATGGATGTTATAGGGTGGGGTTCAAGGCATGTTCAGATACAGTGGGTATAGACAATAATCACCCCCTTCGAAATATTCCCATTTTTTTTTGCTTTACAGCCTTAAATGAAAACACACACAAAAATATTTCTTCCCAGCTTTACTTACTCAATGCAACCTATAACATCCCAGTGAAAGATATCACAGTTACAGTTTAGAAAAATGATAAAAAAAATCAAAAACAAGAACAACAACATTTATTTATGTAGCACATTTTCATACAAAAAGTAGCTCAAAGTGCTTTACATAATGAAGAAAAGAAAAGTAAAAGACAAAATAAGAAATTAAAATAAGACAACATTAGTTAACATAGAAAAGGAGTAAAATCCGAAGATTGCTGGAGAAAAAGATGGCTGGAGAAAAAAAATAAAATCTGCAGGGGTTCCATACTGAGATTAATAAAGGATCACCAACCAATGTCAATGTCATTTTGTTGAACCACCTTTTGTTTTAATGACAGCCTTGAGTCTTCTGGGATACTTCTCTATCAGCATTGCTCTAGATTGGCCACTCTTATTTACAGAACTGTTCAAGTTTGGTTAAATTGGATGGTCAGCGTTGGTGGACTGCTATCTTCAAATCATTCCAAAGATTTTCAATGGGATTTAGGTCTGGGCTCTGACTGGGTCACACAAGGACATTCACATTTTTCTCCTTCAGCCACTGTGTGGTCAATTTTGCTGTGTGCTTCGGGTCATTGTCGTGTTAAAAGGTGAACATTCTGCCCATCTTCAACTTTCTGGCAGAGGGTAGCAGGTTTTCCTCAAGAATTTGACGGTATTTTGCCTCATCCATTTCTCCTTCTACCCTAACGAGAGCCCCAGGCCCTGCGGCAGAGAGACACCCCCACAACAGGATGCTGTCACCGCCATGCTTTACTGTAGGTATGGTGTGTTGCGGATGGTGAGCTGCATTGGTGTACTGTTTGGTATTGAGGCCAAATAGTTTGATTTTGGTCTCATCTGACCATAAAACTTTTATCCACTTGGCATCAGAATCTTCAAGGTGCATTCTGGCAAAGCTCAAACGAGCCTTAATGTGACCTTACTTGAGAAGTGGCTTTTTCCTTGCGACCCTCCCGAACAAGCCACAATTGTGAAGCGCTTGTTAAATTGTTGTCACATGTACACAATAACCACTCTTTGCCATAAAATCCTGTAACTCCTTTAAAGTGGCCATTGGCCTCTTGGTAGCCTCGCTTACCAGTTTCCTCCTTGATCTTCCATCTAGTTTAGAGGGACAGCTGGATCCAGGGAGGGTCCTAGTTGTACCAAACACTTGCCACTTCTTTATTATGGACTTTACTGTGATCCTTGGGATTGATAAAGCCTTTGAGATTTTTTTGTATCCATCTCCTGTCTTATGTCTGTCCACAACTCTATCCCTGAGATCTTTTGAAAGTGACTTGCCACCCACAGTCAGCCGTTTGCTGTTATTTGCACTACCAAGCAAGGGAATGCTCCAGGAATAGCTGTTTTTATGTTTCACTAATCACACAGATTACAGTTGATCACAGGTGGAAGCCACTAACCATGGACTGCAATGGAAATGGTTGTTACTTACACCTGATTGAGTTTAGGAGGGTGGTGATCCTTTATTAATCTCAATATTTCTTGTTTTTTTATTTTTTAAAATTCTTCTGAACTGTAGCTGTGATATCTTTCACTTGGATGTTATATAAGGCTGTAAAACAAAAAAAAAGTGAATATTTCAAAGGAGGTGATTCTTTTCTGTACCCACTGTATTAACAAGATGATTGTGATTTATAAAGGGTGAATTGTGTAGAAATGTACATATGCCAGGTTTTATAAACGTGGTTTTTTTTTTTTTTTGAATACTCATTTTTGTCGAGAGGTTTACTTACCTCAGCAGCGACATTTATGTCTCTGGTGACTCTCCCTATGAAGTCAATACATGGATTGGAGAGCATGAGTGGTCATGAGGTTCCTGGAAAGAGGTGTGTGGTACTACCAATACAAAAGTCCAAGTCTTTAGAGTCCTGGTGCTTCCTGTCTTCCTATATGATTGCAAGACATGGACGCTATCCAGTGACTTGAGACGAAGACTGGACTCCTTCGGTACTGTGTCTCTTCAGAGAGTCTTTGGGTACCTCTGGTTTGACTTTGTGTCAAATAAGCGGTTGCTCATGCAGTCCCAAATGAGGCACATTACCTGAATTGTGAGGCAGCATCAGTTATAGCACTACGGCCATGTGGCGCGATTCCTTGAGGGTGATCTGGCTCACGGGATCCTCATTGTTGAGGACCTGAGTGGCTGGACCAGGCCAAGGGGACACCCATGTAACTTTTTCATCATGTGGTGGGTACGGCAACATGCTGTACCAATGCTCCCCAACCTGACCTTAACCTGACCTAACTCATTTCCTGTTTTTTGGCGGTTATGTGTTTTCACACCTCAATCCACATAAAGTTTTATAATTTAGGCCCTTGGATCCTAGTTGTAAATCAAATAGTAAAATCCCACCACAAATGCTTCCCCTTTTTTGAGTTTTAATGGCTATACTGCCATTTTACATGAACTGAACAGGCTTAAAATATTTATATATTTATTTCTGCCCTGGTTGGAAAGTCCAAGATGCTGCCTATGTTGACTGCACTTACATTCTGTAAATGTGGTAAGTTATGGCAGTTATGATTAACAGGTTCTAGTCTGTGGCACATTCTGTTCATTTATTCAACATGGCTCAATCTAAATATATGGCTATCAATCACAGAATTCAAAACCATGCTAAAAAAAACACCTTTCCTAGTTTACCCATATCACGTGTAATTTAATGTAGACATTTTCTCCTCAGAAATTTTAATATTTTTTGGTCTGCGAAGGCTGTATTGTGATGAATTAACAGCACTGTAACAAGTGTTCTGGATTTCTATTTTTAAAAAGAAACAAGTGTGCACTATTATGGTGTACAATTGCTTGTCAGATATTTGAAGTGGAATATCAATGATAGCAAACTAGCTAGAAGCAGAATAATTAATATCAGAATGAGAAAGTGATGCCTGAATGAAAGTTTGAGCCTGCCTTAATACAACCAATGAGACAAAATGCACAGAAAACAATGAAGCTCTGTATTGTGAACTGTCTTGCATTATAATCACACATTGTAAAAACTGACATTGTGTTCACCTGTCAGAAATGAGGACTGTATTGACCACATAATGATTATCGACACATGGAGGATTTCTCTGTCAGATGTTAAGGAAAAGAGGGCAGTAATCTGCATGTAGTGACAATGCTCCTGAATTTTAAGGTGATGCTTGCTCTTTGATGTTGAAATTTCAGATTACAGCTAAGAATAAATCTTATCATCCAGATATTTAAAAATTCCAGCAGGACCAAAATCAAATAGGCTGACGAAATACAAAAGGTTGGTGAGAAATAGGAACAAGCTACCAGAATGTATATTGACAGTAGCAATAAATTTATAGGTCTTCGACAAAAGAAAAAGAACAATGTTTGGTTTATATTAGTAACATGGCATAACATTATTTTTAAACAGATGAAAATGAAAATAACAAATGCTGTATAATACACAGTATATGGTCAAATTCAAAGTCATACATGGGAAATGATGACAGCAGATAAGCCAGTTTTTGTGGGCACGCTACAGTCATCTTTTAGAATCACTGAACTTGTCTGTAGTTGGTACTATAATCACGTAACATCAGTGTTTCTGTAGAAGCAAGTATGATTTCAGAAAATAAGTTGGACAAATTATTTTCAGAAAAGTTTTAGTAGAAAATATGAAAATGATGGAGGTAGTCAAGAAGCTGTGAACAAAGTAATAATATCTTTATCTAAGAAGATCTTAGAAAAACAAAAATAATCATTTTTATATGTATTCGTTATCGTCATGAACACTCCTCAGAAAAGGACACTTAGCAATTGCAAGGACTTACACTTCATTAATCCACTGCTAACAAAAAAAGAATTTTGGCCAAAGCAAAAATTCATCAGATTTACAATGCAATCATTAATGAATGAAAAAATATAAGAAAATATGGATCAGCGTAATACAATACAGCTAAGACGTATGGTAGCTGGACATAAACAAGTTGAATTTTGAAAAAGTCTTTTATAGTGTGTACAGGGATGACTTATGAAAATGTACAGAGTCTGAGAGACAATACAGAAACTGTGAATTTTTCAAACGAGCATGATGTAATATACAGTGTAGAACCGATTTGAAAAAGGTTGTATTTTTCTCAAATTCCTTAATAATGTAATTAACTTGGCATTATTCCTTACTCATAACAAGGTGAAGCTATAAGAGACCACTGAATCATTAGAGTTCCTTAAAGAGTGAAACATTTGATCAAAATCTTATTTCTCTACACTCTGTGTTTAACTACTATGTGTTTGAAAGTAAAAAAATAGCTAGAAATACTGTAGTTTTGTTTTCATTTGCTAACATACATTTTTGTAAACAGGGCTCATATTCAAAACACAACACAATTCACAAAAACACACCTAAAGTGCAAAACACCTCATATATCCTGTAAAGTTAAGCAATGCTTTAAAAATTACATAGACACTTACTAAAATAAAACCTTTGTGCCAAATGACACACAGTTCAGTCATATTACCAGATTTTTGCCCAATCAAATACACACTGTTGTGCTTAATCAAAAGTGCTGTTATCTTTGGTGGGAATTACTTCTGAAAGTAGTGACATTTTTTCCAAATGTGTAGAAACCACAAATATACTGTTGAAACAAAAATATTTTATCTTCCTCCGCAACAAATTAGTGCAACATATGCACACTACATGCAATGGACAAATTATAGGGTTGTATACCAAAAATATGCTATGAGTTTAATACACTGTTTTTTTTTCGATTGCTTAATCACAATTTTGAAAACAATTTTGACAATTTTGTCAAAACACTACACACAATTAGCACAACCATACACCCAAGTAGCAAAACACCTCCGATCTCTTGCAAAATGAAACATTACACATTTATTAAAACACTACTTTGTCGTCATATTGCACACACAGTAGTTATATGATCTTATTCTGTTTGAATGTGCTACACAATACTGTTCTCAACCTAAAACACTTTTAGCATTTCTTCTTTCCTAATGATTAAAGTACACGGAGAAAGTACAAAAATAAAAATAACACTACACAAGACTAGTTCTGCAGACTGTTGGAAACATTTATTTACTGTATTTCTCTCCATATACTCAAGATAATCAATACTGAAGATCAGGACAAAACTTATTCAGAACAAAACATATCCCAGTTTTCATACTACTGTACATTCCACTGTAAGTTCAGCAAACACATTTGAACAGACAAAAGGAGAAATTACTGTATCCAGTTGCTGCCGATATTCTCATTGGCAAAAAATGCAGGAAAAACCTTCTTAAATTTTGAATCCATCCTTGTACAGATGATGCACCCATTTGATCACAGGCCTCCTTCATGGCTTGAATGAGGGGCATCTGGACATAGGGCTGGTGATTGTAAACCTTCCACCGCCATGCCAAGAAAAATTCTTCAATGGGGTTTAGGAAGGGGGAGTATGGTGGAAGGTATTGAACTGTAAATTGTGGATGTTGATAAAACCAGTTTTGGACCAGAAGAATTTGGCGGAAAGATACATTATCCCAGAATACATTGTCTCACATGTTTTCCATTTGGTTTGCTGCTGTGATGAATTTGTGTAATCTGTCTAAAAATGTAAGAACGAGGGCAGTATTGTAATGACCCAAGATAGCAGGGTGGTGGAGGACCCTATTCTGTGTGATGGCAGTGTAAAGGGTAATGTTACCCTAACGTTGTCTTGCTACATTGAAAACAGCCCTGTGGCCAATGATGTTTCTTCCACTTCTTTTGACTTTTATGAGGTTAAACCTAGCCTCATCAATGTACAGTAATCCCTCCTCGATCGCGGGGGTTGCGTTCCAGAACCCCCCGCGATAGGTGAAAATCCGCAAAGTAGAAACCATATGTCGTATGGTTATTTTTATATATTTTAAGCCCTTAGAAACTTTCCCACACTGTTTATAAATATTCTCTGCACAGTTATACAGTAAACCCTTGTTTATCACGGTTAATCCGCTCCAGACAGATAAATGAATTTCCATGAAGTAGGATTCTTTATAAATCTTTATTTATAAATATTTTCGCAGTTAGAGCATAGAAAACCTGTTTACAACTTTCTAAATACGTTTTTTAACATTATTAGAGACCTCTAGACATGAAATAACACCCTTTGGTCAAAAGTTTAAACTGTGCTCCATGACAAGACAGAGATGACAGTTCTTTCTCACAATTAAAAAAATGCAAACATATCTTCCTTTTCAAAGGAGTGCCGTCAGGAGCAGAGAATATCAGAGAGAGGGAAATGTAAACAAAAATCAATAGGGCTATTGGACTTTTAAGTAAATGAAGCACTGCGATAAAGCCACCGCAATGAAGGGATCAATGTGAAGGTAGTCTTTTCAGCATTTTTTAGAGGAGTGTCTGTATCTTCTAAGCAATCAGCCTCTGTGAAAACAGCCCCTCTGCTCACACCCCCTCCGTCAGGTGCAGAGAAAAGCAAACAATCAAAAATCAATACGGGCTGTTAGAGCTTTGAAATGTGCGAAGCACCGCGCAGGAAGCATATCGTATATCATTGAGGAGCTTTATTTAATATGTAATACATGCTCTGATTGGGTAGCTTCTCAGCCATCAGCCAATAGCGTCCCTTGTATGAAATCAACTGGGCAAACAAACTGAGGAAGCGTGTACCATAAATTAAAAGACAGATTGTCCGCAGAAATCCGTGAACCAGCGAAAAATCCATGATATATATTTAGACATGCTTACATTTAAAATCCGCGATGGAGTGAAGCCGCGAAAGTCGAAGCGCGATATAGCGAGGGATCACTGTACTGCATATAAATGCATTTGGAATTTCCTCAGCATCCTTTTGCAAATGTCTCTGAAATATGGTAAAAGCTAATATTATGTAGTTCAATATTGGTCTACTATATAATAAATTTACAAGTAAAAAAGTAATGTGTGCAGTGCACAATCCTACCATAAGGTGCACAATGCTTACCTCCACATACTCAGGCTGCAGGTCTTTCACCCTGTCTGAATTTCTTTCAAATGGCACTTGATAAAGTTATTTAATTTGAACTTGATGTTTTTTAAGGATTCAGGCCAGCGTTCACAGAGATACCTGGTGGACGTTATTGAACACTGTGTGGTCACTGATTATATTGGTTTGAATATCTCTAAGTCATATTACATTATTGGCTAAAGTCATGTTTATGATTGCTGTCTCTTGTTCATGTGTGAATATGGGGCCCTTTTCTCCTTGGTGTTCTCAACCCTTGATCCTACAGTATGTAGACCAAACAAAATACAAGTAGGCTTCCATAACATATTGCAAGAATGGGTACCAAAAAGTTCTAAAGTACAGCATACAACAAGCTACTGTAGACAGAAGTCATGTTTTGCACCTGTGTTCTTGAAGAAATATCTGAAATACTTATGCCACTGTGTATCTACCGAGATAAGGCTAAACTCTCAGTCCAACCCCCGTTGGTGTTAGTCCATGGTTTGTCACATGGTCAACTAGTATAGCATGAATTTCTTTTGATAATTTGAGACCAATTCTACTTTGCGCATGTCCTCCCTCTCTTCTGGGTTGTTCTCTGCCTCAACATCAGCCTCTTCCTCCACTTCTTTCTCCTCCTCCATGGAGTCCCCCTCTCATCCTCACTCTCTCTCTTCCTCTGATGCCTTCCATTTTTGTTGAAGACAGGTTAACTCACATATTGCCTTTTTATATAGCTTAACCCTGATTGGCGTGTCTACAATTAAGCCACTATGTGTCTGCACACCTGATGGTTGTGTTTAACCAATTGGTTCATATTATGTGGTCATTTGAAAGCCACTGACAAAGAAGTGATATCATGATGTATTTATGTGTCTAATGTATATGTTTAGTGTTTTGCAAATTACTGTGTTGTGCAAATGTGGGCTGATGTTTTGCTCATTGTAAGGTTTTGCTAACTGTGGAATACTTTTTTCAGTGTTTAAGCAATTGATAAACTATATACAGTAAAAAAGTACAAATCTTACAGTAAACAAACAATAGCTTGGCTATAGTACATCTCAGCACCTAGCTGGGTCTGGCCACAGCACCTGGTTGACATCACAGGGAAGATCCTTACTGGCTAGATAGAAAGATATGAAATGCCTTAAGGGTCATATCTGGTCCTGGACAGCACACATCAATTGCATCACATGCCTGTCTGCACACATAGGGCTGGCTGTCATATACCCTTTACCAACATGCTGAAAAACCTCTCCAATGGGACAAAGAAATAGATAGTAGGGAGGAAGGTATTGAACAAGAATTTGTAGGTGGTCAACAAACCAATTTTTGACTAGGGCTGCATGAGGAAAGGTGAAATTATTCTATACTACAACATACATGTGCTGCTCTTTGTAATCTACTTGGGTCACCATGATAAGAATGTCATACTATCTGTCCAAAAATGTGAATATGTGAGCTATGTTGTATGCCATATGGATGGCATGTCAGTGGAGAACACTATTCTTTATGATGATGGCATACATTGTGATGTGGCCACTATATTGACCAGGAACATCTATGGTGGCTGTGTAACCAATGATGTTCCTTCCCCATATCTTGATCATTGTGAGGTTGAATTGGGTTGAATAACCTAATGTGGGATCAAACAATCATCCATGTCTAGCACTCTCTGAAGAACATTAAAACACTGTAAATAGATTTTTTTTAAAACACTGGAGAAAACATACTATACTGTAGTCCATCATGTACTTAAATCCACATATTTACAGTATGTCTCAGATATTTGACATTTTGAGAATTTGTTTCAAAAGACAGCTTGTACAGCTGGTCCATGTCTACTTGGTTTCAATGCAGAATATGGCCAATGAGTTCTTGCCAGATTTTATTAAAAATTGTAATGCCCCCTATGATGTAGCTTTGAATTTGTTGAATTATGTGTCAAAACAAACTTAATCATCACTGCTTCCTGTGTCTTTTTGAGCATTTGAACCTTTTGACCATTATGTCTTTTTCTTTTATTCCTTCAAAAAAACAAAAAAAAGTTTAGTCATTGGTTAGTATGACCTAAAGATGTTTTCAATTTTTTTTCAACATTACCGTAAAGTGTGCAGGTTTCTTGTACAATTATAGAATAGGCAGTCATCAATGATCTAAATAGGTATCACAGAAGAACTGACTAAATGCATATCTGGACTCAGTTCTACCTGTTCTGATAACAGTAGCAACAGTAAATCATCTCAAGTTGGGCTGGACTCTCTGTCCTAGTGCTCTCATTGTCAACCCACGGTAAATAACATTGCCAGAATTTCATCAGACATTTGTGTTCCTTCTCCTCTTTTTTGTCCTCTCCCTCCAGCTTTTACTCCCTCTCCCTCTCCCCCTACCCCTCTCACTCTCAACTTCCCTCTACCTTGTCTTGTCCTCTTGCTGCTATGTTTGCTCCCATTGTTGTTGTAAACAGCTATTCACTTTTTATAGTGCTTACTTCCTGAATGATATGTTGGCAGTTAAGCATTTAAGTGTTTGGCTAGGTGGCATGTGTATTGGCCATGGGTGTGGCATTTTGAATTACAGTATTTCAAAATGTAAAACAGGTGACTTTATGTTGGATTCCTGTGTCATATGTAGAAAACTGTGTGTAGTGCTTGGTGAAAAATATCATTAATTGAAAAATGGGTGTAAAACAGAAAAAAAAAATACTAAGGTGTCATAACCAGGGCTGAATTCTGGGGTCTTATAGCCTTTTCCTATTATGGTTATGACCACTAAATAATCAGCACATGGAATAAAAGGCCAGCATTTGCACAGAGCTTTATCCAATCTGGGGATTAAACCTCTAAACCTTTATTGAATACTCTTTTATGATTATTTTCATGTCTCACCTGGTTTTCAACTTCTTGCATGAATATTGACTGTGATTTTTACCTCTTGTCTGGGTTTCGGTCACTTTTTATTGTATTTTTGTTTGTTTTGCCTTTTGCACACATCTCCTGGTTTTATTTAAGAAATTAGTTATCTTTTTTCCTGCCGAGTCAGGACATAATGTAGTGTACTGTTTGAGCAAATAGATTGATTTTGCCTAATGTACAATATATATTACATACTTAAATGTAGGGTGGTTTGAACAGTAACATTAGTGTAAAACAAACATCTGAATTAAAGAATTCCATAATCATAAATCTATTTTTATTTAACTTATTCTTTGTTATCACTGTTGGAGAAACTTTGTTTTTTTCCTTCTTTTGTGTTTATGTGTCTTTAAGTGTTCTCTGGGTGTGCCATTCTGTGTAACTGGGATTCCTTTGTACCCATCATTTTCTCACATTTGCCATGGAGATGTTTAAATCATATTGTTATCTTTATTAAAATCTTTATTAACAGTACTATTTATGTATAAGAACATTCTTTAATGATAAGAATCTACTTACTATTTTGGGACCATTAGATCTATAAATGTGAAAGTTGTGTTATGTATTGTAGCATTTATCTGTATGTTGATTAGGGTTAACTGATGTCTTTCAAATAGATGTTCTGCAATTTATTCTTCTTTTTATAAGCTGCAAGTTTACCATCATTTTCTTAGTGTTGTCATATTAATCTAAGCTGTGCATATGACTGTGCTTGCGCAGCCCTGTTGTAATCAAGGACAACTGTTATTTAAAGATAATTTCTGCAGCATCGCACCATCCACATTTTCTCTCATATGCAAACAATACACTTAAAGCCTAATAAACTTAAAATATGGAGGAATATACACTGGATTTAAAAATTTGTATAAAATAGGGAAAGGACATTAGCATACTTCTGTAAAAAGATAAATGTGTTATAATTTGTCAGTAAATCCTACTACCAGTACAAATTTGAAAATAGTCAGTTATGTTCTTATCCGACTTTGTAGTTTACTGCTGTATTGTACATGTCAAACTCATTATTTATCATCAGTTTGTGATATTTTGAATATGCACAGTGGAATAAAATAATTACAGTATCTTTTACCATTTTTCTTCAAACTTTTTGATTCTAAACTATTAGCTTTACTCCCAGACATGTTTTCATGTTTGATTACATTTAAGGTAATTACTGCTTTGTTATTTCAATGTAATGAACAGACATCCGGTTTTTATGAGACATTCATCTTATGCTCCTGTCTGTATTGCTGCTGGCCATCGGGTTCTAGTTCCAGCTGCCTCTTTTTTTGTGTCTCATCTGGTCTTTATTCATTTATTTATTTATTTTTTTGGGGGGATTTTTGAACAAATACATTGCATTATTTAAGACAACTGTTGAATCAAGATATACTGTAGCAAAAACCTGACTGAGGAGGGCTAGGTAGGGTGATTGTTTGTATTGAGCATCATGAGGTGATATATTATACATAATTAATAAAAGGTAACAAAAAATGAATGACTCTTTAATTGCACTATAACCAGGAAGTATTTGCAGATCTAGTATTTTTCTGCAGATCTGGTATCTTTTTTTTCTCTTCTTCAGCACCCAGATTTGACAATAGTTTAAACATGCTGCCATTTGACAGCTTGGAGGACTTGGTCAAAAAGGTATTGATTTGTAACATTATCATTAGAAGGATTTATATATTAATGAGTGGATTCTGGCAGGTGAAAAAATATGGTTCTAATAAAAATAATAAAAGGCAAATGACATGAACAAAAGCATTTAAAAGGAGAAAATATTGAAAATTGGAGCATACAAGACTAAGTGGAAGAGCAGTGAGACAAGTGAATGATAAATAATTATGGACTGTTTAGCAAGAGGCAAAATTGTTGATGGTGAGCAAAGTGTTCATTATGGTCTTTATCTTTTGTCAGTTTCTTTGGATGCTAAAGATAGATAAGTAGACACAGTAGATAGACAGTTACATTTATACAGTGTTTCTCTAATCTACTCAAACCACTTTACACAGACAATGGGCAGACTATTTAACCACCACCAATATCCAGCATCCCCCTGGGTGATGCAATGGCAGTCATTTTTGCACCAGTACACTCACCACACATTAGTTATTGGTATCGATGGTGAGAAAAATAGCTAACTGATTAGAGACAATGGATGATTAGGGATCCACAGTGGACAAGGCCAAGTTGGGCAATATAGCAAGGACATTAGGGCAAACCCTACTCTTTTCAAAGAATTCCTAGGGATCTTTTATGACAACAATGAATCAGGACCTCGATTTTACGTCCCAAGTGAAGGTATGACGATGCGGGTTCTGGCTCCATGCTCCCATCACTATTTGGAAGCCTTACCCCAACACCGTCGATAATGTTACCGAGTGAGCTAGTTAGTGAAGGCAACAAGTAAGCAAGGGGATGGTAAAAATGTGCTTTTATTAAAAAGACAATCCAAAACAAAGTGTCCATAACGTGCAGTGATTCAAATTCTTCAATAAATAAGTAAATAATCCAATAAAAGAAAAACATGGAAGTTAAAAATACTACAAAAAACACAATCTTTTAAAATCGAAGGTTAAAACGTTCAAATAAATAGGAAGCAGTCTTTAAAAATCAACAAGTTCAGTGCTCTTCTACGTTAGCGTCTCACCTGCTCTCTGCAGCTGCCCTTTTCCCATCACTCACACATGAGACTGGAGACGTCCCGATCCCTGGCTTCGGTCTGGCACTCATCCCAGTCTCGGAGACTTGGCTTCCCTGACAACCAGAACGCTCATGCCAGGGAGTTTACCGCCCAAGCCTCCCGACTCCCGCTGCCTTTCCGGTCTTCTGCGGCCAGTCGCCTTTCCATGGTCACTCCCGCTACCTGCTCGCTCAGCGGGAGCAACTTCCAATTCTAACTCCTGGGTGCAGGCCTAACACCCAGACCCTCGCAGCTGCCCACGAGCGCTCGTTCGCTCGCTCTCCACACACACGCACCGCGTGTCTCTCTCTCTTGCACCGACCTGCTTCCTCTCTCGCTCCCATGTAACCTCCGTCCTCTTTTTCTCTTTCTCGTTCTTTTCCTTTTCCTCCTTGATCCGACTCACGCTTCTTCTTTATAATGCGAGGGGCCATAGCAGCCGTAGCCCATTAGCCGCGGGAGCAATCACGGATGTGGGCAGTTCCTCACCTGTGCACTCGGTGAGAAACGCCCAAAGCGCAGATCACCCCGTGGCATGCTACAACTACGCCCCCTCACGAAGCCGCCTCGAGTGCGGTGATTATTTATTTAAAAAAATGGCCTTTGCTCAACGAGCTGTGGACCCATAACACCACAGAAGGATTGCACCAGGGGACATTGGGATCCACACAAAGAACACAGGGTAAGTGGTCTCTGCTACCCTTTCCAAGTCCTCTTCCAGTAGGAACCCAAGATTTTCCTAGTTGGTCTCCCATCCAAGTAGTAGTCAGGCCCAAACATGCTTAGCTTCAGGTGAATTGCCTATTCTGAAGTGCAGGTGGTATAACTGCTGTAATACTTGTAGATGAAATTCATGACATTTTCCTGTAGCCACTTGCCTGTTTCATTTATGCACAGATACTTTATCATGGATTTGAGCCATGTACCCAGTTATTGCCTGTTTGGAATTTGCATGTAGCCAATATGTCTGGGTTTTACTCCCACATCCCCCACCAATATGAGTGTCTGTGTTTTTGTGCTGCAATGTGCTGGCGCTCTGTTCAGGGTGATTTCTGCCTTCAGCTATTTGCTTCTGGAATACGGTTCAGCTCCCAATTTATATACCATATATACTTGAGGATAAGGTCTCTTTCCTTTGATAAGGCGGGACTTGATTTTCAAGTATAATTTCTGGTATTTTACAATGTCGGTCATATAAGTAGAATGCGGAAAACTCACGCTATTGGTACAAGGGATTACGATATGCTAACGCCTACCTGAGAAAGTAACCACGGAGCACACTGCCTTTTTTTTCTATGTGGGTGTGGCAATGCACTGTATCACCGTATGCTCCTAACCTCTCTCTCTCTGTCTCTCACTCTATTGAGCCTATGTAACAACTCAGTAATACCCAATCTATTCCGAAGCAATGTTTGCACTGTTTTGTGTTTACTGTATTTCACACCCTCATACACCTTTATCGTAAGAGCATCCCTTATCAATGGTGGAGTG
Source organism: Polypterus bichir lapradei (assembly GCA_026402145.1). NCBI lineage: Eukaryota > Metazoa > Chordata > Cladistia > Polypteriformes > Polypteridae > Polypterus > Polypterus bichir. The sequence goes on from JANRMT010062856.1 coordinate 78,019,193, forward strand.
TTCGATCAGAAGAAAATATGAAGCTGGTTGTAAATTAAAAGTCATTGAAGTAGTGAAAGAAATTGGTAACTGCACTGCTGCAACAAAATTTGATGCGTCTGAGAAACTGATGTCAGACTGGAGGAGGCAAGAAGATGTAAAAAAAAAATTAAGTGTCGCATTTTTGAATGGGCGTATAAGTTGGGGTCTGATTTTATTATCAATTTTTTGAGTTTCAAGATGCTTAACTAAAATTTTGTCTAATGACCAAGAGTTAATTACTCAATACTCCAATCATCCATAGAATCTTTAAAATTGTTTTATTGATAATAAACCTTTTTAATTGTATCTTGCACTATTTTCAAACAGAAGAAAATTTCAGAGTCACAGAAAGATCAGCATATAATAGCAAAAGTTAGTTTCTCAGGCAGTAAGTGTCTATTTCTCAAGAAAACATAATACAATATTTGACTAGATACAAATAAATTTCCCAGTGATTCCTTGTCTTTGTTCTATTCCTTGAACAGCAGAACAGATTGAAATTATTTAGGCAGAGCTCATTCAAACCAGGTATGCTAGTGGTGCAGTTTAACAAATTAATGGATGTAACCACAAATACCTGAGTGCCTCACAGAGAGACGGATAAGCTAGCATACTTTGAAAGACATTAAATGATGTATCAACAAGGATATAATCAGTAAGCAATAGCTAACCAAAGCTGATTTTCAAGATGTGTTTAAATAGTGTTGTTGTAAAGAAATTAAAAACAAAATGGTTAATGTGAACACAGAATAAGCAGTGCAAACTCCAAAACGTTGTTTGCATGTGATGAACCATACTCGTATGTAATCACCTTCTTAACAGACAGAAGGAATACTAGTTAAATACTTTGGCAGTATCTGACAGAGTCATCTGGCACCAAAGTGCATTTGTCTACTGTGCAAAGCTTAAAAGAAATATTCTTATAGGATGTATTAAACTAAAGAAACAATTTTTGAAGAAAGAAGAATAGATTTCTGTATTTGAAACACCATAACACATGGAGCAACAACCAATGGCAGAAAGTCCAACGGAGTAATGAGTACACAACTGAAATTTTTGATTCACAAAGTGAGCAATACAGTGGCTCTGTCATAAAGTGAAATTCTCCCAGCAGTGTACAGGACTTAGTCGAAATCAAAGGAATTATGACTGATAATAATTATAAGCAGATTTTGATTCATCATAATGTATCTTAGCAAATATAGTAATTGTCAAAAACATAACCTTTCAGCATGATATTGACCCCAAACACACTGTAAAATCTGAAAGTCTTAAGATGGCCCCAGCCTCAACAAACTGTAACTGAAGCACTATGAGATCACTTGGACATGGAGAAAAAAAGCAGCAAGAGTCAAAGGAAGAGTTTTTACAAATACTGCAAAGAACTACTTAGGTTTTGCATTCTAAGGGAGCTTACACAAAATACTAACCTGTTTTAATAACATCATGTTACTTATTAATGCACCTGTGTTTATTTTTCATTTAATGTCATACAGTGATTTCACAAGAAATAAACACTTCCCAGTTAAAGTAGTACAGTAATTTCTGAAAAATAGTCATCATAGTTTAAATATACAGGACTTATGAATGATATATGTAAAGGAACATGTGAGGAAGATAACATTTTGTGTTTTAGTTGCAGTATATCCAAGGGTGCTAAAACAAGAAACACAGAGAACTTAAAATCAAATGAAAATGAATTTTTCAAGGTTTTAGTTTGAATTTTTAGACCTTCTTTTTTGGAAAAGGTTAGTATATTTTAGTTTCTGAAACATTTTCTTAAAAATGTATATATCCTGCAACCTAAATGTTACTGTCTTAATATCTTTAATCGGTATTTTAGTTCATTAAATGTCACATTAATGTTTTTATCGCTTATTACTACCTATCCATTACATTTCTAGCAACTACAAGGGTTTGTCTTAGATTGTTTTGTTATTTCTCTGTACTAGTTGATGGCACTTCTGTGAATCTATATGTGTATTCTGTATCGCTTGTATCTCTTCAGTTAGTACATTTTATCCAGGGCTGCTTGATAGGCTCCAGCTCCCACAGGTCTAAAACAGTTAGGGAAAATTGGAGCTGTTGGATCATGTATAGCATAATTTTCTGTCGTGGTTCAAGTAAAGTTAAAGAAACAGGATGTTCCATTTCTGCATCTCTATAAAAACTGTATACTAAGAGCTTTCAACATATTTGAGCAAGGGGAGGATATTCATTTCATATACAGTAGGATGATATTTTGCCCAAGCCAATTTATGAAATAATGCTGCTTAAATAAAACACACAAAAAAATGAAAGTCCTTTACTTTGTGAGAAGGAAAAGAAACAATAATTTAAAAAAACGTATATAAAACTTTCTATAATCCTCTTTAGTTTCGGCTAAACTGTGTGTTATCCACAATAATAACTGAATACTTTTAAGATGATGAAAATATGACAATCCCATTTGTCTTATACATGCTTCCAGATCTAATACACTTTGATTCATATTGTTAAGTGGAAAACAGCTTATTAGATGTTTGAATATATCATACAAAATAAAGCAGAAGAAAGCAATCAATGAAACAAAACAAAATATTTAATTTGATCAAATTTTCCATTAGGCAATTTAAAACCTTTGTATTAAGTATTGCATGCAAAATATTTACACATAATCAAATAATTAGAAACCTGCAGCAATGATTACAGTATTTTATTAAATCAGAATTTAAATAATTTTTCATCTCATTGATCTGTTTGTAATGGTACTATATGTACAGTAAGTTCAGCTACTATCTTTACATTAATGAAAAAAAAAAACCCACAGCACTTTCAATTTAATACCACCCAAGTATTTTTAAGGGGTAAAAAAGACAACTAGCATTGTTTCTTTTTAGCTCTAAATTATTAATAGCATTCTGAATTAACTTAAGAAAGATATTTGCTGTTACTAGCACTTTCTTGTGGTAATTCTGTCAATCAATGTCTTGTTAATGTTTCTTGAGGCATTTTTATCTGCAGTGTCAGCTGCAATATAGCATTGTAATAGAAGATTTTCTGCATGCATGTAAAGCAGTAAAGACAGATGGATAAAGTAAAATCCGTCAACAGGGAGAGCATTACTAATGGTATAAAAAGACAATCTTACTTCGTAATTAAAACTTATGTTTTTCTACTATTTATGTCAAATCAATATCAACTAAATTGCAAATATACAATTATATTAAATATCAGGGTGTTCAAAAGTTTTTTCTAGGCGCTATATATATATATATTGTCAGAGGTGCCAGGGGCGACGACCTGGCCGGGGCGCCATAAAGGACCGGAAGAGGGCGTGTGCCCGCCTTGGATCACGTGGGGGCCGCCACCCTGGTTGCTTTGGGAGTCACGGGTTGAGGGCATCGAAGCCCAACCCTGTAGGGGCCCGTGGTCCCAATGCCTTGGGAACCCTGGACCCCAGTACTTCCACCACACCAGGAAGTGCTGGGGGGAAGAGAAGCAGGGACACCCGGAATGCTTCCGGGAATACGGCCGGCACTTCCGCCACACAGGGGCGTGTCGGCGGGTCATTGCCGGGGAGCACCTGGAGCATATCCGGGTGAGGAGAAAAGGGGCCGTCTCCCTTCATTCGGGGCTGGAGTCGGGTGGAAGAAGGACTAAGTAGAGGAGAGTGGAGGCGGCCTGAAGAGTGGAGGCATTGTGTGTTGGCCAGGACTTTGGGGACTTGGGGTTTGTGCACTTTGGATTGTAAATAATATTTGTAAATAAACGTGTGGTGGTGGAAAACAATATGTCTGCCTGTCTGTACCCGGGTCACGTTCACTATATATATATATACACACACACATATATATATATATATATATATATATATATATATATATATATATATATATACACAATTGTACCTGGGTATATGTCCTTAATCCGTTCCAGATCCTTTGACTTATACCACGCAGGATGTATACCAAACAAATTTTTCCCATAAGAAATAAAGGGGAATGATTTATTCGTTCCCATGAAAAAAAATCCTATTGTTATTGGCATTTTATACATTGATGGGGTTGTATAAAATAATTTAAACACTGCTTAATACTAAAATACATAAATACAAGAGCAATTAGATGAAATAAATGAAAATTTAACCTCACTTTACTTTTTAATAACGTCTTTGTTTTTCACAATCGTAGATACCGTCATTCTCGGCATACTGTATGCAGCAGCCAAGTCCCGGATACGTGTGCCACCTTCATACTTTCCAACCATGGATTCAAATTTACACAAAAAAACACAAAATCACGTGAAAATTCACAGAGAGTTATAGCGTGTACTGACGTTCATGGGCAGTTGTGGCTTTGTCTCCAGGGAGGTAAACAAGGGTAGGTGCAGGTTGTTCACTGAATGCTAGCAACTGGCGTACTGACGCTCGTGGGCAGTCGTGGCTTTGTCTCGAGAGAGGTAAACAGTGGTAGCGCACAGTGTTCTAGCACGCGAGTCGTATTCCAAACAAAGGTCGTATACCAAGCAAAATGTTTTGTGTCCAGACAGGACGTATACCGTGTTAGACTTATTCCAAAGTGGACGTATACCAAGGTACCACTGTATTATATTATAAAAAAAATCCTGGAAAGGAAAAGCAGGGCGATGAGACGTGATCTTCTCAGAAGACACTTAAAAGACCTGTGAGACGCAAACAACATCAAATAAGAGCATGGCCAGCAAAACACTCAGTCGTGTAAAGGCACGTAGCACATACAGATCCTGTGCTCTCAGCACATATAAAGCGTATAAGGACAATACGTTCTAGATGAAACGTCAACGACTAAGCAAAGAAAAAAGAGCAGCGCTGAGAAAAGAGACCCAAAAGCACTGGAGAGAAAAAAAGGCAGATAAGAGATTATGAAAGCAGTGGAATTCGAAAGGCTCAAACAAACGATGGCGTGATACACATGCAGAGAAAGGTAAAGAATATGAAAGCAGTAAAATTCGAAAGTATTGTAGCGTCCCAGCCAGGTTGAAGCCTTTTTATTTTAAGTGACTGTTAGGTCCAATTGAGGGAGGGTGGGGTACAGCACGGAAGACTGATAGCGGGGTATTGATTGATGTGCTA